>VWZZ01006427.1:194064-303864 GCA_013399095.1 Psophia crepitans | reverse complement strand
AAGAAAGGTTAGATGTGGTACTTAGGGACATGGTTTAGTGGGTAATAGGTGGGGGGGGATGGTTGGACTAGATGATCCTTGAGGTCACTTCCAACCTTAATGATTCTATTCTATTCTATTATGCAGCAGAAGTGCCACGGTGTTTGGGTTGGCCAATATGGCAGTGCCAACAGTCGTGTGCAATAACAAAATGTCTTGTAACACGATATGATTTTCATAATAGTTTTAGTCACTTTTAGATGCTTTGGCATGCAAGCATCTGGGCAGGAGGTTTCTTAACCTGTTGTGTTATCAGGTTAACAAGACATCTAAAATCTGAGTGGATCTTCTGTACATAGGTCTTTAGTCATTCTCCATGAGGAAATGGTATGTGTGTATGTTCATAGAAACTCTGGGTGCAAACTGGGAAAGCACTATCACAAACGCTTTTGCATGTAAGCACTAGGTTTCTGGCTCCTGAAGTCAGCTGCTGAGTCTCAAAGGTAGTTAGCACGGAGAACTTGACTCTCATAGGGTCTGTCACTTATCCACCACCCTCACATAGAGTGGAACATGTAAAAATGTTGAAGCAGCAAGGGTTGTGGTTTAAGGGTTGTGGATTGATGGAGGCTCATTTACAGCTCATCAAGAGTTTTGTGTGATCTGTACTAGGCTTTGATTACAAGCTAAGCGCTAATTATGATACATACAAAAATGCCATTATCCAAACTTAGCCAGGTGTGCTTCATGCAAATTTTCACTGAAGTCTACTGCATTTGAAACCATATGGTAATTCACATCAATCTTAAAACACATAATTGTAAAAATGTTGAAAATGAAAGATTTAAAAAAAACCCCATAATTGGAAAATATCACAGTAAAGCAGGCATTAAAACTAAAGATGAGTTTCCTACAACTTACAGGCTATGATAAAGAGGAAATACTGTGTAGCATCTGAAATCAGCTATTCCATTAAAAATGCTAAAGCCTACTTCATAACATGTGATAAAACATCTCAGACTTCAAACTCATTAGTAGTATATCTCCTTGAAGCAAAAGAGTTTTATCTACTGAAAAACCGTGGCAGATATTGTGGAATCGGGGTAGATTTTTATATTATTTTACATTGGGCAACTTGCGAATCTGGGAGCTCTGTTTCCAAGTAATAAAATCCTTTCCTAGCCAGTACTTTCGATAGTCCTTTAAGACCTGAGGGCCTTCGAATCTTGCTAGCTCACTACGACTGGAGCGAGCATGAATGTTTCACAGCGTATGTAAGCATTTGGTGCATCCTCATACTTGGGAAAAAATATTGCTGGGCATTGCTTTTTGAGCGACACATCTTCACTTGGGCTGTGCATTTGAAGAGTCAGTGACGGCAAGCTTTCTTTTTTCTGCATCTCAGTCTATCAAAGGAAATAGAAGTAGAAGAATTTCACTGTGGGAAGGAGATTTCCTGTTGATATCACCTAACAATGCACTTTCCGATTTCTGTGGCTTCAGTAAGAAACAGCTACGATAATGCTTGCAACCAAGGGAGTGGTAAAAGTACTTGCTCTTGAACATTAGCTAGAGTCTGAAGAAAGTTTCAGTAAGATCTTAAAATGCTGCACCTCACACTTCTCCATTGTTTGCTCTTTTTTTTTTTATTTAAAGGCATTCTAAAAATCTTATTTTCAGCAAATGTCTTTAGCACACCTACTGTTAATTCTGGTCTTAAATCACTTGCTGGTAGGAAACCTTCATCTCTAAAACTGTCAACAAATGCTGTACAGCAAAAGTACAGGATTCAACGTAGAGCTTTCCCTTTTGTTTTATAAAACCATGTATGCAGTTGTAAGTGTATGTGATCAGTGAGAGTTTTTACTTGATTCTATGCAAATTTAATTACCAGTCCTCTCTGGTGTGAAAGATTAATTTTGATATAGCCCGAGTTGTTTGTATAGACTTCCTTCCCAGTATATAGTATTCTTGGTTACACAGGCAGACAGTGTAGGCTGTCATGGAGTTAATAAGGACTTTTAATTGTAAAATAATTGTCAATTATCTGTATGGTTGCATCAAAGCTGAAAAGAAACCCAGCTGGGTGAAGCCAACATGTTCACATATCGAACCCTGTGGTCTTCACCTGTCTAACTCTTTCTAGTGTTCATTTACATAATCAAGCCAAAGCAAAACCTGACTTTCACTTGTAATCTATTTGAACATTAATTGTATATGAATGAAATCTTTTAATTCTTTCTTTTGTGACTGGAGAGATTAGCTGGTAAGAAAATTAGGCAAAATGGGGGATTTTCTGGTGGAGTGAAAATGTGGAAATAGATATTTCTCTGACCAAGTTTCAGTCCTCTTTGGTTCATGAGGTTAATGACTATGTGCTAGATATTTGCTTTGGGTTACCGAAAACGCAGGCAAAAGTCTCAAGTGAAAGAAGGGTCAGAAAGGGATTCCTCTTCAAGCAAAACTGCTCGTTTATTTCAATCAATGCCAGAAGAGACATCTTTGCTCAGTGGCTGGAATATATTATCCTTTTCAAAAGGCCACTTGAAAAAAATTCAATGGATAAGCTAATTTTAAATCAAAAGCTCTGTGATAATACATTAATCTCCCCTTGCCTGACACTATCCACCCAGGAAAAAGAAAAAAACACAGGCTTGGGCTGACCCAGCATAAGGAATTTGACCTACCTACACAAGTTACAAAGAGGGAGAATGCCAGTTTGTGCCTGAGGGCAAGATCCTTGGGGGAAACTGTGAAGAAACTGAAGTCTTGAGCCATTGTAAGGTCCCACAAAGCATTAACAAACGTATTTCAAACAAAGCTACAGTTAAAGGTATGCACCCTCATGGTGCTTTTTTTATTTTTCTAAAATCAGCCTTCCCCAGACAGTGCTTTCCTTATTGATTGAAATTAATTTCTTTGTGTCTGTGTTCTTCCCTCCAGCCTTCACTGAGGGAAATGGTGTGTACTGTGTGAAATCTCCACAGTCGTCCGCATCGTATGGTTGGGAATAGCTCTTGAAAATGAATTGATTATTGGTTCTCTCATTTTGGGTGATTCTTACCGAAACATGAATCTCCAAAGTTTACTGACTGCGACATACCCTGTTTGCCACCTCTGAACATAACCTGTACCGTGCATGTCTCAAATACAACTGAAGATCTGTAGCTGCCAGTTGAATAAATTATACTACATAAAGGCGATTTATCTCTCAAAACTATCAACCCAGTTGGCTTTAAACTACAGAAGTCAAATGAAAATCATGCAGGGCTGCTGAAGTTGTACCTGTGGTACAGTGATTTGTCTCACTGGCTTCACTTGAATCAACAACCCACAGAAGTCTCTCAGCTTCTTGAGAGTGCCTTACTCTGGCTGCTGGCTGAAGGGATCTGAAAGCTGTATTATTTTAAAACACATAGTATTCCCTCCTTCTTTCCTGCAAAATAAATTAGATTTCTCTTCTGAATTTAGGCTGATTACCCATATGATGAAAGCATTTGTATTTTTTTGATCTTGCTTTTCTAGCCTCCAGACTGAGAGGTGGGAAGGACAGCTGTGGAGATAGGGTTGGTGCAGTACTGTTGCTATGAAGAGAGGATCAGGGACTTGGTTTAGGAAATTGGAGGGAGATAAATTGTGGAGTTTTACTTCTGACTGGTTTTGTTAAGCTACGATTTGTATGTGGCGTTGGGCACGTTCTTTTGCATTCCTTGTCAGTTATTTCTAACATGGGAATGGATGTAGCAGGAACCTCTTCCCAGGAGGAACAGTATGTAAATAGGAAATCTCTTTTTAAACATCTCTTTCTATATTCAAAAAATGGCAACTATCTCTTGTTTTCTACACGTTTGATGAATAAGTCTGCAGCTCAAGCTCAGTCATGTTTGTAAAACAGAATAGTAATTCCAAATTTAATGCAAGCATTTCAAAATAGTGTTTTGTAGCATTACGCCTCAGATCTCCATCTCAGCTTTTCTCTTAAGACCCTGACTTGCTCTTGTATGATTGATGAAACAATGAAGCTGTTATAGAAACAGATCACCTATGAAACAGTTCCCAGCAAACAGAAAAAAAGAAAATTTGCAAACACAAGCAGTGCTTAACACAATCAACAGAATTGTTTTAACTTCGGAAAACATACTATCTCTTATTAGTGCCTTAAATTCACTGGATGTTGTTTGTGCATTTATTTTCATAGTATACAAATGAGAGAGCTTATTTTCCAAAAAAAACCCCAGTTGTTAGACTTTTTGCTCCTTGTCTTAATTTGAGTGATAGTTAGTAGTCATGATCAAAAGTTTAACTGAGGCCCATACACAGCTCTTGAACACAGGCTGCCAAGAGCAAGGATGAAATCCTGTCCAAGGTGATATACTTTTGTAATGATATATAGCATGTAAAATGCAGTACTAGTACATAGCATTAATCAGGATGCCACAGCTTCCAAACTGAGCTCCTGTCAGGGAGCATATATAGGTGCTCTGGCTGATAATGGCCTTGCTAATTTACGACAGACTACCATGTCTGTAATAATAAAAAATCTCCTCCTTGTGCTCTTTTGATATTTTCCCATTGATGCATGTCATTTTTTGAACAGGATAAAACAGCTGTGTCATAACATATAATATCTCTGTTCTGTAAATGCAGAATATGCTATTATATCGAAGGAAAATGTTATACTGTGCTGTGTAGGCAAGATAATATAAACAGCTTTGCATTGTGTTTGTTCTTACGTGACAGAATCATTTATCCAGTCAACTCTTCCCCTCCTCTGTTTTGAAAGATACTTTTTAGAGAAACATACATAAGGTTTAGTTAATTTAAAAATGAGGTTCTGACTTCAAGAGTGCTGAAGTTTTAGTTTCAAATCAGTAAATTGATCTATTGGTAAAATCACCATTTTACAAATCTCAAACAACAGACCATAGTAATGGCTTGTTGGAAGTGAATCTCTTTCCAAAAGAATTATGTATTTGAATCCTTAAGATGCCTTATTCTCAGTTTAGACTTATCCATTTTATGAGTTGAGCCTTTTTTTTCAGTGAAACAATTACAGGAAATACTTTGAATGGTGCGTTTCTGAAAGTAAAATAAGTAGAAGGTATTTCATATAGTTTATTCCTTCTTGGCTCTACCGCCTGTGATTTGAATGCTAGATGTTAGGGGTAGATTTTACAAAACAGAGTTTATTAATTATGCAAAGTCAATAACTAGGTATTGCACAAGGTATGGAAATTCAATTTTATATACTCATAGTGTGTATATTTGCAGTGTGCAAGAAGAAAATTGCCACCCAAGTTGAACACTACAAGATGACTAGAAGAGGCTAAGATATAAAATATTCATGTCTCTCATCTATTTTGAAGACAGCTCAAAGGGTAATCCCTGAGACTTCACTAAAACATTAGTGTGTTACGGCATTGTTTTGGTCACAAACCTAAAACACAGCATCATAGGAGCTGCCAGGAAGAATATTAACTCCATCCCAGCCAGACCCAATAGAGTTAGGCTAAAAAAAAAAAAAGTCACATGAAAGGTCATGGATTTTTTTTTTTTTTCTCCCAGAAAAGTAGTACAGGTGAAAAACTGGAGTTACCATTGTCATAGTAGTCCAATAAATCCAATGTACTGCAAGAAGCTCAGGCTAGCTACAGTAGGTGGAAGTCAGTAGAGTATGATAGTCACCTACCTGGGATGTCCATTAGTTTGCTGACCTTAATATGGCAGACCTGAATTCAGAAGAGTAATCTGGAAACTCTTCAAACCCTGGTGGTACGGTAGTACTTGCTTTTGTGCAATGAAAGTTCTCTCCTGAGCCGAAAAAAATCTTCTGTGAAAAAAGGTGCAACAAAACTGATATATTCCTGATAGAAAGGGCGTGAGGGTGGGGGTTGTTTGTTGAGCTTTTTCTGGTGTGAAATGACACAGTTGAACATTTATTGCAGTAAAAGGGTTCTGCTCGATGACCTGTGTTAGCGTAAAGGTGGTATTCTTGCAATGCTTCTTGCACGTTTTTATTCCAAAAGTAGCACTTATTACAATCTTTGGTTTTGCGGTTTTATTTAGTCTTTATAGATCATAGTATTTTTTCATCTTTATGTACAAGGGACAAACACCCACACTTATGCATCCTCTATATCATACATTGGCCTACAGTCAGCAAGAGATACTGTTATTATAAGAGTCTCTGAAGGTGTCAGCATGAGGAATAAAATTTATTTTTCTACAGCTTGTACAGAAGATAGCTCATGTCACTGCTTCTAGTAATACACATAGACACACATATTTATATGTAATCATAACTTCAATGAAATTCAACCATAACGGCCATAGGAAATGTAATGCTGGAAACATTATTCACAGCATCCTCAAGCTGGTTGGTTTAAGAGACTTGCTGAGTGTTCTCTGTCTGAAATAAAAACTTCATAACCTCCCTTCATCAGTGTAAGAACTATCTTCATCAGCATTTTTGGTACATACTGAATTTCAATATGAAAACCTAATAATTTCCTGTATGATGTATATGGACAAAAAATGCCCGTGCTTTTGTGGAAAGTTCATATTTTTTAACAGGAAAATTATTATACAATAAAGCTATATAATGGAAGGCTGTTATTACTCATAAAAAAGATAAGAGTTAAGAAGGCTTGAGTATAAAAACTAGCAGATTACTTTTAAAGTCGTTTTAATTATGAAGTAGAAAGCATACAGCATAATGAAAGGAATTTGCTGGAAATGCCTTAGACGTCAAAAGTGTAAGATTTTTCTCCAGCAAGCTATTTGAAAAATTTATTAAATAAGCCCATCAAACTTTTATTGGAAAAAATGGACATTGAGTAATGTCATTATGAAGAGGCTCCTACAAGGTAAACATGGAACTGACCTCACTCAGAGCAGTGGAGAAGAGGCTTGAAGGGCTTTAGTGAGACTGCAGGGTGGAATGGTACTGCAGGGAAAGGAGCACTGACACACGGACTCGTGCTTGATTTTTAGCTCCTAGGAGGCCTGACTGCTATTCTGGCTTTGCTTTAGGCTTGCCAGGTAATCAGTTGTTGGATGATGCATGTGGGCAGTTCAAGGAAAAGGGATTAGGGTGACTTCTTCCATGTGAGTTCTCAATTATGAAGTTGCACTCTTTCATTGTCTTTGAAAAGCTTGATTTATTTTCACTGTGTTAACACCTCCTACCTCCTTATTCAGCATGTTGCATGGGACATTTTTCCCTTGGTGTAGGTATAGAATTAAGCCTCCCTCTAGCAGAGGAGCAAGAACGAACCAAGAGCTGACCTTTCCTCTCTGTGAATTCCCAACGCTGGGTTGTTGCTTATGCAAGGGGAGTAAGGACAGCATCACTGCCACCTCTTCCACTCTTTGCTGTGTTTGGCTATGAAACCATAAGAGTGAACATTTTAGTCTTGGGCAAACAGGGAATAGGTAGGTGCCTTACAAGCAAACTGCTGGTAGACTACAACACTTCAAGGTGTCTCACATTACGGAAGCTGCAGCATGACAAGGATTGACACCATTTTCAGTGTACTTTTGCTGGTCAACTATTGGCAGTTGTACGATCAATCTGCAGACTTCAGGCTGTTTCATGGTCAGTTTGTAGCACCAATGGAATCATGGAATTTGCCGATTTGCAGGATAGGTTACCCTGAATGCTGTTTGCGCTCTGTGATGCAGTCGTCGGAAAGTTAGATTAATGATGTGTAAGCCCTTTATTGGATTTGATACCTGATTCCCAAAGGAAGCAGTGGAGAGCCTTGCACTTCGTTTTGTTTTCTCTTTACTGTATCCCACAGCTACTGATGAACATTCAGCTCATCTCTGGTTAAAAGAATGTGAAGGAAAATGCCTTAAAGCAAAATGTATTGATTCATAGTACAAGAATAAAATGCATTATAAGAAAGCATTGAAACTTTTTTTTTCTCAAGTAAGGATTATGCACAGAGGGAAGGATTCAGATCAGTTATTAAAAAAAGGAATTCATGGTAAACAAAAACAAGTTCTACTAAAGCTCTTCAGAAACAAATACACAGACGTTTCAAACTGTGAGTAGGTTGCAGTGTTTCATCTCTGGCTGAACAGGATGCCCAAAGACAAATGTAGAGGCCAAATCCATAGTGACTTTAAAAGGAATGGAAGATGAGTGTCAGACTTGCATTCCTTTTTCATTAAAATGTTCAAGCCATTTTTTCTAAAGAATAATGTCAGTTGGAGAAACTGGGAGCACTTTACCCAAGTCTATGAAAATAGCCAAATGGTTACAGTGGGAGATACAGCTTCAACTTTCTCTGATCAAAAGAGTACAACCCATTTCATATTCTGTGCAAGCCCTCTAGCTATTGGCAATGGGAAATAGCACCAACCAACATCATTTGTGACAGTTTTGCAATCAAACCTCAAACATTAAAATCTGGTTTCAAATTATCATGTGAATATAGCTTCAGTTAGCAGCTAATTTCAGAAGTGATTTTTTTTTTTTTACAAACAATCTAATTGATGAAAAACACTTGTGTTTCACTAGGTTCCACAGTCCTCAGTGAAGATTAGATGTCCCTAGCTAATGCTGTGCCCACTTTTGTCCAGGCTTTCAGAGAGGCTGGACATGAAGCTGGAAGCTAATCGAACCAATCCTCTGTGATGTCTGAATGATAGACACCCCTTGATAAGGAGCCTGTGAGAGATCTCTGCACTTCAGTACTCTTTAAATTCGATTTTGGGGACTTCACTAGGACTTAGATTATACGTGGACAGTTGCAGCTCTTCCTGCTCTTTTTAAAGAGTGAAACCTCCTGTGCCCATGTAATTTGAATGGCCTTGACAGGACTTGTGTGGAGTGGATAAATTACTCAAATGTTGAGACCTCAGAAGCTTATGTGGAGCAACAAGGTAATTCAAACATCTGAAACAGTTTGTTTTTATAACTGGCATTTTGAGGGTAATTGTTTTGTCTCTTCCTAGCTCTCAGTTAAACAGTAGTCATGCAATTCTAGGCATGCTAAGTACTTTTCTATAAGCAAAAATAAATGTTGTCAAACCTTGGAAGAATAGAAGGTTAATTATTTTTTCCTGAGCAGTAGTACCTTGTGCTGTATTGCTTTGATCATTGTTTTGTTCTTAGTAGGTCAGTCTGCGACAGTGTAGTGTAGTTGTGCCAATAAAGATCAGATGGTTTTGTCATTTCTGCTTAAGACACGGAGTCTGAAAGGACCTCCATATGGGGATCAATAGTGGACCATTAAGAAGACAAAGATATGGTCTAGAAGTAGCAGCAACCAATTGGGACCTGAAAATCTCTTTTCAACTCCTGGTTCTGCCTGTGGCTGGACAATTTACTTACTGTCTCTCTGCCTTATTTCCATCACATGTAAAATGACTATATTAGCGCTTTTGCAACAAGAATGACTGTTAAGGTTATTCCTATGCCTGTGCAGTGCATGGAGAAATAGTGCGTTGTTTCATACCCAGCAGCAGAGCAGCCCAGGCAGTACAGCTTCTTGCCTGCAATTAAGCTAGATACCACACCCAGAACTAGGGGCTGCCCTTTTCTGTGTAGAAATTGCTGACCTGCTCAGGGCAGTCTGGCGTACGTCCGTGTGGCACTTTATTGAAGGGAAAACATTGGATTGGATGTACAGGATATTAATATGTGTATAAACACCTTCCTCTGTCTTCCAGGTCAGTGTATATAGCATTTCATTTCCAGAGAAAGAAATTTGTCTTTCTAGTGGATGTCAATAAGTAAAGCTCAGTGGAGCTCAGGCGATTTACAGCCGCTGAATATTTGGCCCTGTATTTTCTTCTGCTTAATCCCAACTAAACGTAAACCAGTGGTTTGTTCCTGTATTCTCACTGAATGCTGACTGATGCTGAAGTACCTTAGCTTTGATTTTATTGCTACTGGCCTTTTCTTCCAGCAACTCTTTTCCAGATAAATGTGGGGAATTTTTATTGACAGCTTATTTTAACAGATCTTATGATGAAGGATGTTTCTGTTGCAGAGGTAGAGAGCAGCTGTGAGATGGGTTTTACTGGCTATGATCCAATTTATCTAAGTTGTGCTTAGATATGCTGTGACTCATCAAGTACTATAAAAAGTAAATGTGAAATGGGCAGAGGAAAAAAAAAAAGAGAAGCACAACCCCACCTCCCCACCTCAGACTAAAAAGGCACTTTTTGTCATGGTGTTGTGCATTAAAGCAGGCCAAGAAGAACAGACTCATGCTGCCAGTATTCCCTCTCTTTTAGGTAAAGCTGTGTGTGGTGAAGTTCCTGTCTGAAATAGCAGATGAATTACTGTGTTGAGTTCAGGTGTGGATCTTGAAAAAAGGACTGCAGTCATAAAACTAAAGCCCTGTCTAGGTGATAGTTATTTTACATGTGTACCGTATCTTCGGGCCTAGGAAACATCACAGCACAAGTTTGGGCAAACTCTCCCATTTTACATAGACCCTTAAGACGATGAGACTGAGTCATCAGCTGTATTTGAGGGCAGGAGGTGATGCTCTGCTTTCCCACTCTTTGCCTTCTCCTCAGCTGCATGAAGGGAAAGGAGGAGGTTATTTAAAGCCACCTATAGAAGAGTCATGGATTTGCATATGCGATACATTCAGGATGGAAAAATGAGGAACAGAAATAGGCCGTTATGGAAATTACAGCCTTTGTAAACATGTGCTATGGAAGCTGTTGTGGTGTTACAGGCAAGAGTAAATAGTTGTGGTGTTACAGGCAAGAGTAAATAGTAAAAAGAAGTTGGGAAGGTTGGGGAGTAACAGTTTGACAGATGTGTTTTGCTAGCTGAGTTCAAATTAAATTACAGTTTCAGCTGCACAGTCATCTTAAGAAACAGATGATAGTACATACAGTGTGTGCATATAAACTTTATATATACAAACAGATGTGTATATAAAATGTTATATAAAAGCTACGTAAAAGTATTACTGTTATATTAAGTCCATTTAATTTCTTAAAGAGTTTTGTATTCCATATGTGTGGATGTTGCCAATGTTTATGAACTGTGTGTGTCACCAATGACTCATTTCTGGGTGAGGTGAAATCCTATGATGTAACATTTCCGAAGGAACCGACCCAAGGCCTATTGACATCATGAGAAAATGTGAACTTGTACAGGCTTCATCTCAATTTCTAAACAATTAAATCCTGTCTGTGATGTCTAGCTGGAGAAGGTCACTCTAGTGAAGGAAAAAGAACAGATGAACAGTGTTTCAATGAATGGTATTTGCAATAGAATGGATAACTTTAATAGCTAACTTCTCATATCAGCTATTTTTTAATGCTTTAAAAACTAGAGCTCCTCTTCTTGTTATTTGACCTCATATTGTTTCCTTCATTTTGCACTAGCAGCAAACATGTTAGGACTCTGGAAAGACAACAGGCTTTTGGTAAATTTCCAAAATTTAAAAATACATATCTTTTCAGATTTTACTTTAACTACATGCCAATCACTTATTCTAGGTGTTAATTCAAAGCCTATTCATTTTACTCTAATTAGTTTCAGGGAAATTTTTGGTGACTTTGGTTATGAAAAAATACTTATGAAATATCTTAAAACTTCTCTTATTCCTTTTAAAAAACACAGCATGAGCCGCAGAGGAATGTCATCTTTTTTTATGTGTGTGTGTGTGTGTGTGTTTTCGTCTACCCAAAAGCTGTTCAGCATTAGATACGGCAGTATCAGATGTCCCAATGTAAAGTGAAAATGAAAAATTTGTCAAGCTTTAAAAAAAGATACACACAAACCCCAGTAATCAAAACAGTAATTTCTTTTGGAATACATTTTAAACTAGTATCTTTTGGAGTGTGTTAGCTCAGTACCTAGGATTTGAAAGTTAACACCAGTGATTAACCTCTGTGCTGGTTTTGTTGTTTTAATTTTAGTAGCCTTTGGAAAGAAAAAAGAGGTTGAATTCTTTCTGGTAGAAATAAGAGTAAAATAAATTTTAAGTCCTAAGGTTCTCATTCATTTCTAGAGTCTTCTGTTCACATCATGCTCTTGAGATTTTTGGCTTTTCTTGCTACAAATTTAAATACTGGCAAAACATAAAGCATAGCTCAAGTTTCAGTCATTTCTTAAATCTCTCAGTTAACCATCTTTAATTATTTCAGACACAGTGGGTGGGTTTGTTTTTTTTGTCAGCACGGTTGCACCATCAAACAAGGTAAGGACTGACTTACACAGCAACACTTTTCTAGAGTGGTTAAACTAAGATAAACCTTTTCTACCGTTAGTTACTATTTTGTGTATTTACTTTTTTAATTTATAGAGACTAGTCACCTGGAAATGGTACAGTGTTTCAAAGTGCTTTGCCACACTTGATCCTTTTTAGTTTGTCATGGATAAGCTAAAGTGCATAATGGTAAATGTATGTAATTTTATGAAACCATAGTAAGGGCTTCTGATTAGTAAAGTGCAAGAAATAACCTCTTGAGGACAGAGTGCTAGTAACAGCCACTGTTTTATTTGTTGCTTGAAAGGTATGAAGTGATTTCCTTTGTGAAGGCAATTCCCACAAGTAGATAGCTGGGACCTGACTTAGTGTCCTTGAGAGATTTATAAACTGAGGAAAGAATTAATTGTCCTTTTTAAATATTTCAAGAGGTGACCCTTGAATTTGCAAGGTTTGTGAAGAAGTTGCTTAAGCATTGCTGTATGACTGATTAATCCCCCAATTAATAACATTTATACTGAAATGGCTTCTTATATTAGTAATGGCACCAAATGACCTTGACATATTTATGCATAAAACAACTTACTATATATAGCAATGATATTAAGCAGTTTTTGCAATTTGCAATTAAATAGCTTAAAGAGGCTCATACCCTTATTGACTGTTTAAGCATCAAAGATATTCTACAGCATATTTTCCTGTTTTCAGCAGTTATCCTTGAATTTATGCGTTCAGACTGCTTGTAACACAGAGTAAGCTTTAATTAAAATATTCCTAGAATTCTCTGAGTTAGACTTAAACAGAAGTTTTCCATAAGAAAAAAAAAAAAGTTGTTACTGGTTTGGTTTTCTGCTCTTGAAAAATCATGTGTGATACATTGATTTCTGTAATCAGCACTGAGAAAAAGGTTTCTTCTGGAAGCTTTCTGTACCTACTTGTTACTGTACAGAAGCAGAATTTTTCAGAAGCCTCTTTAACTGGCCTGAACACATACTTCATGGAAGAAAACTGTGTAATAAAAGCAGAAGTCTTTAAAAGTATAATTTTGAAATTTGGTAAGGATGCAGACAAGTTTTTAAAAATCTAATGCTATAAAGCATTCATTGTAAGAACAGCTTAGCCGCCCTGTTTCTGTTAACGCTGATGTTTGTACCCTACTGTGTGACAAAATATAAAATGTAGGTATTAGCAGCAGAATCTGGACCAAAGCAAGTGGAAAACATTGAGAGAATAAAAACCCCTTACAAAATAGCACTTAGTGGAGGGATAAATTGATGGTACTTTTATTCTTTAGTACTTGAATTTCAGTAGAAAAAAAAGTGCACATATAGTGTAGCTAAGTATCTCATAAATGGTAACATATCAAACTGAAAGCTTCCCCAACACCACCACCCCTAGAGTGGGGAATTTTAATCTCACAATATTGCTTCCGCTCAATTGACTATGAAATACTGTAATTTCTCAAAATCAGATCCACAGTTCAGGCTGGCCCCTGGAAATAGGGCTACGTTGGCTATTAAACTAGGCTTCAACACAGGTAAGGTTATCTACATGGTTCTGTTTAGTTGCCTTCAGAGAATTCAAATCATGGGCTCAGTTTGCTCGGTTGAGATAACAGAACTCTGCCATTTTGACTGATGAAGTCATAGCAATTTTTAACCCACCAAAGGGCTGGTTTAGCTTTGAGTTTTATTTTAAAAGAAACTTCAAAGGAGGTGAAGGAGGGAGAAAAAAACAGAGGAATGAAGCTTTCCTCCTGTTGCAGACCATCTTTCTGGGGACTCCAGAGATTCTGAGAAATGTCAGACTTCCTTTTCTTGAGCCATCACTTTAGTATCTGAAATTGGATGCTTGCAGTCATCTTCCATTCAGGCAATATATTATACACTGTGCTCCATCAAATATTTTCAGTGTTACTCTCATAACTCCAAGATTTGTTTAAATATGTTTATATACCATGAAGTACACATTCTGCTATTAAGTGGACTTTCAGAGAGTGAACAGATTTCTTTCAGGTAATTAGGGGATTAGGAACTTGCCAAAAGTAGATTTTGTTTGTTTGCCTGGTTATTTATTTATAGGAGCCTAAGACTGTTCAGATAAGCTGTAGTTCTAGCCTTGGCACATGTCAACTTTTAATTATTATTCTCTTAACTAAATTCTTTCTTAATCCCCTTTCACTGTTCTGTATTCTTCATGTATTCTTTCATGGCTGTAGAAACCTTAGAATTTTTCCTCTGCATAGTCTATTTTTCACCTTTCTCAGAATGTCTTAAAATTTCATTGGATCTTAATGAGTAGTTTGGACTGGTTTCATAAAAGTGATAAATAATACATGGAACATTAATAAAGAGCTTTTCAGTTTTCCACTCCTCCTCATCTTGGGAACAGTCAATGCTTTTTCTTGTAAAATAAATGATCTGCCCATCCACTCATGGTAAACTTGGAAGGGTATATGGACAGAATGGAAGAGGTGACTTACACTGCTGATAAAAAATCTACAAGAAAAAATGGAAATTATAGATAATCCTTTAAAAAACCAACAAGCTCAATCAACTATATCAGAAGGCAGTTAAAAGCAAGGAAACCTTTCCTTCCCTTGAAGTCTCAAAATACAAGATAATAGAACAAATGCATGGTATTGGTTAATACATACCTGATCGGAAGATCTAAAAAGACATGAATTGGGGTCCTGGGTGTCTATGTCTGACTTCAAAAGCACAATTCTCTTGCTCCACTTCTTGTCTGAAATTGTGAAGGGAAATAAGTGCTTGCTTATTAAAGTGCTCCTAGAATTAAGAATTTTTTGTGCAGTATTTTCACATAAAACGTATTTTAACCTCAGATATGATTGGTATTTCATATTGTCTGTGATTCTTACTGTTTTCCATACTTTCACACCTCTTAGAATACAAAATTACTATTTCTGTCACATAGTGAAATTTCAGTCTCTATTTATCTGCTGACAGCACTGCAAGAGGAGAGAAAGCATTATTTTTAGTACAGATTGCCATTGTCACAGGAAGAAGCATAGTTAATATTCACTTGGCTAAATTATTGGGATCTTAAGTTATTTTCTAGGACCTAAATGCTTGCTTATTTTATAATCTAATGTTGGACAGCGAGAAATATGTTGCTATGCCATTGGGTTTCTTGTGTTAACAGAGGAGAGTGCGTGCACAACACACACCTGTTCAGCGGCTGGCAGTCTCAGGAGGGTTTACGATCACACGTTCGCACAGAGCTCTTGCAGTTGAGCCCCTACAAACCATGCACAAGTGGGGATTGGTTAGAGGGAATATGGTAAAAATGTGTTTATTGTTTTGTTAGTTTTTCTTTTTCTTCTTTTCTGAATTTTTTAGCAAGTTGAGTATCTTCTGGGCCCAAGCCCAAGGTTTGGTATAAATCTTCAGTAAGAAGATTGGAATAGTCCTGAAGATTGATGTACTGGGGTGAATATCCACATCTGCGTGTGCCAGTTCCCCGTCCTCTGTGATGGTCTGCTTGAATTATATTCAGGCTTGTTTCACCTGCGTTGTCAGGAACTACTGTGGGGCCAGTAGAAAAAGGGTTTCTTCTCCCCAAGGAACCGTTGATTTGTGAAACCAGGGAGACATACGTGCTTCTCCACAAGTTGTCTGTTTTGTCTTGGATCACAGCTGCTGATGCCTCATCGGCTTTTTTTCCACATAATTTTTTTTTTCACTTCTGCTTGGTCACTGACATGATCTTTGCTCACAGAAGAAGGAGCACCCAGTATCTTTCCTGTAAGCAAGCAGTTCACATCCTTCCCTCTCACCCTGTGAGGAAAATTCTGGTTCCCTGTGCACCTTCCAGACAGATTTCCTCTTATATACTCACTCTTGTCCCCTGTTCTCGGGCGGAGACGGATGTGATTGTGTGCTGAGTTTTTGTCCCCTTTATTTCCCCAGGGACTAGTTCATAAAAGACTTCTAAAACCAGCAGAGTGACTCAGGGACCAAGGAGTCGATTGCCTGGTACATGATCATTGGCGGTCAGCTTCAAACAGAGGAGAGATCAGTGTTGTGATTTTTCTCCCAGTTCAGGTTTTCGTTCTTGAGCAAATGTGGGTGTTGTTCTGTTTTGGTTTTTTCAATTTTTTATTCTCAAAAATGATTTTTCAATACATAATCATGCATCATCTCCCTCCAAAGCCTTGGAGGACAATTTAGGTCCCTATAGTCCCTGTGATTTTAGCAGCTACTGAGAGGCATAGCAGTTAATTGGAGCTGATTGGAAGCAATTTCCCTCAGTGTGACATTTTGCTTTGCCTTGTGCTGGTAGGGAAGGTAAGATTTGATAGGAATTTCAACAAAATGGAGATAGGAAGGTGCAAGCAGGATAAATATAACGCTGTTTTACCGAATATTTTCCACTCGTTCTAAGGACAATTCTTTTGCTGTTGAGATGCATAAGATGCAGTATATATGCAGAGCTATGAGCGGGACAACTGGGACGGCAGAGAATAGAGATCCTCTTCTGTGGAGCATCTTTTTTATTAGTCCACAGATATTTTAATTTGAGGAGATCAAGAGGTTGCTTTAGCTGTGATGAAATAGGGAAAAAGAAAAAGTTTCTCTGTGTTGAGGGTTTGATTTTTCCATTGCCTTTAGCCCTTGTTCTGAAAAATATAAAATGCTTGGCATATTTTCATTTGCCATTAAGACAGAGTGTACCTAAGGTTAAGTATGCAATTAGGTCTCCTCTAATATATGTGCCCTTTGTCAACACATCCTTTTACTCTCTGGAATCTAATATAAGCATGTATTTTCTTAAAATTTGCAATAAATGACCTTTAGCAGTTCAATAGATCAAACGATGCTGCCTCTTCTGCCGCACTCAAAGCCAGTTAAACACAACGTATTCAGTCAGTAAATGACTGGCTGTGTAGCCATTTAGACCATCAAAAGCATAACCTGTTACTAGACATTCTGTGCCAGTCATGGTTTTTCTGCGAGATGAATGTACGAAGGAGATAATGGGTTGGATCTCTTGTCTTCAAGAGGGCCAGGAGTCCCAGCTCAGGTGAAACACAGGGAACTACTCTCATTTACACAAGCAGCAGAGCCAGCTCTGGTTCTCTGTGTTACAGGTGCTCTGTCTCTAACCTGGTTGTAAGGTGGCTTTTACTGTAGTTTCCAGGTCTTGCACGCAAAATCCAGCTTAATTTTAAATCTTTGTATCTCCAACATTGTTAAATTATCTTCTATGACGGTGTCCTCCTGGATATTTTATGTGTAATTTGCTAGGAGGCTTGTGGTTTGTGACTCAAGATCTGCTTGCTTGCTCCGCTTTGCAGCTGAATGGGACACCATATAATGACATCAGTATTTGCATTCAGCGTGCTGTGCAAGAGCCTTGACGTCTGATACAAGTTGTATGAAACACTTGGTCTTCCTGTGGTTTACTTCCTGCTAAAGAGCAAGGATTGATTTTTTTTTTTTCCCCTGCTAACTTAATGCCTATGTGCTTTAGCCACAGTACTTGTGGCTTGTTATTTGTTGAGTGTTGCATGTGTCATTTAATACAGTGACATGCTCCAAGGTACTGTATGTGAAACTCTCTATTTGGTTACACATTCCAAAGTTAATTAGTCTTGGATCTTTTCAGTTGTATCCTTGGAACACCTGTGGAATATTCTTACTAAAAGTTAGCAAAGTAAACTTTCCTTAAGAAACGATGAACAAAAATAAGCTGAAAAAAATTACAATTATTCTTTTGAAATCTGTGTGAAAGTCTGCTCTCTTACTGCCTGTGATTTAAAATAGAAATATATATTATCAAAACACAGCATTCTCTTTTTCGTATTCTTTAGATGCTAGCAAAGGAAAAAAAGGAAAAAAAAATTAAAGACCTTACGACTTCTGTTGTACAATAAATACAAAATTGTTGGTTCTAAAATGGTGTAAACATCTCCATTTTCTGTGTGTATTCTCTCTAAAAGCAAGCTACTTTTAAAAGAGTAGTGAGGCCCAAATTCCCACATGCAAATTGAAGGTATCTCTATTTGAAGTTTTAGCTTTTAACATGTTCATTTTAGTTGGGTACAAGAGAAAGTAAAATGCGAAGGTGCAGTTCTGGGATCACTGGCAGCAATGTGAATTGGTCTTAAATGGAATATGTATGTCCATATAAAATCATAGAATGGTTTGAGTTGGAAGGGACCTCAAAGACCATCTAGTTCCAACCCCCTGCCATGGGCAGGGACTCTTTCCACTAGACCAGGTTGCCCAAAGCCCCATCCAAACCTGGCCTTGAACGCTTTCAGAGATGGGATATCCACAGCTTCCCTGGGCAACCTGTTCCAGTGCCTCACAACCCTCACAGTGAAGGATTTCTTCCTAACACCTAATCTAAATCTCACCTCTTTTAGTATAAATTCAGCTTCTTTCAGTGCTGATATTAAGGGTCGATACCTATGTTAGGCACAACGAAGAACAGTACCATGAAAAAAAGTGTGAAAGAGATTGAGTATACCTTAGTGTTTTCTCAAAAAACAAAAGTAAGTCTTTGGACAGAAGCATGTAAGGTTGGTGTAGTTGATACAGCTCATGAATGGCAATTATTGATAATTAGTCCCTTGAATATCTAGCATTGAGGTAGTTAACAAGAAAGTCCTAGTGTTTTTCAATGCAGATAAAGAGTCTGAAACAAACCTGGTATATCCTAATAGACTCTGTCTCTCAGAGTGCAGTTAAAAGGTTGCGTTGTGATTGCTAATCCAAACTGCATTTCTTGCAGGCAAAGGAACTGACTCTGGCTTGGTTCTTTTGAAGGAATTCATCTTCTGAGCTGATGCCACATGACTGCAGATAGTAAAGCACTAGATCTTAAAGATAGATAAGACCATGCCATGCTCTTGCATGAGGTTATGATTCCCTAGCTGCACTCATTTCATTATAGCCTGGAGAAAGGGAAAGCAGTGTGACAGAGCATGGCATCTTTCTAAACAACTACATCAGTAGAAATCCCCTGCAGAATTTTAAGTCATTCATCATCTTCCCACCCTCATCCCTCCTTGCTGTGCTGATAAAATACTTTGCATCCATTATTAAAACACATCTTTCTGTATTAGAATGGCCCTGCAGCCAAAGCTGTTCTCTGCTTCATTATGTGAGGCCAGAAACTATACAAACTTCTAATTTAATGTGTTTCCTGACAGTCTGGCGTTGTCAGACTGCTTTTGGCGACTAACTTTCTTTTTCCTATTGTTCTTGCAAATCAAAACTCTGCAAGTTAAAATGAGATGACATATTTGTTTGTGATTTGCATAAAATTGAACAGAAAGGCTTACCACAAACTTTGTTAAAAGGAAGCAAGACTCTAATAGTGGGTGCCCAAAGCAAACCACCCAGTGTTAATTCTAACCCAATGCGAGTTATAGACTGGGTAAAAATGTTGCCTGTGGCCTGTCATGTTGTTATCTGCTATGCAACATCACCCTGAATATGTCTTACCTTAGCTCGGTTGGTCTTAAGATTGTGTGTTATTTGAAGTAAGTACGATGCACAGGATTTATTTAGTTTTTGTGTGAATCTAAACAGAGTGGGTTGTAATGTGTGACCATCTGTCTAAAGGAAGAAGGAAAATTATGTTAAAGGTGTCATATGTATTTTTAAGTCTCATTGGAGGCTTCTGATGGAGTGAAAGAACATATTAGATTAGCATATAAAGGAATAAATTGAAAGAGAGAGTGGGAGTGAGGCCCTCAAGGATTAACCCAATATTTTCTCATATAAAAGACTTGTTTGCATAGCTTTTTTTTTCTTTCTCTCTCTTTTATTTGGGGTGGGGTTTTTTGTGTCTTTTTTTTTTTTTTTTTATCTGAAGGTAGCAAAGAGAAGACAAAAAGTTAAATCTCGGAATTTTGCTGAATTCTTCCCTGGAACGTTATTTGCCTGTGGCACTAGGAGTTGTTGTACCCTGTTGCAGTGGTGATCTTAGAGCATAGACAGGCATTGCAGGAAACAACTTTGGGTTCTGCTTTGGGATGTTTCATACACCCTAGCTTTAGTGGGACTGGTTAGAGGCTCAAAATCAGCCATGAGCACGGTCGTTCTGGACTTTCCACAAACCTGACACTGGCAGAGTTGCTTGCACTGGTATCATGGGTATGCTTTGCTGATGTAAGGTGACTCCATCAGACCTGTTTCCTGTTCAGTGTCAGGAAACACTTTCTCTCTGTCGCTGCTGGAAGCCCTGAGAATTAGCATGGCACAAATAAGTGTGTACATACCCATTTACAAATGTTTCCTTTTATACTCAGGAGGAGGGAACAAGAGAGGTTTAGGACTATAGATACTTTTCAAAGAAGGTCTTGGCAGGGGGAGGGGGGGGGAATTACTTAGTTGAAATTTTGCAAGATAAATACCAGTGCCTTTTGGCTGTTTGAGTACAAAAGGATTAAAACCAACTTGCCATTTCATTCGAAGAAAAGAGCAAGTGAAAGACAAGCGTACCTACTAGTAAACTCTCAATGCTTTTTCAGTAACAATTTTCCAAATCCTTTGTTGCCACGATGTCACAAGGGTCTATCCTGCTGCCATAAGTGTGTGGGGATTTCATAGAGCTAATTCCCATAACGCTAACAGGAATTTTGCATGTAAATCCTCCACAAGCAGATTTTTTATGTATTTGAAGGAGACATTGCATTTTATCTTACCAGTAATCTACAGACTTCAATTTTCCTTAGTATTCTCTGACAGACCGTGACAAAACACTGAACAGTGACACAATGGCTCATTCACAGATGTTATAGTCTATTGTTCTGTATGGGTAATTGGGGAATGTTTTAATCCATCGATGCTCCACTCCGAGTAATGTGGATTATTGACATGCTACACCATGGCAGCACTTGCTACAAGCTAACAGTCAAGCATCCGCAAATGTTCCACAAGCTGCAACTCTGTATTGCACATATGCTGTGGAAGATGTATTACAGCAGCCTCTGATAGACAGTAGGCAAAAATCTTCACAAGAATTGTCCGGTGGGTGCTCTTACACATCAGTAACCTCAAAATGTCACCCTGAAAAGCTCTGTGTTTTGTCGTGCAGAGCTGCTGAAAAGGCACACTCCCCTGAGTTTTCGGTGCTTTGCTGAAACAATTTTATTTGGATGCTGAAGATCCTCAAATGTGTTATGTTGTGGAAACACACATTTCCCATTCGTAATCATTTTATCTCTATCTGAGCTAAAGCCAGACGTCTGTGGTTTTGTGACTCGGGAGTCTTCAGTGACTTTTAGTTATCTTTACACTTTCGTATTCATTTATTCTTCATTTCTGAAGGTTTACACCTTCAGATTCATTTAGCTTAACATAAACTGGGGGTCATCCTTGAAATCTGCCATTCTTTCAGGGAAGTGGCAGGTTCCACCACCCATATAATTGCCTCTAGACTCAGTACAATCCAACTAGTGGAAACCACTGATATTTCCAGCCTCTCATTACTAGCTTTCAAGTTTTCATACTTAAATATAAATTTAAATGATATCTCCTATATAGAAGGAAAAGTATAAGAATGCTATGATAAAAGAGTGATGTTGAGTGACCCGGAGCCCCGTGTAACGAGAGTAATCAATGGATCCCATTACTTAAGGAAACTTGAGAATATGGGAGGAGGAAAAGGAGAAACTCACACAGAGCCCTGGAAAGCTGTTTTACCCTGGCTTATGGTGCCCAAAATTGTTGATAAGTTGCAGGAGAAATATTAAACACAGACCTGGGCCTCTTATCATGTGTTAGTCATCTTAGAATGTCTTAGCGTTGGGAGAGAGATCCAAAAATTTCTGGAACAGATGCAAGCAGTCAGGCTCTCAGAGGGAGTTTTCTGGGAAGGTGGAATTCAGACAATGGCTTAGGAGTAAATAATTTAATATATAGAAGCACAAGTTTTATGACCAACTAGTTGGTGGCATCATTAACTTCCAGCATCAAATGTCTTTGGTAAATGATTAAATAGCAAAGCAGAGAGGCAAGTGTATTTTGCTGGTATGTATTTCCAGATTTGAATAATTCAATAATCTTGACATGAAAATTAAAAATGCACAGTTTGTAGGTCTCACACAGGTTTGGAAACGCTGATGTGCAGCAGCTTTCCAAAGCATGTTAGAATTTGAGAAGCTTATTCAAAGCTTAGGCTGCCAACTGAATCTTCAGTAGGCAGGAATTTCACAGAGACAGCTTGTTTTGCAAAGTATCCTGCTGCTGCGTTTTATCTGAGATGGAAATAACCAAGGGTAGATTCCACCACCACACACTTCCCTCCCCGCCCCTATATTTTTGAGCTTCAGAGGGAAACAGAAAATGCGAAGGAGTAGAGAATTATGTATTCACTCAGGGTAATAGGACTTATATACATAGTAAGAAAGAAAATGCACGTGGTACAAGTAAACAAATGCTGAGTCTACGGCACCAGGGCTTTTTCCCAGCACCCAGAAATGAATTGTGACAAGCATTCAGAAGTGTCTTGTTTCAATAGGCAACTCTGTAGAGCGAGATATATATGCACTTCATGCTACACAGTACAGATAGAATCATTTAGGTTGGAAAAGACCTTTAAGATCATCAAGCCCAACCATGGATATAGTGAATAAATAAAATACATCAACAGAGACGCTTTTCAGCTCTGTGGAGTTCAGTTTGGGCATTTCCTAGCTCTGGAACCCTTGCTCTCTCACATTTAACTAACTATCAGCAAGTGCCTTTGCTACAAGTCCCCCTTCTCCCCGGCAGAACTGTGCCCTTCTCTTGAAAACACAACCTTTCACTCTTCACAGAGCACACATGAGCCCAGAGGATGGTAATAGATTCATCAGCCTGTCCACACCTCAAGGATCACAGCTAACCTGATTCCACACAAATATTTGTGAAGTTAATTAGACTTCTTTAATCTCAGAGTAATTTGAAGTAAGGTTTGGGTTGATTCTTGTAATATTTAAATGGATGTATGGCTTCTTGCTTCTTACTTACAGTTTCTAGTTTTGTCATTGTGAAGCCATCTGGTAAAAAATAGACTTTTCATTCAGTTATTCTCTTATTTTATATGATCCTTTTACAGATTTATGTATGGAATGTGATATATTCCTGGAATGATTAAGTAACTTTGTCTGCCTGAGCCCATGCAGGGTGAATTCCACGGAGCATCTCTATAGTAGAGAAATAGTTACTGGAAATTTTTCATACATCTTTCACAGTTTGTGTTTCATTTCGGTAGCATCTTCACTGAGATGATCAATAATAGAGTCTATCATTTCTCTTGTGCTTCCCGACCTCTTTAGGACAGTACAAGGTTGTCAAAATCACAAAGGAACATACTTCTTCAAAACTTATATCACCCCTAGTGTATCAGGTTAGAAAATTGAGATCTCTCAAAATGATTTTCAGATCATCTCCTAGAGATTACCTCCTTAAAGTTTTCTTGGAGTTTACACTGTCAAACATTTTTATATCTGTGGGATTGAAAGTGGAACGTATTTTTTCCTGTCTCCGTGGAGACTTTAAAATTGAGATGGTGTTTATCTTAACCTGTGACAGAAGTAAACTTAAAAAAAAAAATAAAAATCTGTCCCTACTCTGCCAATGGCTTGTAAGCTTACTGTAGGAACCTGTTCTGTAAGAGTCTGACAAATGGAAGTGGAATTTTCCCCACCCTTTTAGTTTTTAATGCTTATAGAAATATTATGCAGTTTGTTTACTGGGGGTGGGTTCATTCAGTTATAAGCAGATATTTAGGAATAACTATATTTGTGAAAGAATGATAGTGTTACCAGTAAAAGTCAGCTCCATCTCTTCTACAGGTCAGTGTTTTTCCATCTCCACTGCCTACTGCCCCACCTCACCCTACTTCTTTGTGGGACAAGAAAGCAAGTCTGGGTCTAGAGCTCCACCTTGCTCATAACTATGTTAGTTCACAGCCCTCTTTAAGTATTAGTTATGTTGAATGACTGACTTAGATTTTTCATACACGTGGCTTAACACTGAACACTTTGTCTTTAACCAACATCCTAAATTGCTCTAAAGCAAAAGCCAGAGGTAATTATCCTGTAGATGTTTCTGAGCAGACCGGGGCAAAAAATTAGCTTTGTACATGGTCAAAGTTTGGATCAAGTCTTTTGTCAACCAGCTTGTATTTAAAAGTAGAGATATTTCAAATAAAGTATTTCATGCTTCCTTAAATATATATACAATCTTCTCCCAGCCTTTTCTGTCTGTTCTGAAGTGAATTTCTTGCCTTGAGGGTTAATTCATTTGAATAGTAAGCTGCTGACACTTTGTGCAAGACAGGAAACCTCCCATCAAACACTAGTCTTTCTGGAGTTGTGGCAATGCTCCACATTGTTTTCACACTCATGCAAAATTAGGGTTTTGCTTCAATGTAATTGTAAAAAAAACCACCCTAATAGTGCTTCAATGGCTATTTCAAAAGGAGTTTATTAAATGGATGATAAGTACTTCTATTTTTTCCTAGTTGGGATTTTCCTTTAAAATATCTTGTCTTCTTAGTATCATTATATTGCCATTATTGTTAAGATTTCATTGCTTCCTTTCTTTTGAGAAGACATATCAGCCTTTTTGTAATGAGACTGGACAGAAGTTGACTTATAGCAAACTGGAGTTATTATCTCCTAAACAACAGTCAGGTTTGAATTGATTGGCAAATTTCTCCACTCCCTCCTTTGGGCCTAATTGAGGACAAAAGATACAGACTCTTGGGCAAGAATTTGTTCTCTCTTGTAATGTTTAATTTCTAGAATATTGCAAAGATTGAAAAGCTCTGTTAAGAGGTAATCTGAGTCAATATTAGTATAATAATCATCACGAAGGTTGTTGAGGAAGACTTGGTTTTTATGACTTAGTTTTGAATACATTGACTTATTTCTTAAACAGAAACAGCGATAATAAAACCAGTATGCTGCATAGTCCACCGTCTGAGAAATATATACATATATATATACACACACACACATTTTGTATGTATTAAAAATATTTTTCTTGGCAAATGATATGTGCTATATGTTTCCATTTACCAGTATATTCAGGCCAATGATTATTTGTTTTCTCATTTGAGAATATATATCTAGAAATTGTAGACATTTTTAATCATAACCGAGAGAGAAAGATTGAAGGCCATACGGGAAACACTATAATTTTCACTTCTTATTTTAGAGGTAGAAGCACTTGATGTGGGCAATTTTCAGAGTGCTGAGAGTAATGTCATATCCTATCATTTAACAGAATTTGTTGATGATCTGTATCTTCCAGTTCTCTTTTGAAAATCCACCTCCTCGTTCTGTACAAGTAGAAATATACATAGTGGCTGGTATCAGTGGAAAAGTGATTGATTCCAGTCCATACTTATTGATTATTTAACCTACATAAAAATAACCAGAATGCATCTCTGTCTTGTTCTACAGTATTCTCAGCTTGCAATGTGAATTAATGTTCCATTTGGATAATCAAAGAGCTGTGAATCAAGTTCCATTGCAACCTTTGGCAGAGCAGCTCACCAGAAGTAGAGTGAATGCAGTCACTTTATCACCCTCTCGATCTGACAATCCGTGCCTGACACTGCATGGTACTATCTGAGGAATTTGCATTTTTAAAATCTGTTACATTTGCAAGATTCTTGGTAAAGAATTATTGGACACTAAAAGTTCACTTTTGGAATAAAAGTCAAAATTCTTTTTATGATATAAGTGTATTACCTAAAATAACTTACTCTATGTTAGAAATCGAGTGAAAGTAATTTTGATCCATAAAGCTAATGATTAGTTGTAATTTTTATCCTTTGAAAACAAATTATGCAGATTAAAAAGCTAGGTTTGAATTAGCTGTTAAATGTGTCCCCTGTAAAATATGGGCAAATCCACTAAATTACCAGACTTACTCCAATGAAGTATAAATTATATAAATATTCATGTTGGTTTTATATTCACTTATTTATATAATATATATAACTTTATTTATATATATTTATATTCATTTGCTATTTATAAAGGATAGTAATATTTTCAGGGAAGTTTGCTCTATGTAGTGTTTATGTTAGTCATCACTGTACACTTTTGTTATTAACAGGATTTCTAATGTGGTAGTATGAAACCTGAGTTCTTAATTTCATTTTCCTCTAATTTTTCATAAGTTCTTACTTGACAGGGGTCTTGATTTCAAAAACCAAATGAGTAAAAGTAATCTACAGACTTTGGTAACTGTGTTCAGAGTGAAGTCAATCTTCGAAGCTGCAGCTTGTCATTTAGAGGTATCTTCTAATATGACTATGAAATTTGCCTACTATAAACTAGCATTAATATATCAGCATTTTCCTGCAAAATACAATGTTATTGTTTACCTAAGCATGTCTAGTGTCTGCTGTAAATAGCTAAGATTGTGATGAGGAGCTGGGGATGAAGGAGTGAAAACCTGTGAAGAAGGTGAGAGTAGTGGAAAGTCGTTTAGTTTTTGTCTCTTCCTCACCATCCCAATATATTTTAGATAGCAATACATTAAATTACTTTTCCCCACATTCTGTCTGGTTTGGCCAAAATTGGTAAATGAGCTTCCTGCTCTTATCTCAACCCATGAGCTTTTTCATCTTATTTTTTCCCCCTGCCCCACTGAGGAAGAGCAGTGATAGAATGGCTGAGTGAACATCTGGCAGCTGGCCAAGTCAACCCACCACGCAGAAAGAAAATGAAGACCTAACATCAATTTTGAAACAGATTTAACCCTGCAGCAAGCCCAGCAAACACACAGAGGACAACTGCATTTTATCTCAAAACTGCTGTTCCATCAGTATATTTGCTGAAGTTCCTCACAGGAGATGAGGGAACAGGAGTCGGTATTAAGACTACCTGAGCTTGTTTTTCATCATTTCTTCATGTTCTGTCACTAAATTGACAAGAAAAAATTGTCTTTCAAATTGCAAAACCCATTTAAACCATAGGTTACGTTAAGATAATAGTTTTGGTAATTACATTAATTTAGCAGTTTACCAGAACAAAAAAGTGTCCCCTAATTCATCTACTCTTTATCATGACTCAACTAGCAACAAATTAATTGCTTACTTGCCCATCAAAACATTTTTCATCGTCAGTAGCATTACACGTATCTGATATCGTATTTTATACAGTAGCCAACGTTGTCCCGTTTTTCTAGTTATTGTATCGATTTGAGCTGAAATGAAATTATTCACCTGTAAATGCATGGTGGCATGGCAATACTGAACCTAATTCTCCATATGTATAAGCATTTTCTTGTTTTGTAAGTTTGACCAAACAAAAGCTACCATCTTCGATACCAACCAGCATGGTCAAGCAATTGAAATTTAGCAGTGAGGAATACTAGTTCAGGACAATAATTCAACTGAAGTTTTCTGTCTCAACTGGTAGGAGTTTATGGACTTACGCTGCTCTTGAAACAGGTTGGTTGATACTAGCTTTTGGATTTATGAAATGCGGAGACACAGACGTGCTCCTTTTTCTCATATTCAGGAGAGTAAATGGCTTGTTTATAATTTACCTTTTAACTGCCAATTTCTGAATAGTGTCTTTCTTTCATTATTTTTTTAAATGTTTTCTTTTTAGTCCTACTTGTGCCTGAAACGTTTCTTTCCTGTCTGTCTGAGTTCACAAGATTGACCTCTGACTGTAGATTTTTCCCCTCTGTTCTTTGTGATCCTGGCTTACCTATGAATGGGATTGCTAAAGTGAAAATTAATTAAATCCTTCATGTTTTATAAAAGCAGCTGAATTGTGTACAGTCCACATACTAGTTTCATATGTTTTGTTAGCCACAGGAATTTTCTGGTACAAATAGCCTAGCTAGCAACATTTGTCTTCCCCTGAACTTGATGTCTGTTATTATGTTTTGGTTTCCAGTTGGTATATTTCAGACAGGGTAGAGATCTTCTTAGTTATTATTCCATCTACATGGCTGGGTCTCTGTAAATAAACAGTAACAATACTAGTAGTGTGGGATCCCTAAGAAGTTCATGATCTTTCTGGATTAGCTAGCAAATAATGCTTGCTTACAACTGTCATGAGCAGGCTGTAAGTGCATGCAAAAGCAAACTATATCTTGAGTCCCTGAGACCTTTTTCTCCTTTCCAAAGCTGATTAAATAATGTAAATGCATGCACACATACATAATAAGCATCTGCGTGGTCAGACTGCCAGAAACAAATACATTTATCACCATTGCTAGGGACTTGTTGTGTCGTGCAAATGTGTCATCTAAGTTGTATACAGTGGCAGCCCTGTGACAGATTTAACAAGATAGATGACCTCAAAAAAAAAAAAAAAGCAGCTTTGCAAAGCATTACAGATAATGCTACGCAAATTGACAAGCTGCACAGACAAAAAGCTTAATAATTACTCCTTCTCCCTTTCAAAACATTTTTCTCTTTTGGAGGTCAAACCGGGTTAGTTTATAGACCCTGAAAGTGTCTGTTACATACACTGTGGTCCTTTTTCAGAAAATGAGGGAAAAAAACCCAAACAGTTTAAATTAAGAAAAGTGATCAGTGCAGATTATGTTAACAGGTCTTCTTTTAGCCTCAAAGGCCAGTGAATTTCAGTTTACAATTGGACAAATGCCAACAGAACCAGCACTCAGAGTTAATGTGACCCTGCCGGGTTAGAAAATGATTTAAAGGGACCAAAAAAATCCCCAACAAACCATTGAAAAGTAATTGCTCCAGCAGTGATACACTCCTATGTTGAAGGATTTCTTCTAGATAAACTCAGTGACATCTAATTTATGGGTCATAGTTCCCGCAGCCCTATCTCATGAATGCTTTCAGACAGCATAACTTTTCTCATCAGAGCACTTCATCCTATTGGCGCCTTTGTAAAATTGTGCCCATTGGGTTGAACTTGGATCAACTATTAGAACTTCACTGAAAAATTGAACTCCTTTCCTTAATCCTATAGGCAACGAAGAGATTAACTTTGGGTGATTTTAGTAGTCCTGCTAGCTTCAAATAATTAGGTATATGCAAGTTTCAACTTTTTTTTAGGGAACTGCCTTTAATCAACCACCATAAGCTTAAGAGGATCCATACTACCGCAACTACAGCTTGTGTAGATGGGCTTGAGCTTGTCTGGTAATTGGTTATACTTCATAAGATCAGTGTGAATTGTAAATCCACTGCAGAATATGGAAAATTGAAGTTGTTTGTTTTTAAAAAAAGGACACAGGCATGCAGTCCACAGGCCCAGCACAGCTCCAAGTCAAGCCCTGCCTGAAACATGGGAAGTGTGGACACCATCAACTGTGTCACTCCTCAGTCTGGCATTCGCTGGGCCTTGCTGCTTGCTGTGGGCTGTTTCTCTGAGATACCTCGGGAGTTGGAAACTGCTCTGTGAAAGAGCCTGTGTGGCTAAGCTGCCCTTCTAAGTAAAGGCTTATCAGCTTTATTGTATTGGCCATCTGTAAGGCTTTCCACGGTCATTCATATGTAGTACTGACCAAACTGTGAGCATGTCAGATAATGGCTTTCTAGACCATAACTAACCATGTACAGCAGGTGAACACATAAATTTCTAAATGTCTAAGGCAGAAGATTTCTCCTCAGCCTGAAAGACAGTAAACGGCCAGCTCAGATTTATATTTAGTAGTGGTTTGGGACAAAATTCTTCTATAACATTTTAAGAACTTCTCTTGAAGTCTCTTTTGAAGATGAGACACTGATGACTCAGTCATTGGGGCATTTTTGAGAAATGCCTACGTGAAAATGGAGTAAGCAATAGAGATGTTGGTAAACAAAGAGAGTGCTACCAATGCATTTTAAAACTCTCGATGCAGATATGTGGAAGGTAAAAGTACTTGTTATATCATGTTCAGTGAATGACAGGTTTAAATTATTAAACTCTGTTAACCTTTGTGTAATGTTTGACACAGCTCTGAAATCCATTTTGCAGCATTTTCATTAAAGATTAACAGACCCGGGTCAGAACTACTTTCCCAACTTCACCACAGTAATAAAGGCGGGGGAAAAAACAAAACAAAGCATGAATAAAAAAAGTCATGTTCATTCTGGGAAAGTGAAGAATTTTGTCTAAGGTTCTCTAAATAAGTAGTTTGAGTTGATTTTATCAGTATGGATGTGACTCTGAGTTCTGACTGTAGGGCAGAAAGAGGACCTAATATTACAGAAAAGTGAGCTTTCATGGGCTTTTTTAGGTTGGTGTGGCTTTGATTTAATTAAAATCAAATTTGAGTTCCCAGACTGTTGATATTTTCCTATTATTAATCACAGCCAGACTTTGGAGTCACTACCAAACCATGAGGAATGAGTAACGATGGGTCAACGGAAGGTAGCAGAGCCCTAGCTGATATTGGGACCATATTGCTCTAGGCAGACATTGCACAGACACATTGCAGGAACATGTAGCTCAAGCAGAGAGTGGGAGAAGACTAGGAGCAAAGCATAGTGTTTCATGTCATAAAAAAAAGCCAGTGTTAAAATATGATAGAGCCTCCTCATCTTTTCACTCAAAGGCTACGACCCTAGCCATTTGTCTTTTTGCTTATTTGCTGTTGGGTTTGATGTGTACACTTTGGTTGTTTTTAATACAAGATATGAATGGTAAAGGAGGGTAAAGAACTGTCTGTAAACCACTACAGAGGTTTCGATGTTGAGCTGTTGTTCCGTATACTCCAATATCATCCATTATATCATTTATAAATCTAGGGAGAAGGAGCTGTCTACAAGTCAGGAGGTTCAGTGTTAATCTGTTCAGTGTGTTTCAGAATTAATTCATAATAATGGTTGGAAATCTAATCATTTAGTTTAGATGGGTCTCTTCAGTATAATACCTTGGTTTTCTGCCAGCTAAACACATGTAATTTATAGACCAGGTGGCATCATCCATGTCTTCAATTTTGCCTTTTTCCCTTCCTGTTGGCTCCTCATGGATATTTAGATAATTTTTGCTTCAGACAAACTGATTATCTTGGTAGGTAAAAAATTAATCTTAGACAACAAAGAAAAACATTTCTGCTCTCAGGAGCATTATAAATGCTGAGAAATTGTTTTTCAAGGCAAATGACAGATTATGAAACGATAGAAGAAAAACTTGGAAGATGATAGAAATCACAAGACCATCAGGCTAAGATAACCAAGAAAGACTTTAAAACTATTGCTCTTTTCTCTATTCAAGGTGATATAGTGTTGTGTTCATTTACTGCCTTATTAATTACAGATTACGATTTTAATTTTTCCGCGTTGGGTTGCTCTTGTATTATAGAAGAATGCATCTTATAAGTGGGCTCTAGGTCACCCCTTCCGAGATAATAGTACTGTTGCTTGTGTGAATGTAAGAATAAACAAATCGTACGTTACAAAATATAGGTCAATTGATGCAAAAATCAATTAAAAGAAAAAAGAAAGCAGCCATCCTCTACTTACAACACTGCATGGGTGGCTAAATGCATTGTGTTTTTATTTACTGAGTTATAAAGCATCAGCTATTGGCCACTGCCAGAGGCAACCTGTTGCATTACTTCATTCAGTAGATGATCTTTTATTGCAAATCCTGTTTCTTTCAGATCAATAGAACGGCAGGACTGCCTTCTGTTCCTGAGTTTTGCACGTTCTGTAACAGAACGACTCATCTATAAATTTGTATTTTATTCTTGTTAAGGAAACTGATGATTTTAAAAAAATTGGTCTTTTCATCACCTGTGCCAATGTAAGAAGAAAACAGCGTCTGATAGAATTAATTTAGGGCTAAAATTCAAATAATCTTCTGATGTCTGAAACTTCAGTGCTCTTGGAGAAGAAAATACATTTCAGTTCATGAACCCTAGCAAGATTTGCAACTGTTTACTTCTCCTCATTCTCTTTTATTCCCTCGATTAGATATCAATTTATAGGAATTCCAACAAAAAGACTACCCAAGGGAAATTAGTCTGTAAAGTCCATTTGAACACTAGAGTTCAAATATCCTCTCTACTGAGCAAACAAGAAGAGTAATGAATATTAAAGAAGTCTGTCCTCATTACAGCATAACACCTGAGAGTGTATAACTATAATCCACAAGACCTTGGCTTCGTAAAGCTGTGGTTTTTTCTAATATGAAAGGGTCAGGTCCTCCAGCACATGCGGCATATCATTACTATATATTGACTCATCTAGATTTATTTTCATGTAAGGTAAATACTATGGGTCTTCTGTCACATATAATAACCATCATTCCAAACAAAAGATCCTCCTCCGTCTTAGTTTTGAAGAGAAAATTTATGGTTATAACACAATTTGGGTCTAATATTAACTATAGTCTTCCAGTAGTTGCAGTTTATAAAATATTCTCCAAAACAGAAATGGAAATCTGGGGATAAGTAACTGTCTGCAAATCAGTGCAGAAGGTTCAGCACTGGCTGATCTGAATGATCTCAACTGTTATTTGGCCCAGCTTCGTGTTCAGAATCCTGTAAATCCTCCTTTAGTGAGGCATTGGAACAGGCTCCCCAGAGAGGTGGTTAAGTCGTCGTCCCTGGAGATCTTCAAAAAACGCATAGATGCGGCACTCCAGGACATGGTCTAGTAGGCACGGTGGTGTTAGGATGGCGGTTGCACTTGATGATCTCAGAGGTCCTTTCCAACCTTAGTGATTCTATGATTCTAAATAATAGCCAAGAGCTTAGCTTGCACATAAGTACATCTTGTACACAATAATTACTCCTTTGCACGGCAAATATTTATGTTGTGCATCATCTTGTCAAACTATGTAGATATTTAAAGCTTATATAGGTTTAAAGAAATCCAAAGCAATTAGACACATTCAAGGGCGAAACAATCTCTGGAGGACCATTAACTTAGGGACATGAACTCTGGTTTTAGCCAATAGTAGTTGAAGGTTGGGCAAATGTGTTAGCGGGGTGTTTATTTTCTAATTATCCTGTGTCCTGGGCTTTGTCTGCATCTCATTTCCGAATGATAATGTTAGAGTAAGATTTCAAGTCAGGCAAGGGGCGCTCCAGTTTGTATTAAAAAAATCCATTTAGAAAATCTGTTTCAGTATGATATCATGCATTATGTAAAATGCCAGACATTTGGATATGATTCCTGATTGCCTTGCATGCTCATGAAATCATAAGATTCCATTTGGACTTTGAAGGAAAAAATATTTCAGGTTCAGTTGATAAATTTAATATAAATATTGATAAGTAACTCCTGTGATACTTTCACTTTTTTAAAATAAAAACCCCAAAGATTCTGCAGTCCATTCTCTGCCTTCACAAGTAATCCTGACACTTCAAATGTTTTAAAAAGTATATTTTATGTATAATGTCAGACATCAAACTGTTGGTTGTTACTACTTAGGAATGGTAGAGTTCAGCAGTGAAAGCTGAACAAAAGTCTTGAGCATAGAGCCAGCATTTCTAAAGAATATTGCTGATAAATTAATTAGGAGCAGCATAAAGACATGAACATCAACATCAATGTTTGATAGCACAGCATTAATTTTCATAGTTGTGTTTGATTCATTGTAGCTGGGAAGCAGATCATTACAGGATATAGCTTTCCTGGCATTGTTGATTTGGGTTTTTTTCCTTGTGAATCCTGAGTAGTGTTACATAAAATTACACAATGAATTCTTCCTACATATTTACAGACTGTAAGATTTGTCATGATTGACACACAGTTAAGTGCATGCTGGCAATTATTTGTCAGAGTTGCTTTGAAAAGCAAGACCTGCCTGATAGTATTATCCAAGTGCCGAAACCATGTAAGAAAACATTTTTCTCAGACCCCAAGTTTGTTATATTTTCTAAGTTAGCACTGTACAAATATGCAGGGAAAAAATAAAACCAGAAAAAAAGGCCATATTCCCCAGGCTTTCGTAGTTTGATGCATAAACTGATCTACAGTGAAGTTGAGGGCAGGTGTACAGTTCAGTTGTTAACATATGGCCAGCCAGACCCTTTGACTTTATTGTGCACATTAAATAATCATGTTCATGAGTTAATTTCAAACAGATGTGTTTGTAGCATAAACTGTACATGATTTGGAAAATATGGCCATGAAAGTAGGAAATGTCTGTTTCCAAAACTGCAATGAAATGGTTTGTATTAGTAACTGTTGAAAGCAGGCTGTTCTCAACATAAATTTGTTGAAATGTTTTGAAGAGTTTGCAGTCAGAAGATAATTTTGTGTTTTTACTGGCTTCATTAAACATCATCTTCAACAGGCAGTCATAAATATTTCCCAGACTGATATTTCTACTCTCTTTGCAACATAGACTCTCTTTGTTTGGTGTTAAGTCCTTACAATTTTGAATAAGAAATTTGCCGTAACACTGATAAATATAAATATTTCTGATTTGGAAGCTGATTAGAGTGGTTAATAGTTTTATTATTATTCTGACACATTAGATCGTGGTAGATACTTGGACTATACTTTTTTGATTGTGATCTGTTGATTTTTGTTTATTTGTTTTCGTGTGGCTGTTTAAGTCCTCAGCTTTTTGTTTCCTTGCATCTTCAGCAGTTGTTTGTCTGTGCAAAACCTAGTTGCTCAATTAGATGCTTGACTTCATCTGCTGCATGTCTCCACACACGGGGGGGAAAGAAGTGGCAAGAGAGCCACTTGTTTCCAGCCTATTAGAGCTCTAGAAAGATCTAAAGGCACAAGCAATTTTAAACAGATTTTGAACATACAGGTCATATTAGAGTCCTAGACGGGCAACTCTGAACATCCAGCTCACTTCGTTGTTTAAAAGATATTCTTTGCGGTGATCTTTGTCACACTTTTTGCACTGTTTTTCTTTGTTTTCTCTTCTTTCTCTTTCTCTCCTTGGTGCTATGTCATTTTTATTTAGCTGCTTTTTCTAGTTGGAATTGTGTAGATAAGGCAGGGTTTTTGCAGATGTGTTTCATCTTTTGACAAGTCCATCACTTATACAGAGACAGGAGCTCGCGTTCTGTACCTAACTCCTCTGTGCCCAAATCTCACAAGCTGCTGGGGAATGCAAGCAAACAGGTAGTCAGCTAATGATCACATCAGGTGCTGCATCTCGTCTCCCTGGTAGCAAATAATATCATTGCACTTTTTGTTGCACCAGAATTTAAACTGGCAGCGCCTCATCAAAATCCTCCAGCAAGCCTTTTTGCTGTACAATAATCTTCAACCAGCTGGGACTGGAGATCCTGAGGAATTTAGTTATTCCCAGGCTGAGATTCCTAAAGAATACACTTTATATGGACTTATTATGATACAACTTCTAGCACTGGTAGATTTTAAAATACCCATGTGATAGATCTGGGGTCTGGCCTTGTGTCTCAGTGTGTAAGTAAAACCTCTATCCTCCTTCTTAGAATTAGGCGATAAATCTTTCTGTTCGCTGATAGAAATTCAAATCTCTAGTGAGAAACCAAGCAGTTTGAATCTAATTCATGGTTTCCTTCCCGAGTAGTCCAAGACCTTATTTTAAATAAACCAGCCATAATTGTTAATAATAATAGCTGGAAAAAAATAATATCTTGAATAAGCTGGAAATGGAGATCTATTCTGACAGTCACTTGCTGAATTCAGGTGAGTAATATAGACAAGATGGGGGAATGCCTCTGGTCCCTGATCTGTTCTGCTCACCTGATGTTGACAGTTCATATATCCTTGTGGAGGTCAGACCCAACTATTATGTTAGTAATAGAGCATATAAATGTAATATAAAAATGTAATATAAAACAGAAAAGCCCAGAAATTTATTTTGCATGGCCACTGAAGCTGTGTCCCAGGTGTAACATGGACAGTGTATTAAAATGTGTTCACAGCTGAGATGAGTAGAGATGACGTACAGCCTGGTTGTTCTCTAGGGAGACAGGAGTGAAAAATCTTAGCTTATTTTCTGTGCTCTTCTAAAATAAAATCTTAGGTACCCTTAACACCTGTGGCTAAAAAAGTATTTGTGGCTCGTTGGGGCTATTGAAAAAAAAAATAGACATTGTATAGGCAACAATATGTAGTGGCATAATCTGAAAGTTGAAATTATTTTTGAGAAAAATTCAGCAGTTTTTACTGCCACCACTAAAAGATAAATGGCAACTGAAAATAATTTTGTCTTGCTTTTGATGGCTTAGTAATAACAAGGCTTTTAATACCTTAATAATACAAAGGTAGCCACACTATATCAGTACTTAATCTTCTTTAGCCAGTGCTTAGCAAGTGAGGATGAAGAAAAGAGCACTGCAAGAATTTATAAGGCAAATACTGCTCTTCCTGTAACTGCAGTAAATCACGTCCCCATAATGTCCAATTTATTTGTCTACAGAAGATACCATATTTCAGGATGAAAAGGATGATACAAAGGCTGCACCCTTTTGGACTGTTAACAGTTTCCAGACTGGTTTTACCCTGATTTGTCTCTATGCTAATAAGTGAATTTAGTGCTTTTGAAAACAGTTTTTTCGTGTTGGATTGTCATGCAGTTTTTTTCACTGGAAGCAGAATGAAAACGAGGATTTCTCTCTTTGTAAAATCTGGGGTTCTTGCTTTTTTCCCCTTTCAGTTACTGACAACATCCTCTGTCTGACAAACAGCACAATCTATGCATACAATACTGTATTTTTGGGGAATTTTCCATATCATAAGCAGAGGTGTTGAGATAGAAATATTTATCTCAGTGATGATTTTCACTGGCCATGACTAGTCTGATAGCTTCATTTCTAGGTTTGGGGTTTTTTTAAAGCTGGTTGCAACTAATAACTCATGATTCAATATGTATGGAAATATGTGTAAAAACAAATGCAGCTGGGAAGCTTGGGAAAAAAAAGACACTGTTTGTCACTAATTTTGGAGAGGAGAGGGAAGAGCTAAGGTTACATGACTGTCCATATTAGTTCATTTATTCATTTCAGAAGTCTATATTTATTGAAAGATGATGTTACAAGATGGAATAATGACCAGATAACTATAACTTGCATAATGGAGTTTTGCTTTCATCACTATCTCATTTACTCAATTTACTTATTTCTGGGAGAAAATTGTTTCATGTCATACAGGTTATAGTATCAGTTGAGAAATTAAATCTTTAGTCTAATACCAACCAGAAAATTCTAATAGCTGGCCATACCCAATATTAACCAGCAGTGTTCAGACACAAAAGTATATTGCAAGTTGTTTCTTTGTGCAACTTGTAGTAATAGTGAGCAGCAGAAATCCTAAGTCTAATGTAAGTTTCAACTAAAATAACTGTTTTGGCTTGATACACCTTTATGCATCTGTTCGGAACAGTTTTAGAAGAGTAGAGGTTTGGAGGGGTTAGTCTGCTAAAGTATTTTTCCATGCCTGTAGTTTTGTCTAGGTTCTTTCCTTCTGCACCTTTCTGTTGCACTTCTGTTCATCTGGACAAGGGGAAATGGCTGCAAGTTGCGCCAGGGAAGGTTCAGGTTGGAGATGAGGAGAAAATTCTTCTCTGAAAGGGTGGTCGGGCATTGGAACGGGTTGCCCAGGGAGGTGGTGGAGTCACCATCCCTGCGGGTGTTTAAGGAAAGGTTAGATGTGGTACTTAGGGACGTGGTTTAGTGGGTAATAGGTGGTGGGGGGATGGTTGGACTGGATGATCCTTGAGGTCTCTTCCAACCTTAATGATTCTATTCTATTCTATTCAATGAAAAGGCCAAGCTCAAAATCTGACTCAAACGTTTCAACAGGGTTTCAAAATGGGATTCAACGAATCCTAACCATTTTGTGGCAAATTTTAGTATTTCTGTGCGTAGTCTTAATATTCAAAATGGCTCTAAAAAGGGGGAAGGATCACTAATTTTCCAAGAGCTCTTGCCAGGAACTGATGTTTTCTCTGTAGATTTGTACATTATGTGTCTAGCGGGGGAGAAGAATCATGGTAGCATAATTAAGCTGCAGAAATTAACAACAGAAAGATTTAAAATCTGGTCCCAAGGAGACCTGAAAGTTGAGGAGAAAAACTAACCAGGCTTTATTTTTAGGTTCTGAAAGGGTAAAACATGTAGTACTTTATATGCATGATTACTTTGTCTTTGTGCATCTGAATATAGCTTCTGTTATAAAGAAAATTAGTAATGATTAGACTGTTGTGGACTGGATTCATTAAAGGGATTAGCTAGTGTTTGGGCATATGTGTTTGTGTGTGATATGTGTATATAAATCTATTCTTACACAGAAGTCTTCATTAGGTTTAACTTCAGGTTGCTAGAAAACAGCCCACCAACACGACCTGTAAGGGGATGGGGTGGGGGAAGTTGTTCCTTCTTGTATGCCTCATTCTACACTGTGTTCATTAATTATGTCTTTTAATCACTAATTAGTCTCTCCATGCTTATGCAGAAACTATGAATGTCTTCATTCTGGATAATAGAGAAGCAGTTCCCTGTTTCCTGCGTTATATGGTCATGAATTGTTCTGATGATGACTGAAGCTGTTATCAACGACACATATTCTCTCATGTTATTTGTCAGAGTTTGTAAACTTACAGACTTTGTAACTTGCATACTTTTATGTCAGAAGTGCAGATGGAATTTGTGAAAGAAAACTATCTTTAGTTGTGCTATTTTGGAAGTTTCAGTGTCTCATGGTGGTCATCTTTTGTTCTCAATTTGCCTGTATTTACATCAAATTCCACTCTGCTTTTAATATGGTCTGAGAGTGTGTAATCATTGTTTGTGGTAATGGTGACATATGGACAGTTTATTTAAGATCAGCCAATGAACTGTGGGACAGCTGAGCCTGGTAGGTACTGCCAGTGCTCTACCAGGATGAGTGCTGTGGGCATCTCTTAATGTGGTGACGCTTTAGGAGTCATCAAGACTAAATATGACTCCCCTTTAAGGTTCTCCCTTTCTATTCTTCCATTTCTACCTTGCTTTGTAGAACGTATCCTCTTAACATGTGATTTGCATTCTCAGTAGGTTATCTTTGCCAGAAGAACGTGGCTGTAGTCATTTATTGAAGGATTGCTCCTTAGTGGCTTATCTAATAAAATGTTTTTTCTGGAAATGTCACATATAAATAAAGGCCAAAGATCATTCGGCATCTCTGCCAGACCCCCTCCATCATGCTACGCCTACTGTCACAAGGCATTTAGTTTCATAAGAGAGCAGCTGTGCCAAGTAGTGCTAATGAAAAATGAGTACCAGACAAAACTGCTTTGGCTTTGACTGCAAAACCTGCAATTTTGGCCAGGGTCATAAAAAGCTTGCAAATACGCATAAAAAATCAGCAGTCGCTATTGCTCTCATGCTTTCTGTGGAATGGGTGGTCTTCCCCTCAAGTTACCAGTGCTCTACTTCATGTTACTCTCTTTGCATTTGCCAGGGGTCCTACATGGCGGTTGTCTCTGCTATCGGAAATCAGCATAAGGATTCTGCTACAGCCACAGACTCCTTTCCTAAAACAGGGCAAGACTAGGAGGCTGCTACAACCAGGATGCAGGATTTTCTGTAATCAACGGAACAATTTCTTTCAAGGTTATTGGGTTTTATGGAATTAAAAACATGGCAGCTTGATTTATCTTTTTATTTAAACCATCATGAGGGAATTTAATATATTGGTCAAATCTAGTCAGTTTGCTTAGATATTCTGTGATACATGGAATCTGAGCTGGGGTAGGTAGGCGTGTCACTTCTGGATGGTTTTTCTTACTCTCCTGCTTTTACACACGCTGCATGTCAAGATGGCAGATGAATAATGTGTTCTTTAGCCTAACCATATATTTGCTCTACCTAATTTCTCTTGCTCTTTCCAGGTCTTGAATTCCTTTCTCTCCTTGATTAGTAACCATGGTGCTTGTAATGTGCAGCAATTATAGAATGGAACATACCAGCATAGAGTAATTTATGCAAAAGTAATTACTTAAATGACTCTTCATTATATTGCAATCAAATTCTAGATGCTCTGGTATAGATGTTACATATCCGATCTCAGCATGCTACCTAAAGGCTTTGAGTCCAATTCTGAGAGGATGTAAATCAGTGCAGCTCATCTGCACAGCTCCAGTGCTTTGAGAAGTGCTGCACAGGCTTGAGCAAACTGATTCACAGCTATAAAAAAAGAAATTGAACTTAAAAACTAACACAGAAAGGTAGATCTGAGTGAGGCTAAAGTATTCTGAGAACAATAGTCTCAACAGTCTAACAACGACAAGGATCGTATTCTTTCTTCTCTGAAAGTCTTTTGAGACAATTTTCTGCATTTTTGCGTTAGTCACTGAGTTAGCCACAAAGTGGTGAGTGATGCTTATGTCAATTTAACTGTAGCTGGGGTTTTGTGTTGTTTGGGGTGGAGGAGGGGTTGCTGGCTGATTGAAGACTTTAGCAGTGTAGTAGTCCTAGTTTATCTTTTGATCCTGCTTAAGCTATATAATGGGAAAGTTGCCTTTGACTGTTCTCTCAGAAGTTTTAGGCAAATCTGACCGAGACCCCTTTGGAGGCTGCATTTTAAGATGTGTAACTGAGGCTTTAAAATGTCCTAATGAAATTAGCATGTCTGCTTCATGTTGCAGGGTAGTGATGAGAATTTGTATTGAAAGTTGCTTTAATTCAAAGTATTATAATTAATTGTGCTCTGAGTAATGTGGAAACTCAACCTCATTTCCTCCATAATTCAGAATGAAATCTGAAAATACCTGAATCCTCTGATGATGCACAGAAAGATTATTATCCACCGTGAAGTCTCTGTGCAAGCACTATTTCTGCATTTTAGGTTACATAGCTGTGTTTGTTGTGTTCTGAGTGCAAGGAAAACCCTTTTTGCTGACTCCAGTTTTCATTATATTAAGAGATTTGCATAGAGCACATTTAGTTCAATCAAGTCTTATGGAAGTAATTCCCGGAAAGTCTAAAAATCTCTCAGCTATGGTACTTAACGTGGTCAGCAGGAAATGCCAGTGAGAATCCATCCATCTTTCTGGTTCAACTGCTTTGTCGTTAGATAAACAGCATGGCATCTGTGTTTCACAAAAGTATTTCTTCCAGCAAGAAACAGTTTCCCGCTTTGTATGAAACTGTTTGGTGTTAAATGTCTTTGTTTCTTTGCAATTTCACCTCCTGCCCTCTTTCTATTTACTATGAGACAATGGCAAACTGATGTCAATTTGTCTGCAACGAGGTGATGCCACATGTGAAACATTTTAATGTATACCCTTGGCTTAATTTGTTTATATTAAAACTGTTACTCCTTTGATTTCATTATTGTATTTGTTGGCTAGTCTGTAGGAGACTACTGAAGATTTATTTACTTGTGAACATGCATGTGAACTTCTAAGTTATAACCACATCTTACGATATGTCTAAATAATAGAATTGAACCAGGTGCTGACTGAAATATACTGTTCATACAAGTTTACTTTCAATTCATGCTTTGAATAGAGGTAAAAATGAGGGGTTTGAAGACACACTTGGCTTATCTCCATTACCGCTCTACTGTCAGGATGTTTTATATGTCAAATATCTTGCTTACATATAGAACAGCAATGTACAATTTCCCATTATTGAGTCTCAGGGAATCTTTTTATAGTATCAAAGGATTGGTTTGGTCAAGAAGCTTTTGTTCTATGAAAACATTTTAATTGCTAGAAAATGACCTGCTGACCTTCTGTTCATCACAGCAAGGACCTGTAGTCAGAAGATGTTGTTGTGCTCTGAAAGACATTGTGCAAAAATGGCATCATACAGTGGCATACATCTTGAACATAACTTTTGGCAACTAGTTTACTGCTGACCGGAGAGGCAGTGCAGCTACAGTTGGGATAATAACCTCAGACTTACATATTTCGTCGCAAAAACATATCTTCATATGAAGTAAAGATGCTTGCTATTATTTTGCTATTATGAGTAGGTTTTGCCTATATAGTCTGCAGAGATTTATCGAGGCTTTACTCAAATTTGGATGCAGAAATCTGAAAGCAGTTTACTCAGAACTGATTCGTGTAATAAACACAGATTTTAATTTCTCCGTGTTGAGGAAGGAAGGAAGGAAGAAAGGAGGAACCATCACATACCTGACATTTGAAAAGTTCTTCCCTTATTTACAATACACAGTCATACAATTTCAGAATCTTCAGGGTTTTTTAGGGTAAAGGATCACAATGATGTGATGATTTGTCACTAGTTCTGGGCGCATATAGCTCATTTTACAACATTTGGAAAGATGTTGCATATCTGAGGAAAAGATGTACATTTCTTCAGCAGAATCTTTTGATTTAGAGAATGTATCTAGCTAGTAAATGAATATATGATTACCCCATGTGGGACCATGTGGTCATTTTTACAGCCTGCCAAGGGATCAGGACCAATGAAAGAGCACAGATTTTGGCAGGCTGATGGAGGCAGTGAAGTCCACACCTTTGGCTTTGTTGTCCTTGGGCTAGTTAAAATGAAAGCTAATATGGGGTTTTCTTCCTGGCTAAAATCCTACCTTCATGTTGTACATTGATCAACTTAGATTGCCATGCACTTAAAGGCATAAAAAAGCAGCTCTACAACAGATGTATATTCCCATACAAATGTTTTGGTCAGAGGTGACGACTCAGGAAAGCAGCCCACAGTGCCACAGCACTTGATCTCATCCATGTCTTTCTTAAGAAAGGCCAGAGTGCCCCTTTCCCTGATTATCAGTTTTGCTAAAAGGAACAAATTCATTTGAAAAACAAAAACAGCTTTAAAAGAAGATATGTTATTAAGGTTATTTTGAAACTTGAAACTGAATTAGAAACACATAAAACATGAAAGTTAGTGCTTTAAAATGTGTGCCTGGGGTCAAACCTGTGGGTATTGAAAAAGCATATATTCAGCTTTAATTGGGTCCCAGCTGAGCCCAGTGGTGGAGGGGCGGAATGGGGGCAGAATACAGTGTGCTTTTGTCAAAGATGATATGAAAATACAGCAACTCTGTGGTCTTTGTTTTTAGTAAGAGCCTTCTGGCTTTTTGATGGTCCAACCCTTCATTTTTCTGAAATGCTTCAGTCTAGTAAACAGGTCAGACTTCTGTAAATTCTTAATGAAATTAGTGAAGGAAGTTACCTTAATTTGTTTTCCTTCATGTCTCTTTCTAAACAGTCAAGAGAGTGTATGCCTTGGTGTTTCAGATCTACTGTGTCACCATTAGTCCAGTTTAATTCATGGGCATGCTGAAGGTATTAAAGTATATAGCAATAATAATGCTGTATATTTAGAACTAGTGACTTTTTATTGATGGTAAAATGCACAAGCAAAAAGATCTTCTGTCCCCTATGAGGAAAATCTGAGCTGAAGAGTTGTTTGTGAAGTTTGTCATTTGGGTTTTTCTGTTTCCAGTTTAAAATTGCTCTCTTTCTGGACTCTTTTTTTAATCTTGGCATGGAACAAACCATTTCTTCTTGAGTAAGTATATAATTGTATCTTGTACTTCAGGAGTTTCATTTATTTATTTATGAAGTGTCTCTCACTAATTTACTTTTGATCACCCCCAGCTAACAAAGAGAGAGGCAGTGGATGTTTCATTAAGAAAAGACCAAGAATCTGTGAAGGATGAGAATGTAAAGAACAACAGCATGAGCTCCTCTGTACTGTATTGTGTAAGTCAAGTGATCACTGTCAGAAGTCACCACATTGAATTGGAAAGAGCAATGAATTTCCATTCTGTTTTAGAGATGAAAAGGAGAGGGAAATAAAATCTTTCATGTTATTATGAACTATCCTTAGTTACGATAAATTTTGTACTAAGGAGTGCATATATGAGTGACGGTTTGGGTACTTTCAACATTGGTGAGAAAGATTATCTGAAATCCGTAACTAATTAAAACTGCATAATTTAATAATTAGATTTAATTAAGGAAAAATGTATCCAGTTTTGACAACGTGCAAAACAAAGTTCTCCCAAATTACCATTTTTATGTTTCTTTATTTCAATACAAAAACAGGCAAATTGACTGCAGAAATACTTTGCACTGATGTCAGAAATCAATTAAACACTACCTGTAATTTCACATTAAACAAAATGTATTTGATAATCTGCCATATTGTAACACTTTGGCCAAGATTTACATGGATCCATTGATTTTGACATAGTAAACACCTAAATTATTTTTTGGATCTGTTCCATAGTTCTTTGCTTTAAATTACAGAATTAGCATTTATTTTTATTTCTTACTTTTTAAGTAGGTTGTGTTAAAGTGCTGAGGTCTTGAAAAGGTCTCCTGAGGTCAGGTTTTGTGTCATATTCCATAAGTACTAAATTAATCTTGAAGCGTTAGGATTTCAGGTAATACCACAGTAATATATCCTTGTCCCAGAGGACCCACAGTTGTTATGTTATAATGATCCACTTTAGGTCATAATGATCCACTTTAGGTATTTTTCATAATCTTTGTTTTCTGCAGATACAGCGTCTGCTTAACCTTCTACTATAGCAATGTGAAATCTATAGAGACAGCAAAAATGAGAAAATATTGGAATGTATTTATCAACATTGACACTAATAATGCAATTTACCAAGTTATTCTCTGTAGCCCTCAGCTTCACCAGGATTGCTAAGATCCGCCTTTTTTTCCTGTTTTGGAATTCATGAGAAAAGTACAAAGCTCTTGAGGATTTATAGTTACTCCAGGGATAACAATTATTTTTCGAAAATGTGATTCTGCTTATTTCACTTTCAAATTCTTCATTTCATGGCTGTAGAGAGTATTACTTTCATTTGCTCCATGAAGCTGTGTGTCCTGACTTCCAAGGTATAAGAAAAAGATCTGATACTTCAGAGTTGTTCTGTTTTTAAATAATATTACACTTTGCAAAAAAAAACCTTCCTTCCAGTAGAAGACTTGGACCATAGTATTTTCTGTTTTGCTGACAAACACACTCTGGGGCTAGGACTGTGGTAGGCACAGTGTGGCAAGGCTGTTAGTAGCTCTAGAAGAGCCAAGTAACAGTCATCTTGGCATAAGAAATGAACTATCGGAGGGCTAGGGCTCTGGTTTGGAGAAGAAAAAGTTGTGGTGAAGATCTGGTTAAGATGAAGAAAATCATAAAGTAAAACAGGGCTGCGTGTGCCAAAACTGTGGGAAATTCTTTTACAATGTAGAAGAGAAAGTACTTTGTTTTATTTAACAGTGGTATTTGACTTCTGGAATTTGTTGCCAGAGCAGAAAATACAGACAGACAGACAGAAGTGGAAGGTTCCCAGAGGATTAGCCAAACCTGTAGACAGTAGGTTCATAGTAGACATCACAGGGAAAGGGTAGGGAAGCCTTTTCTGTCCCACAGTCCTGGGTGAGTGACTGGAGCTGCCTGGGAAGGGGAAGTGGGAACGGACAGACTGCAGATATCTCCTTGCAAATAGCTTTTCCTACTGCCGCTGTCAGACAGGGTAGATCGACGTACTCAGTTTCACATGTGGTGGAGTGGTCATTGATCAAAGGAGCAGCCCCAGTAGGATATTTCTTACACTCTTTAAGTAAATCTGCATTTTTAAAAAATATCCACAAAGTGGAGGAGGAGGTGCTGAATTTGAAACATTTTTTTTTTTTTAGCTGTTTGCCTGTCTCATGGGTTTCTTTTGCCATTATCACTTTTAGCGTGTGCTCTCTTCTCATACACACAGCAAGAGCAAAATCTCCAGAGGGCTTCCTTCACACTCTCATTCTCCCAATGTTCCCCTGTGTATGTTTACCCAGTTTTAGTCCTGTGACATAAAGGCATATGTATTGCATGTAAACTCATTTGAACCTTGCACAATTCTGAATCTCTTCATATTTCTGTGGTAAAATCTGTGTGGTGTTATTCCAGGCAAATCGTAAACTCAAAAAGTGCTACCTGCTGCTGACCCATCTGCGGAGCATTGTAACAGGTCATACCTTGTCCATTTAGCTATGAAATACAGCGGAACTGTAGCTTTGAAGGAAAACCAAACCACATTCGTTTAATGCTTTCCCTTATTATTGTTGTTACTGACTTCCAGTATGAAACATAGCCTTCAGTTATAAATGCAAGTGGACATTAGCTATTGTTCTCTGGTGGCGTGATTATAGAAATAAAACTAGCAAAGGCGGCTCTACTCCTAAACTCCATTTCAGTAATCAAGTCCTGGGAACACACGGCGATTAGTGGGTTTCGGCTAGCTCAAAGTCTCTGCACAGTTTTCCTTCAACTCTGCAGAAAAGTTCAAATGAACCAAATGCACAGCTTTGGTAGACAAGCAAGAAGACAAAGAATTTGGATTCTTTGTAGGGGCTTTGAGATATAGATAGTGACTCAAGAAGCATTATGCAGTTTAGTTTGTATTGACCAGTGCTTGCAGAGTATTGATTATCTGTCATACGTATATCCAAAATCATTAGTGGTGAGGGGAGAAGAAGTTTAGGATGAAAGGATTAAAAAATATCCTGCTACAAGATGAAAAGTGACACACTCACAAAGGAGATAAAACCAACATCAACACCTGTTGGTAGGTCTAAGATCTAAAATTCCACATACAGGAGAATAACAAAGAATAAGCAAATATCTTAAAATCTGTGTTAAAGGAAGGTCTCTGAATCTTTAAGAAACACAAAGTAGTTAGTAAAATATGTGATCTTAGAAATTATTTAGTGGATAAATGACCATTTTACAGCTTTGCATTGGTTATCCAAGACTGCATTTCTTTATACAACTTGGTGCTGCCTTTACTTCCATCTCTGTACATTTGCCAAGAGGGCACGGAGAGGAGAATTGTTTTACTGAGTTGTTAAACACTTGCCCACTGAAGTTCTCTGATTCAGAACTAATGTAAGTGAGCAGCAAGTTTTGTAGTATATCCTATGTGGCAGTGGGTAATACTGTGTGTGTGTTCCCAGGATGCTGGTATAGACAGCTGTTCTCATAGACTGGAATGACAAATGTCTTCCTTCAAAGAGTATACAGGGAGAGAGGTATGCTTTAGGTACTGCAGGCACATCCAAAGATTTTGCCAAGAGCCTGACAATATCACAAAGTTCATAAATGAGCATGGTATTACTATTCCACTGTCCATTCTAATCAGGATACTTCATGCACACTGATAATATGTGTAAGAAACTCTTAAGCTTGTGGTACAGAGAAAGACAAAAATCATGGAATCATAGAATCACTAAGGTTGGAAAGGACCTCCAGTAAGTATACAACTTTTTCGTGTGGAATATTGCTTAAGGAACAGGACCTCAAATTTCTATCTGTGGGCTCTAACACTGTCACCTAAGAAATTGCACAGACGCACCATGAATTCTATATTTTTGCTTCTTTGATCCCCAAATTTCCATCAAGGATGGAATAAATTGAACATAAAGATTGCACACTGTCAGTATAACAGTGATGCAAGTAAAACTTACCATTTTTCTGGGGCTAAAGCAGTGTTGGCTTGGTGTGGGAATTTTGTGAAACACCCTAATCCAGTTCATCCATTCCAGAATTTAATAAAGAATTAAATCCCTCCTGTCAGATTCTAGTGAATCATAGGAAGAATCTGTAGAAAGTTTATCACAATTTAATCATTCAGTTCTGGTATCTGTAAAACCTTTTTTTTTTCTCTCCATGGAGCCCTTCTGTTATATTATAGAACTATTTCATGTGGTATTCATCAGCTAAATTTGAAGTAAATGTTTGTTACTGTAATACAAAAGGGACTGCTATAAAAAAGTGAAATAAATCTATATGAATAGGAACATTTCAAGTACTTCAAAATGTGTGGTTTGGTTGTTGTTTCTTTTAATGGGTAAATGCCAATAAATTTTGGCTGAATTTCTAGGTAGCATCAATCATTTTTAGAAATGAATATGTTTATCTCATATGTAAATGACCTTGGAGAAGGACATTTTGCAAAAATATTGTGCCACTAGTAAAAAACAAACTTTGACTGATGCTGATAACTCAGACTTTGTGTTGTTTCATTAAATGTGGTATGTCTCCAATCTATTAAAATAACCCAGTATTGGCTTTCTATGCGAGTGGGAAGTAGTCCTGGATTACTTAATTAGAGACATAAAAGTTTAAAGGGCAGTGAAACTGAGACCTAAAAGTAATAATGCACACACAACAAATACACTTTAACTTAAGAAAATTATTTCTAGGTAATACAGTCTGGATAGAATAGTACATGACAGCAGAAAAAAAAAAAGGCAAGTCTTGTAAATAGACAATTACACTTCTAATTAATTTTAAATTATTTTGGCACAAATTGAAGAAATAGCAAAATGGCATTTGGAATAATTTTTGCACTTCCAGTGACCTTATAATAAGAAGGACATTGCTGAGATTAGGTTGCAACAGAGACCTCTAATTTACAGTCTGCAAGATGTGAAAGATTAGCCAAATTTGATCTGTGAAGCTCTAGAGGGACTAGAATGAGGAGGGTATCATCAAGGTGTAGAAAACCCTGGGAGAGGGGAACAGAATTGGTGTTAGTATACTATTATTAGAGATAAGTAATTTAAACCACCAAGATATATAAGAATTTGTGGAGTGAGAAGAAATTAATTCATAAGATATTGAATCACTTTCTCTGTGCAGAGTAGATGAAAAACAGACCCAATGTTCTGAGTCAGCATTCGGTAAATCAGTCCAAGAGGGAGCCAAGCGAGATTTTGAAAACATTAGCTTATGGACAAATTTGGTTTTGTACAGCTGTGTTTGCTGCTTATTATTACCTTTGCACTTGGAGTGAGGGGAATGTAACCACTTACATAAATACCTTTTCTTTCCTTGCTGAGACAACACTGATTTTTGCTCTTTCACAAATGGTGATGTGGAGGGAAGGCCTGCATGCCCTAATGGGTTGCAGCAGTCATCAGTCGTTTTCTGTTCCCGGCTATGTCTGTTGAAGACATGTCTCTATCAGTGGAAAACAGTGGGCCAAAACATCCCCAGACAAACTATTTTCTTCTATTGGAAAATATGTAAAGCATAGAGAGACTCTGCCATGTCTTCTGAAAGATCACAGTGCCTTAAACAGCACCCACTCACAGAGTATTCAACATTTCCTTGTGCCATTCCCAACTGTTAACAAAAGTGGATATGTAAAGGCATGAATTCTCTAGGTGCTGTTAGCAGATAATAAAACTGGCAGTAATGCTGATGCTGAAGGTGTTGCTTTGTCAAAAGGAGCTGTTCTCTCAAAAGAAGCTGCACTAGACTGTTCTGCAGATCCTGTTGGTGATTCATCTCTAATTTGGTTGGCAAAACAGTGATCGGCATGGTAGAGAACACATCAAGAACTCACCTGCTCTCCTAGACAATGACAGAGAGATAATAATGAAATATCGTTGGCTTAGGCATCATTACACTTATCTTTGAGATCCTTTTCAGCATTTATCAATTTTACGGCAGCTGCAGGCTTTTTTCTGCTTTTTGTCCAACCTCATTCATTTGTATTATTTTTTCTCATTGGAGAGCTGTGTAATCTTTCCCAAAACAGAGCTATGTATCTTCTAGCACTAATACAATTGTTGTCTCTTTCCATTGCAACTTGCCTCCAGAGCAGGGCCTTCTGGCATATATTCTATAGCACAGGAGATAAAATAATCAATAAGCCTGGATCTGAAAAAGAAATGTAACATTTGTTTTGTTACTGAGCTCTGCATGGCTTAAAACAGATGGCTTTGTGATGATGCTTTCAGTGTGCTCATAAGGATTTTTGAGTCGTGTATGATTTGTATTTTGAAAATATAAATTGAATCAATGGCTACTAGCACAATGGCTTGACATCTATTATCCCCCTCCACAGATCAAGAACTGTAAGTGATGTACAATTAGAGCAGTGCTTAATAGAACTCTTGAATTTAAATGGAACTATAGTAGATTGAGTGCATAAAGATCGTTCACTATTTTATGGTGAAAAATATTTTAGTCTATCTTTATTGTTGCTTGTATGGCTGCTTGCATGTGTTGGTCTGTGCTTGTCAGCTTATACGGTGGCAGATAGTCAATGTATACATATCAATATGTTAGTAAACATTATTTATCTGATGGTGGCAGGCATGAGGGAAAATGTGGGGTTTCTGTATATTTATCTTTTCTATATTCCTCTGATTATTTTTTCTTGCCAGAATATATTAGAATTCAGTTTCTGTCAGATACAGTGTGATAGTTTAAAAATAAGAAGAGCACCTTTGTACTGTTGCATAACCAAAGAGGTGGTGTTTGACTACATAAGAGATTTCTCTTATCTGGGTTGACATTTGCTCCATTATTCCTGGCCATTCAGGGAGAGAAATGTTGTTATGGCGGTCTTCCAGACAATGTCATTTTTAAGGTGGATAAGAGAGACAGCCAGAACACTTTAGTGAGTGAGTGCTATTTGATACTCTGAATTGGTAAGAAGTTGCATCAACCAAGAGCATCCCCTCCTACATCCATGTATAACTGCAGTCAAGTCATCTACTCAGAATTAGTATAACTTTATTTTTGTGAAAAAAATGGTGAATAAAACTTCCTAAAGCCGATGGTCTCCTGAAGATGAAAGATATTTCATAAAACCAGGGGTCAACTGTGATCAGTCAGTTACCTTCAGGAAGCCATGGAAGTGCTCTGGTTCCATCCACTGCCAAGGGATTAGTTTTCCAAGAGGAAAAAGATGCTCTAATTGCAAGATGTGGGAGATAATGAGTGTGGTAACATTTGGCCAGAAATCAAAAGTGCTACTAATTTAGGGTAGATATTCCTTCTAGAGGCACCCAAAAGCAGCCAAAAAAGCACATTGAAATGGTTGAATATCTACTTTTTAAAAATCCAGTACTCTCAAGAGTGGCCAGTCAGAGCATGCCTGAACTTGGAGGAGGAGGAGGATGATTTCATTATTTAGGGATATCTTTTTGATATTTTTTTTTAACTTCACCTCAACCCAAACATCAACTCTAAAGTGTAGGCTGACAGTGCAGATGGTATTCCTTAGAGATTTAAATGGAGATAAAACACAAATGGGATTAGAAGAATTTGTGGTGCAAGATACAAGATGGTTATTCCCAATTTGTAAAAATGGTCAACTTTTCTGTGTCCTGAAGTAAGAAGCAAGTCTTAATATTGCCTAGTGTGCCACTACATTTGAGCAATTTCAGGGAATTACAGTGAAATTTATTATTTTATGGCAGGGATGTGATGGAACACTGAGAAAACAAAGATGTCCCCTTGAAACATTTTATATTTGCTTTAAGAGTTTATATAAACGTTAAGAGGCTTTTGTCATAACCATTTCATTGTGAAATTTAATTTGCACGCTCAGTGCACTAAAATTTCTTTGATAGGAAGGGATTTTGTTTCAAGTTCTGCTGCTGAAACGCTTCCTAAATATGCATATTTTGTAACGTTTCTCCTTCATCTCACTGATGTAGAGATGTTATCTGCTGAGAGTAATTAATATTTTATGCACTCCATAGGTAATTAGCATTCATTTCTGTTACCAGTAAAGAATCATATAGTCCTAGGAGTAGTATGTGTATCTACGGTAAAAGCATTTTCTGTTCAGAACTGTGATTCCTGACTTGATAAATCAATGGACTACAATTGGTTCTCAAACACAATATTCAAAACACCATAAACCATTATCAGATTTGCACTTGAAAATGCTTTAATGATTCTGCCATTTACTATCACCCCAGAAGAACATGGCTTGGAAATGACAGAAAAACTGGGAGTTAGACTGTTATAGTAGAATAAACACAATAAAACAAATTGTAGGTTCCACTGACATCCACTGGAACAATGTTGGAAATGCACATCCTTTCTGGATGCAGTGGAGGCACTTGAGCCTTGGGGATTCACCTGTGCAAGATGATGAGAATATTCATAGTTCTGTTCATTTTAAAGGCTTTATCACGGAAAAAAAAAAAGGGGGGGGGGGCGGGAAGAGAGAAACTAAAATTTACAAATAAGATATTTCAGCAGTTCTCTGAGTGGGTTGCTCTGGCCATACTCATTTCTCTGTCCAGCAGAGGCTGTGGAGACTTGCACTGGCTGTATGAATACAAGATATAAAGCTTCACTTTTTTTCCAGTAAGAACCTAGGAAATCATGGGCCTAAATGTAGAATTGGTTCACTATATTTGGTTTGAAGAGTTAGAAAAACAGAAAATTTATTTTCATTGCTAAAAGATCAGCTCTTTGATTACTTAGTGGAACTCTGTAATTATGAATGCTAGATCTCTGCTGATAAAAATTATAGTCTTAATTTAAAACAGCTAAAACTTCAGACACTGAGCACCTTTAAAGTGTTTTCCAACCTTTAGAATGAGAGACCTGTCCTCTTTCATTATCACCTTTGAGGCAAACCCTAAAGAAATTGTCATCTCCTTGGAACTGGAAGTAAAAAATTGCAGATCAAAGGGCACTGCAACTGATTGCTAATCAAGTCATTGAGATTTTCAGACTGTCAGCCATCTTTCTTTCCACATCACCACAACTCTTAATGCTCACCTGACTTCCTAGCTATGAAACAGCATTCCTTGGCAAGCACATTGTCTGCCTTTTTTTTTTTTCTTTGATCATATGTGTGTATTAAGCCAATTCCAAGTATCAGTGGAAGTGATTTCTGGGTTTGATTGTGAGTATCATTGTTGATCTGGCTTTACAACAGAGGATGGAACCTTCACAGTAATACCCAGACTCTCCGATAGTCTTTAAACATCTTAGTCTTTATACAGCCATGTAAATAAGTTCTCTAGGTTCATCACTTCAAGGAATATTTGGTGTGCCTCCAGAAAGGCTAATCACAATCCTTAAGTATGGCGATGGCCATTCATCACTGGCATTTCCATCCAGTAAAAATATTCAGGAGTTATTGGCAAAGATAAAAATTTGTCTAGAAGGATTTACAGCTTCTTTGTCTGTCTTGGCTGTCAGCTATAGCGAATTACACATTGTTACGAGAGAATGCCTTTGGCATTCTTGTGGTGTTGGTAATCTCATGCCACTAAGAGAAAAGGTATTTATTCAGTTATCCATCAAGAAATCAATGGACAGTCACAGTCTTACCAATGTGGATCCATGTTGTGTACTTGCTGTTAGTCCCAACCCTGGGAATTACCTTATTGATGTCACGTCATTATGGAGCTCTTTTATCAATAACACATCTTCCAAGGCATATTAAGTCATTATGTTAGAGCCAATAAATTTGCTGGTAAAAAATAAAAATTAAAAAATTCAGAGCCTGATGGATGTACATTTAAAGTGCTTTTTTTTTTTTCCAGTACAGTTACCTGAAGACTTGATTATTGACTGTGCTAGATAATCTGTCCCTTGCAGACCTCCTCCGCCCCCAAATCCATTACTCGTTTCATATGTTAACATATAAGAAAATACTTTTCTGGGATCAGTAAGTGGTTATAGCTTCTAGTCTAATCATACTTTTAAAGAGAGAGAGAATAATAACCTCCTCCTGGTAATCATTTATGATGGAATGGTGGTAGATGGTCTGAAAAACTCTCTGCAACCACGGGAGAGCACATTCATTCCTGTCTTCAGCTCATCAAGGCTGATGTTATAAAAAATGTCTTCCAAGAGTCTAGCTTATGGAACGTCAACAAGATCTTTGGATAAATGAAGATGAAACTACCTTACCTTATCTAACCTCTACTTCAGGCAGAAGAAAGGCAGTGAAGAATATACAGCTGAGCACCATCCTTAAGTTATCTTTTTGTTTATGGTGCTGATGCTGCAAAATGGGGCTAATGCTACCGTCTTGATATTTTATCTTTCATTGCAGCAACCACAGAGTTAAAAACAGAACAAAACAAGCCAGGGAGATGGTTCTTTGGAAGAGTTAGTCCAAAATGCTGTCCTGACTCTATTACCAGAATCCGAATTTTCCTACGTAATGAAAGATAATTTTTCTGAACTGAATCCACTCAGACTTTTATTCTCAGCAAATATTTTGGAAGAGATGCTAATGCATATCTAATTAATCTCTTTTTTAATTTATTGAATTTGAAAAGTTGAAGATCATTATTTCATAAACACTTGCAAACTATGGGCAAAAGCAACTGTACTATAACTGTAAAGAAACACACTAGCCTGGTGCAGAACTTTATAAATAAATATAAATCTGTAGAGGCATATATAAATAAACAGAAAGATCTCTTTTGGGACAGATTCTGCATTGGAGACACAGCCTTACTGCCGTTGTTTTCAGTCCATCAGCACAGGTTGTGATTTTCTCAGATTCTGCATCAGGACAGGCTGCAGGTTGTATATTATGGGGGAAGGTGGTGGTGGTGATTTCTTTTAGGTTTTTTCAAACTTTCTTAAGTTTTGGATCAAATTCTGAGGGGATACCATTTTGATTTTTCACTCCTCTTGCCATGAGCTAATCAAACACCTAAACATTCAAAACAGAACAAAACCAGGCATACAACAGCTGATTACTACCTCAACAATTGTCAGAAAAACTAAATAACTAAATATTTTTAAGGTTATTTTATAATCTTAAAAAAAGCAGTGCATGTGTGTAAAATTAGAGACTTACTGCAATGTATTGTTGGTTTCAGAGCTGCTTCTCAATTTTACCCAGAATACTTTTTTGGAGGGAGCAGTGGGGAACGGATGAATAAAAAAGAAACAATGAATGTGTAGGCTTTTCCTCACAGACATGCAGTCGCTTCTTGACTGAAGCATAAAAAGTTGTGTGTTAATAGCATATAGCAACAATGTAAGGTTGGAAATAAAGAATAGTATCATGCCTAATGAAAACCGCCAATGCAATTTATGCAGGTAGGATGCAATTACCCAAACTGGAATGTAGCCAGACATGAAAGCATCATACTTTCTGCTTCAGAAAATGCAGTGGCTACTGATGATAGAACAGGGAAGAATTTTTTTCCAAGACATATGCACATCCAAACCTTACATGCAAATATAAAGGATTTGTATTTTGATGCCACAGCCATTGATGTATTTTTGTGCTTTAAACGTACTTAAGCAGAAGAGCTAGGCAGCTATTCTCCTGAATATTTAAAAAAAAAAAAAACAAAAAACAACAAAACAACAAAAAAACCAAGCAAACCAACAAATCCCTGCTTCCTGTGACATACTGTTCTAGGTGTTTGGTTGCTCAAAATCTTAGAAGGATTTCTTTAGTTCAGGCATATTTTAAATGCATGACTTACCAGATATGCTTTAAAACAGGCATTGCTGTGGGAGTATGTTCAGATTAAAAAGAGAATGTTTGTTTCATACCTCAGTCTTGTTTCAAATTTTCTTCTGAAAAACCCAAACAGTATATAAACATTGAGTAAATTATTATAGGAGTATTTTTCTAAAAGTTGCTGTATTTTACATATAAGGCTATGATAATACAGGAGCCATTTGAGGCTGAATTTAGAATTGGTATGGAAAGTGTTGTAGTTCAAGACTTGGACTCCAATATTGCAGTGAGTTCCACTTATCAAAAATGTCATTTACATGCTCTTGAGCCATAAAAACAAAACCCTAAAGTTATGGTAGAAGGCAGTTCTCCACTCTTCTCATGTGTGCTTTATCTATATGTTTTAGTAATTTTCACTGGCTGGATGTTTTTTTCATGAGTCTCTTCTGTGATTCACCCTTCTTTCCATACTGTATATGAGCCTAGGCAAGGGAATCAGATGACCCACATTATTAGTAAGTGAATGTGAACCTGAAGCCCAAGTTTATTTCACATATAACTGAGGCTAGAAAAACACATAAATTGTATCTTTCCAAATTCTTTATGTGGGCTTCCTTAGGCTTGCTTAGATCTGAATATTTCTCCATAAACAAGTGTTAGTCCTGGTTTAAAAATTAAAATATCTTCTGTAGTCTTAGGTTTTCTTTCAAGTTTAATTGAAACCAATGTGATCTATACATTGTTCCCTTATGAAAGTGCATTCCAAACAATATGTTTCTACACCTATACAGATTCTGATGGTGCAGTTTCAGTTAGTTTTTATGTTCTTTCAGGCATATAACTAGTATTGCAAGAAGGAAGAGACTGAACGTCTTTCATTGTTCGGTAAAGACTTCCTTTGGGTTGGTTTGGCTGAACTTGAGACGCTGATGGTGAAATGGCACTTTGGAGAAATGCCACATAAGAATAAATCATTCTGAAATAATCTTGAATCGTCCTTAACTGTGACACTTTAATCCTATTACATACGACTAATTAGTGTTAATGTGTATTTTGGAACTTCTCAAATGGCAGTTTCCCCTACTCATCATGGATTAAAAGGTACACATTCAACTAGTATCATTTTTACGTAACAGAAAGATAATATGACAAATGTCCATTTTGAATTTTCTTGTATAACGTTCATTCATGACATCATTCAGATGCTGACTCTTTCTGAGACTAAGCAAGGTGATTTCATTAGAAGTACTCATCTGTGGAAGAAAAAAAAATAAAAAAAAAGAAACAATTTCTCTAATGTTGACATTTGAACCTTCCTGCAGTCCTCAGATCTTCGTTGTCATTGTTGTACTTACATCTGAAGGGTTGGTTTCACCAGCAGACAAAACAGACAGTAACACTAAGGACAGCAGAGGACTGACTATGTTGCTGAAGCCAAAGGAGCTTGGATGTTTCAAGAGAGTGACCAACCTGAATGTCATCTTTGGCTAACCCTTTGCACCTGCCTACGTCCTGTGCAGCAAGGGAGGACAGTTTTCCTGAGGAAACTATAGCCATCTCTTTGCCAGTTTCAGCACAAAGAGAAAGCCCTATTCGTCTCACCTCTAGTACTTCTCAGTTCTCCTCTCTTTCCACTCTTTTTCAGTTTACCTGTCCTGCCTGCCCTACTGCAACCCAGGACCAGATCCTAACCCTTCCCTTTCCCTTTCACATGCTAGAAAGACATGGTAAAAACTGACTTAATGGAAGAAATAAGAAGCAGGGAATGCAGAAATAGTGTCAACGTAGACAAAAATGTAAAGGATGTTGACACTCTGTCCCCAAGCACTGAATCAACTGACATGAATAGCCATTGTGTACTCCAGTGAGTTCACTTTGTCTCTAAAAATCAGGGCGCTGAATAAAAAAAGCCATTGGCAATGACCCCCTGAGCTTCTTAACCTCTACACAATGACTAGGGGTCACTGCCAGCTGCCCTGGGGACCATTTCACATCCTAGTGTGGGCATAACCTAGGGGAGGAGGATTAACGCAAAGGTGACTGGAGAAAGGGAGAAAGTAGAAGACATCTCCGGTGAGGGCAGATTAGAAGGGAACACAACTTTCACAGGTAGTGGGGTAGTGCCATTTTTCATTTTCCAGACTTACCCAAACCAGTCTCTAAGACATTTCACTCCCCAAATTGACTCTCTGGTGTCAATGATCGTTACTGAATTCAGTAAAGAAAGCATCCTGACCAGCTGAAAATTTCCTCATATATAGTTATGATAACATTCTGTTTGCTTGATTGTAGTTACGCAAAGTACATTTTAAACATTTCAATAATATTTTCCTGAAAAATATTAATTTTTTTCATATTGAAGTATATTTTATCATTTAACTTCCTAGTTATCATTTAAATCCCTAGTTATCATTTAAATCAAAGGGAATTAGGTATATAAACACCTTGGAAGATCTAAAGTCACATCCAGAAAGATTATTAAAAATGTAGGGCTCTGTGGTACCTCAATATAATAGAATACAGAAATCACAGATGTTCCTAAAAAAAAAAAAGGATGCTATGTTAGGATACGCTTACTTAATTTTAAAAAGGGTGATAAGTTTTTGGTGGATGCTTTAAAATATATTTTTACTTCGTTTTAAATGTATTTTCCAAGTACTGAAAATATACAGCTAGGAAAATAATTTGCATCAGATGAGCATTTTCAGAAATTCGTATTTGGCCAACAAGCATCTACTTTCAAATATATATTTAAAACCTTTTCTTTTGCTGAACATGTCACTGAATTTGCTGTAGATTAGATAATTATCTTTCATTGTCCTTATATTAAAATCAGCTGAGCTTCATTCAGCTTTTTTACTTCTAAGTCTTGTAATTAATTTTTTTAATATAAAATATGACTAGACAGAAAACGTTGGAGTTACTTAGCTCCACGACTTGACATATTAGCAGAAAGAACTGCAGAGGTTGAAAAGTCTACCCACATCCTCGGTATTATTAATGAAAGTATCATGGGGGAATCAAGGTCATGACACTGTTAGAACTCCACATGTATCGCAAGTCTGGCAGGTCTAGAGACTTTCATCCTCTCTTTCTGATATCCTTATGTTCTTCCAAATCAAATAAGCATATAACACAATGAAATTCCCCTCTCTAAATTTAATATCTAGAATAAATTTCTAACTATTTCCCCTTTATTCCCTTTTGCTGATAAAATATTTACTGTGGAACACTACAGTTCATAAAAAGAATGTGTAAGGGTTGGAGGGAATTTGTTGGGGAAGAATAATTAAAAAAACCAAGTGAGAACAACAATAACTTTTAAAAGAAAGTTTATGGAGGAATAGCAATGAAGATCACTGGGACTGTGAAAAACTCTTGGGAGATAATATTCCAATTCTCTGAAGAAAGCAATCTAAATAAAAAGTAGAGTTGGATAGAAATGGAAGAAAAAAAAAAAATGTCCAGGGGTTCAGGCAAAGCTGCTATTTTTCAAACTTAACCTCCTTTTTTTCCAGTGAGTTTTCTTATTCATAAACCTTGTTATATATTCTGGTTATTTTACTTGTAAAGAGATGCATGATTAGTGTATAGGAAACACAGAGGCTTTCATTAATGCATTGAAGCTTGTAGTGAAGGCAATTATATAGCAAATCTGTATGAGCCTGTGTCAATATACTGGACTACAGGAACCCTCTTTTCTTCTCCTTGTCTAAAAACTTCTGGCCTTTGGTGTTCTCTTACTTGTGTGCTTGGAAGCCATTACTAAGAAAGGTTCAAAACGTTCCAGCTACAGACACCTCCTCCAACAAATTGGTGCTGTATTACTGAGCAGTGTTCAATCTTCATGTTTTCAGAAAGCTGAGAAAAAAGGATACACCAGTAGGAGAGACTTGAATCCAGGTTATGCATGCATGTACCTGTTGTGGCAAATCACATCCTTTAGGGAAACAGCAATACAGTTTACAGTGTGTTTGGAGTTCACAGTACAGCAAAGCACAAGTTTTAGTCTTAAAAAAAATAGAGCATCTATTCTCTACTCTTTCTGTGTAGAAGAATTTTTCTGGCAGGAATTCTTCATCCATAAAGGTAAATCTTTGTAACTGCTTGAAAATATGGTCAATGGACACTCTAGATGCCACTGTATTTTATCTTAATGCTTGTGCTGTAGATGCATCAATGATATTTCTCTCAGCCATTTCTCTCATTTTAAAATATTTTAATAGTCCTTTGCAGTAGAAGCAAAACAGGGTTCACAACTGTGTCAAAATCTGTGTTTCCTTCCTCCTCTTTCCCTTGGTAAAGCAGTAGTCAGACATTGAAAGAACTGGAAAGTGTTACTAGCCAAGGCTGACAGAAGCAAGGTAGCTCCAACTATTGAGGAAAAGGTTACAAATATATTTCCATAGAGTAGAAATCCGTAGTTTTGCTTCAGGTATTGGTACAGACACAGGAAAAAAAGTTATCTGTAACTGACCTAATGTGTAAAGGCACCTCATAAAAAAAGAGGTTAATGTAGCACTAGCAATTACTTACAGCCAGGGGAATTCTGCAGATGTTTAGAAAAAATACCTTAACAGCATTCTCTATGGATGGCCATATAAACAACACTAGTAGTAAACTCAAACATATGTCAAATACATTTGTAAACAAAACAAAATACCAACAAAAACACTAGTAGCAGGCCATATTCTGAGATGTTTTGTAGCCCTGTGAGATTTACTAGACATTTTGGGGATCATGACTATAGCCCAGTTCTGTCTGCTGTATGTGATATGATTCTGGTCATCATTGCTTACAGCACACATGTAAAATTATTTTTCAAGTATGAGTGTCAACAATAACAAAAGGCTTAAATTACTGCTTTGAACTAGCACAAACTGATGTGGTTCTATTAAAATCACTAGAGCTATGCTGGTTTATATCAGTTCTGCTTCTCAAATGGTTTTTTTTTGATGGTCTGATGAATTTGTTCCTACAACAATTAAATGAAAGATGATAGCTATAAGATGATATTGCAGCATCTGATTGCTGCTATAGAACACATTCCTGCAGAAGCAATTTTTCAAGTTAACAGACTGCACCTAACACTCATACAGGTTTCTTCACGAGCAAATTTTCCCTGAAACTCCAAATCACTTGGATATTTCTGGGATGTAACCCTAAATAACCATAGAATCATTAAGGTTGGAAGACACCTCAAGGATCATCTAGTCCAGCCTTCCCCCTACCACCTATTACCCACTAAACCATGTCCCTAAGTACCACACCCAACCATTTTTTAAACACCCCCAGGGACGGTGACTCCACCACCTCCCTGGACAACCCGTTCCAATGCCCGACCACCCTTTCCGAGAAGAAATGTCTCCTCCAACTTGAACCTTCCCTGGTGCAACTTGCAGCCGTTCCCCCTTGTCCTGTCACTAGTTATCTGCGAGAAGAGGCTGACCCCCAGCTCATGACAACTACCTGAAAGGAAGTTGTAGAGGGCAATAAGGTCTGCCCTGAGTCTCCTCTTCTCCAGACTAAACAAGCCCAGTTCCCTCAGTCGCTGCTCATAAGACTTGTGCTCCAGCCCCTTCAGCAGTTTTGTTGCCCTTTTCTGGACAAGTTGTCTTCCTTTACGTGGCTCTTTCCAGTTAATACATACTGCATGTCAGACTGTGATATGTGGCGGTGGCAGCAAAATGGACAAGTTCTGTTATTTCCCTGGTGTATGAATGTAGTTTAGGAAATCAGTGAGCACTTTTTGTGTAGCTGTTGCATTGTACAGCAGAAAGTATGCATTTCTAGTGAGCCCGTGTCTCACACAACTGTGCAATAGCCATTTTAGTATAAATCAAAAGGCGTATGCCCTAACTGTGCCTGTTTGGGCAAGCCTGCAGACAACCCAAAATACTAGTCTTGAGAAATATGAAATACTCCTATACGTAGTAGTAAGGTGGTGATTCCAGCATTCAGTGTCAGTACTAGCGCATACAGAGAAAAACGTTCAAGAAAGGAAACAGGAAAAGTTTGTGAAATACTGCCAAAACTCAGTGGATTGGAGAGATGTCTAGTATTAAGGGACAATGAAGACTAGCAACCTCCTGAAAATATACATTTTTATTTCATTTTTTTCCCTCTTCCTTGTGGCATTTGCCATATCAGAACAGACCTCTTGCCGCACATGTAACGAGTACTGTTCATGTAGCATGTGGCTCTGACTTTGTAAAGCAGCGGTGACTGCTGTTTAACTTTTAATGGTAACTGTCTTTACTGTCAACTATTTTTCTGTTGTCCTTCAGATGCTTCTTGCTAGGAAGAGTAGTCCTGTACATAACCTTCATGTTCTCCTTCTTTTCTCACAAAGATGTTGAGGATTATCTGAGGCTGGGCTGATTTCTTGGATCTTATCACTAATCTCTTTTGTCAGCTTGTCCATTTTTCAGATGTTATCTATTCTTTTGAAGTTCATCACTTCTGTCCCTCATATTCACTGAAGGAACAATGACAAAAGATACAGTGAAAATACCAGCATAATTTTAAATATGTCATCTCCCTCTTTAGAGTAACGCTAAATGTACAGTATTATGGCCTTCCTGGCCTCTTGTACCCACTGTTTCATACCTAAGATTTATTAAGGCTGTGTTGATCAATAAGAGATAAAAAAATATAGCTTGTTGGACTTGTCTGTAGTTGAAAATAGTAATATTTGACTCAGTCATGATGGAGGACTCTGTTTCTTTTATATTTTTCCTTGTTATTAAGTCTCCCACACCAGATGTCTTCAATACAAAGGGAGGCAGATGTCTGCTGACTGCTGTATTTAGAAATTAAAGTGCTTTCCAGATCTGAATCCAAGATCTAAAATTTTAAGATCAATGCACAGATACTGTGGAGGTGAGAAGCTGTTGTTTTCACCTGGGTTTCATCTGAGTACTACATTGATCTATCATTCCAATCAGTGTTTCATCATGTTCTCATCCTAGGAAAATAGCAGCAGGCAAAATTGCACTGATTCACAGAAGCTCAGCAAGCTGATATTTATTTTTTAGAAGATGCTGTATTTTCAAGAAATACAATACAAATATATCAGATTGATAATGTAGTAATCATCTTTGAGGAATGTTAAACTGGCTTCATATGTTTTCAGCATTAATTAGCACTCCAGATAGATTACTGGGAGTCTGAGGCCTTAGATTGCACCAACACAGTATCATATTTCAGAGCTGTGTAAGCACAGTAAAATTTCTAATCATGTGTTTTGTTCCTCTACCTCTGGCTTTATAGTCAAAGACCTGTCAAACAAGTCAGAAAAGTTAAGTATTTTTATAAAGGCATAAAGCTATTTTTCCAGGTGGAACCATGCACTTTGTGGTGTAGAACTTTGGAATGGGGAAGAGCTTTTATATTATTATTATCAACCTGTTGCAATATTTGTGCTGCAGCATTGGGGTATAAGAGAGGCTTCTGCATTTCTCATGGTGGTTGTGGGGGAAGAAGTTGTTCCTGATTGTAATTTCAAGCTATACTGTGAAAAATAAAAAATTGTCCCTCAGATGAGTTGGTCCCAGCCAGCAGCCAAGCACACACCCAGCTAATCATTCACTCCCCTCTCCCACAGGGTAGGGAGAAAATAGAAGGAAGGTGAGAAGACTGAGTCGTCAAGATAAAAACAATTTAGTAAGTGAAATAAAAGCTGTGTGTGAAAGACAAGCCTAATTAGGAATTTATTCACTCCTCCCCATTGACAGGCAGTTGTCCAGGCACTTTCTGGAAAACAGGACCTAAGCATAAGTTGCTTGGGAAAACAAATGCCGTGCCCACAAACACACAAACATCTTGAACTCCTCCTCCTTTCCTTGAGCTTTTATTGCTGACCACGTCATATAGTATGGAATATCACTTTGGTCATTTTGAGTCAACTGAATCCTCACTCAACTTCTTGCTCACCCCCAGTCTACTAACCAGGATAGCAGAGCAGGAAAAAGAGAAATCCTCAAAGACGTACAAGCACTGCTCAGCAATAACCAAAACACTGGTGTGTTATCAACACTATTTTAGCCACAGATCTAAAGCACAGCACCATCTGAACTACTACAAAAAAAGTTAATTCCATCCTGGCCAGCTGCAGCCCACTTCCTCATCTCCTAAGGAAGAACTGTTGCTGCTGGTTTTTGGAGTCTAACAGCTGTAGACAGTTAATCATCATCCTGGCAGTGTGTTCTGGTTTAACGTCAGCCGGCAGCTAAGCACCCCACAGCCGCTCACCCACTTACCCCCAGTGGGATGGGGGAGAGAATTAAAAGACTAAAGGTGAGAAAACTCATGGGTGCAGATAAAGACAGTTTAACAGGTAAAGCAAAAGCTGTGTACAAAGCAAAACAAGGAATTCATTCACTTCCCATGGACAGGCAGGGATTCACCCATCTCCAGGAAAGCAGGGCTCTGTCACCCTTAATGGTACTTGGGAAGACAAACGCCATCACTCCAAGCATCTCCCCTTTCCTCCTTCTTCCCCCAGCTCTATATGCTGAACATGATGTATGTTATGGAATATCCCTTTGGTCAGTTGGGGTCAGCTGTCCTGGCTGTGTCCCCTCCCAGCTTCTTGTGCAGCCCCAGCCTACTTGCTGGTGGGGTGGGGTGGGGTGAGAAACAGAGAAGGCCTTGGCTCTGTGTAAGCACTGCTCAGCAGTAACAAAAACATCTCTGTATTATCAACACTGTTTTCAGCACAAATTGAAAACATGCCTAGTACTAGCTACTATGAAGAAGTTTAACTTTATCTCAGCCGAAACCAGCACACAGCAAAAGGTCAAAGTTGGTGAGTGTCACTTTAGGTCAACCACTGCCAGTGGCCAATGTCTGACTTCCAAACAGGGCACCCCACTTTTCTTTCGCCCACATCTATTCAGAGTTCTCCTTGATGTGGTGACAAGGCTCTTAACTACCTCAAGTTTGGGCATTGCCTTAAAATTCACTGCTCAACCCTGAGTGTATTACTGCTGTACCTTGTGTCACAGCTCATTGAGCCACATAATAATTCTGCATGCGTCACCACTTCCTCCCAGAATGAAAATGCTTGGCATCCAGAGATGGCATTATGGTAAAGGTGGAACGCATGCTTCAGGAGCAAAGGTCTCTGAAGGCAAAGAACTAGATAGTAAAAGCTACAAAAGCAGTTGACACATTATATACATTGTACAATGCTTTTGTGATGTATTTGAGATTCTTGTGGGTAAGTTAACCCCTAAACTCATCATATGCCTATTTTTTACAACAGTTTTGCTTCTGATAGCTAATATAGTTTAAATTCTATTTAAACAGTTTATGAGATGCCTGTAAGATAAAATAGCTTTATTCATTGGAGAGTTTTCTTCTCCCAAATCTATTAAAATTTCAAGTATCAAACATTCTAAGTCCCTGAGCCAAAATTCATAAAGCTTTTGATACATTATTTTACATAAACATCCATTGTGCCTGATGAATGGATATTGAATGTGTTATATTAAATTCTTAGGTTCCCTGGTTGCTCGGATAGGATTCTTCACTTTGCAGGATTGTCTGGTTTTACTTCTTGTGTGATGCGGTAAATGATTAATATACTAATAGTTCCTAGAATATTTTATGTGCTGTTCTTCGGGTTCAGAACTGATCCCTCTCTGAAGAGCTTCCCCCCACTCCTCCTTCACTTACTGAATGTAATAAGACGATGCTTTCCCTTTTCAAAAGTAATTGAACCACTTTAAATGTTAAAGTCTAGATCGTCTCTAAACTGTCTCTTCAATTCTCCCACGCTTCTTCCTCTCTTCTAGCACTTTCCAACAGCTTCATTGTCTTTTGTTTTCAGTACAACAGCCTCTGTTTTTTCTTAATTTTAACTTGTCTGAATGCCAACTCTTTTTCTTATTCTTTCTTCCTGATGTTGCTTTGTCTGCTAGGTTTTCAATTTTCATGATTTCACATGATCTGCTCTTCAATTTATACCCTATATATGTTTTTTTCTGTTGTTTTACAATACTGTTTCCTGTTACTTGTTCTTCAAAGTATATGTATCTATCTTTACCCTATTTCTTTCCAAATTCACTTTCACATATGTTTCATTCCCGTTTTTCTGATACCTTTTAACTCATTTTCCCACTGTTCATCCTCTACACCATGTCTTTTTTTCCCTCCACATCTTTTCCTTCATTGTAACTTCAGAACGTTTTGGGTGGACCTAAAGGAGGATGCTGACCAAGAGGAACGTTTGTTACACTAACTTCAAAGCTCTACGTGCAAATCAAAGGAGTTGGATTTTTTTGTTTCTTTTCCCTACTCCAAATTAAAACAGGGCTTGGTCTATATTAAACTCTGGTCATCAACCAAAGATTTCAAAATTCATTTTTCAATTTTGTAGGGGGTAAGAAGCATGTCCTTTTTTTTCCCTTGGTGCTAATTTATCATTTTATGGCAAACTGTGTGGAAAATTACTTAAAAACAAAATAGGAAACAATTAGATAAGAATTTTCCTGAATTTGATTACAGCAAGTAAGGAATTTTCCTCAAGAAAAAATAATGACATTAATAACAGATGTTTTGGGCAAATGAGGCCAACATTTGCTTCTGTTTATATTTGATGCACTCATTAAATATAGATTTAGGTTGCATGAGCTGTTCAGAAAACATAAAATATTTAGCTGCTGCTCCAATGTTAATTTGTGGTCACAGGCTCCACATGTGTAGTGGGATGTGGTATTACAATATTTGTTCTGAAGACCAAGTAGGAGATGTGATGATACACAGTTCTCATTCTCTGAAATTCTGCCTAAAAATGGCACTGGAATTCCAGCCATAGCCTGGGACTTTTCTACATGCACAAAAGTCTGCCTGCATGAAAAAAATACACAAGAAAAAGAAGTGTAACAAATTCATGACTCTAATTATACCAAACCTTTATTACAGTCAATAAATGATAATGACAGCTACCTACCATAGTGGCTGAACTTTATCTGTTGCTATTATGATTCTTTGTAAGGTTGCATGTAGAATATCAATTTCAGCAGCATTTCTCAAAGAGTTCCATTTTTTTTCTTGTGCTGTAAAAACCCTTTCAGTCTAACTAAGGACAGAAAGATTTACTCAAATGGTGTATACTGCCGTTACTCAGATTTCAGTTTTCCTTTGGCTTGTTTGAAGAAAACAGAAAGCTTACTTTGCCTTCTCTGGCTGTCATAATCCAGTGGAATGATTGTGGAAGCAGCTGGTCAAAACTAGAAGACAATGACTTAGCTGGGATGGTGGAAGCAGTAACCCAAATGGTAAGGAACCTGGGAAGAAGGAAATGAGGCAGTATTATTAGGCAATTCCCGTTGTTAGGAAGGCAAGATCTGTAGCTAATTAGCTTGGCTAATGATGACCACACGGATCAAAGGAAAGTAGCCAAAGATAGGTGCTGAAATTTAGAGGTCTTAACACTCCAGAAAAGTTGAAGTTTGCAGTAAAATTTCATTTGAACAGGCAGAGCAACACACATGATAGAGAAGGCCCTGGTGAGATGAGTTACAATAACCTCAGTTTATACTGATGAAGGCATAAACAGGAATTTTAGCTATATGGAAAGCAGAAGAAAAGGTGGGTTCATGGAGAAGATTTAGTAGAAGCATGCAATACTGCCTATTTCTTCTACTAAGTATGCTCCTTGAACTCACTTTTTCTCCTGCTTTCTGCATAACTAAAATACCAATCGAACCAATCCTCAGTGGAAAGACAGCTCAAACAAGTAAGGGCTTTGGGAAAGAAAAGGTCTTTTCCCAAAAAGGCAGAAAATCTCTTGATGTGTTAAGTTCATACTGATGGTGAGTCTTCCAGGAAGACGCATCAGAGACATGGACCTGGTATCGTCAATTCTGCACATTCAATCACAGTTGTGGGATGGGCAAAAGAAGTGCTTTTTTATTTTCTCTGTCTCCACTGACATTTGTACTTTTGGTTTACCCTTTTCCAGTGTATATTTTCAAGATCCTATCTGCAGATACTATTTTGAATACTTACACTTCAAAAAAAGTTATGCTGAGATCTGCATATGAGTCCAGCCTTAAAGGACTACACAGTGTTTAAAAGTTTGTGGTAAAAATATCTGGTTGTAAATTTCCTTACACTTTTGATTCTACGGCAATAACAAAGTTGAAATTTAAGTATAAATATGTAGCTAACTAAGGGCATACTTACACCCACATATCTGTTGAATTGTCCAAACAGTTTGGAGATGTATTTAGATACATCCTGAGCCATGTTATCTTTTTTAATAGAACTGAATAGCTTTAAATACAGACTAGAGTACTGAGAGTGCTGGTTAATGTGCCTCTGTCATGTTCAACGCTTCAAGGATCATATTTCAAAGAGAGTTTATTTTTAAATTGCATTTTAGCGTCTGATAGAGTGTCTGCAATTTAGAAAAAATCGGCAAATGGGGCTAAGTAAATGCAACCACTTTTACCCTGTCAGTATTAATTTTCTGCACAATATTTGGAATGATTTCATATTCCTTTTAAATTAAATACTTTCAGTTCTCTCAGTGAAAAGATAGCACAGCGTTCAAATATACACATTGCCTGCTTTGCCTCTGTGTACTGCCGGTGCCTGCTTGTTTCCCAAAGTCACACCTGAACATAAAGCTGACTCTGTGTGTGAGTAGATTTTTGCTTTTAATTCCTCCACAGTGAGGGATGGAGAGACACTAATAGCTGCAAGTACGGCAACTCATTCTGACAGTGACTTTAATTTCAAAAATGGAAAAGGAAATTATGATTGCCTCTTTGTTACATGCAAGACAGACGAATATAGGAACATGTTCAATAAAACAGTTCATTGAATTACATAAATTTCAGTAGCTTGACCTCCTTTGAAAAATAAAAAGAATTAGATTGTGCATACTATAATTTCCATAGCTAAAGCTGCCATAATTGTTGTCTCAATTCAGGAAACTATCTTCTTATTATGATGTTTGTACAGTTTAGCTAGTCTGCATCATTGTCATGCTTGGAGATTGCTTTATATTCTTTTACTGAAAGAAGAAAGCAATGAAGCTTCACCTTTTTTTTTTTGTGTGCTACATAAAATGAGGCTGTAGAAGGAGAAATAGAAGCAGACAGATTTTGCCTCTGTGTTTAATCAATAAGCGTAAGTAAGCTATTTTAACAAAAAAGCACACTTGACTTGTAGGGTCATGCTTCTTGTGGAGTCAGCAATTTATTGAGTAATGCTGTGGCGCAAGTCCCGAAGGCATAGCCGTGGGGAAGCTTCTCGGGCGTTTCTTAGATCTAGCAGCAAAGGCAGATCTTTCACCCAGTATCTCAGGCTTGTCCAAATCACATCTAGTGTAAAACGGAGTGCATGGCTAACAGAGAAGAAAAGCTTGTTTGAGAGTATGATAGATGTCTCTAAGACTCATTTGCCATATCTGTAGAACAGAAACAATTCAAACATGATGTTAGGGTACTATAAAATGAATAGCATTGCCATCCTCTGCAGGCTGACTACAGGGAAGGATGCTGTTTACATGGGGATATTTATGTATTATGTTTTCTTGTGCTGCTGGTAGTGTTTTCTGATGAGAAAATTTTTCTCTTTCTCTTTTGCTTTCATATAACTTAGATGACTTTAAGAGCCGACGTTTTATTTTTCCACATACATTATGTCCTGTTTTACACTGAGGAACATCTTTCCTTATAGCCTCCTTGTGCGGGAGATCAAACCCTGGAAGAGAGGTTCAGAGAAGCTATGGGATTTCCATCCCTGGAGGTTTTCCAAACTCAGCAGGATGATGCCCTGAGCAACCGGATCTGATTTTGAAGTTAGTCCTGCTTTGAGCAGGGGGTTCGACTAGGTGACCCTGAAAGGTCTCTTCCAACATACATTTTTCTGCTTTTCTGTGGCTATTATAACTGAGCTGCATTTTTCAGAATAATTTTAAAGGTGATATTTGATAGCCCTGAGAATGATCTATTTTGCCATAGGAGTGAGTGATGAGAGTATATAATAAATTTATAGAACAAGTTTTTGTTACCATTCTTAAATACATAACCAAAGAGATTTACAGACAAATATGGGGCTGGGATGGTTTAGGGCTAAACCAGCATGACTATAGGTTATGAAGGAGGAGTATCTGTCCCAAGTGACTGGAAAACCTGCCACCTGTCATTTGTTTCGTTTTTGCCGACTCAGAGAAACTGAGAATGATGGCAACTCTTAGTTTGTTTTGTTTATAACCCTGACGTTAATATTTTTTTCTGATGACTTCTAATGTGGAAGGGTGCAATCTTCCCATAATTAATAGCTTTCAGATAACTGTTTATCAACCTGCTTAAAGAACAGTACTGGATTACCCTACCTAAGCTTTCATAATATCTTTAATAAGTGGTTTACAATGAGGTTAAGGATGTTGAATTGCAGTTTTGTAAAGTTGTCTCAAGCATGGGACTTGCTAGCTTTTTTGACTAGCAAAATAAGCAGAGGAAATTAACTTTTAGTTAACCTTAAAGAAATGCATCTACTGTTCACAGATTCACAGATTGGCAGAGGTTGGAAGGGCCCTCTGGAGATCATCTAGCCCAACCCCCCTGCTAGAGCAGGATCACCCAGAGCATGTTGCACAGGATCGTGTCCAGGAGGGTTTTGAGTATCTCCAGAGAAGGAGACTTCACAGCCTCTCTGGGCAGCCTGTTCCAGTGCTCCGTTGCTATCTGTTGCAGAGAAGTATGTATACACCGTTCACTATTCCCTTCCTTTTATCAGCCTAAAAATGCTCTGTAGCTTGTTGCCAGCTAATAAGTGCAGAAGGCATTTAAGAGATCAGTAATACAGCAACGTTTATGTTTTGGAGACTTTTGCTGAAGATAGCATTTCTAAGCTGTTAAGAAGATCGCTGCTTTTAGGAGTCTATAGTATTCACACCTCCCAGGTAAGGTTACACCTCTAAGCTTTGAAGCATAAAGCTAGTCCCTGGACGAGGCACCCCGTTGCCACTGTTGATCTCTTGTTTGCACAGAAGCTGTAAGACTGCTCCAGGGTGGACTTCCACGGCTCACTGCAAGAGCGAAATAGAACCTGTATTTCACAGAAGCCTCAGGAACAGCGTTTTATAGCAAGGGCACCACATTCAGTGAAGCATGTGGGTGTACTTTTGCACAGTTTTTCCTTCTTTGGCTAGTGCATCCCCTTCACAAATTTTTAGTAGGAGAAGTGAAAAGAAGATACAAACTAGCAACAAGACTTGCTTGAGTGTGCTGTCCCTGGTTTTCTCGTCCTTTTGTAGAAATGCAGCTCAGTTAGTGGTCCAGTAAACTGTATCATTTAACACTTTTGTGTAAGTTTGAAGATTCCCTTGTTGTATTCTTCCGTGAACTGAGTGACTCTATAGGGGATGAAGAAGAGAGGAACAGAAAGGGTTGTCCATACTATAAATGTGAATTATTTGGCAAGGTGAAGAAATTTGGCTTATTTATCTTAAAAAACTGAAGACAGTAGCACTGTTTAGTGATGACAAAAAATTACTGGAGGAGTACAGGAACAAAGGATTCTCCAAATATACTTAGGGCAAGAAATAATGGAAACAGATCGCAGCAAAGGAGTCTGAGGTTAGATATTAAGAAACACTTTTAAATTGTAAAGATTGTGAAGCATTGAAATAAATTGCCTGGGGAGAATGCAGTATTTCCATCTTTTGGAGATTTTTAAGAATGGATTAGACAAATATCTGGCAGGAATAGTTTATATATAGTTGATTCTGCTGTGGGGACTTAAATGACTTCTTCAGGTCCAATCCAGCTCTCTTTTTCTGATTCTTTTTAAATAGCATGAATTGTGCAGACTTCTCAAGACATTTGCTGAAGCCCATATTTTCTATATTATCTTTGTTGCCACAATCAAAAAATACTTTGTCTTAAAAAATGCAATGGAGCATGTAGTATGTTTGGTCATATTATGTTTGGTTATTATGTTTGGTGTTGGATGGATAACACTAATTATTACTAAACACTAACAGTAAAGAAGTGTGATGTGGGGAAAACATGATTTAATATGTCCCAAGAAAAAAGGAATGGACTATTTTTGTAAAAAAAAAATAATTCAGTGGGAAAAGTTACGTAAGAAATCCATATACCTCTGATTACATTGTATGGACTTTGTTTAAAATTCCATTAGAAAAATATAAAGGGAAAAATATGATATTTCAGTTCAAGCAGAGTTTCATTTTAATTCCAGCCTTTGCTTTTTCATTTGTATGGTGTTTCATAACAGAAATTGAAGCACAAAATGTAACAGTGGTTTTTGACATATTACAATGTGATTGATATGTCAGAATATGACACAACTGATTGGGAAAAAAAAAAAAAAGAGAAAGAAATTTGAAAATCAGTAAAGGCAGTTTCTTCCCAGTAAAGATTTGGGCATTTCCTTTTCCTGGTCGGATTTGTCTCTTCATTGTTTTATAGTGAAACTGTTGGATGCAATGCAATGACATGAACTTGTTCTAATGTAACATTATATAAATGTTACTGAAAAGAGTTGTTCACTGATTTAGGACACTGACTGCTAAGCCCCAATCAGCCCATCCTTTACTTTTCAGTTTTCATGCTGTCACTTTCAAACAAATTGGTCTCTTTAGCCACCTTGAAAAGTGTAAACAGAATAACAGCGATACAGGTGGAATAAGTGGGAAATTAATAGTGTGAGCTAGTGAATGTGAACAAACAGACTTTTAACAGTTAAATTGTTTATTTCATGGGTTTTCACTTACTTGCCACATGTTATTAACAAAACATTCAATTAAATGTTAAATGCTGCAAGTAGAGTGTGAGGGATTTTTCTTATTGGCTCATTAGAATTACTCCCCTGTGATTTTTTTTTTCTTTAGATCATTAGTTTTGCTACGTCTTTACACCTGGCTCTAAAGATTATCACCTGGGTTTATCAGGTTCTGGGCTGCATCAGGAAATGAAGCAGTAGATAAATTGGTTCTTCACAATTTGGTTTGCTTTTGCCATTTTGAACTAAGGAACTGGCAGAAGCTAGTGGACTTCTGACTTTCTGATGCATCCACACATGAAAAATTTTCCACAAGGTGAGTGTAAGAGTGTTATTAATATTACAATAATCAGTCTTTACTCTGAATGTTCTGATGTATGGAAATAGGATTATGAAGTAGTAGGTAATGTAATGGGTTTTAAAAAATCCAGATTTTCTGGGTAAATTAATCTTTTTTACATATTTAATAAAAATATGTTAATGTGAAGTTTGCAATACAGAGGTATGGTAAAGTAGTTATAATCTCTTAATTAAAATCAAAACATAGAGTTTATTGTAAACAATATTTTAAAGTAGGTTAAAAGTATTAATGTATTCTGCTTGCTGGAATTACTGAAGAGACAGAACTTTTTTCTAGGGGAGAAATAAACAACGGATAACAAAATAGCTTAGAGATGGTTGTTGGTTTAGCTGAGAAATGACAGGAGACAGATTAGATAAAAACAGCCTAGATCTTTGTATCTGAGTTGAGAAAATAGTTCTCAATAAATGCTGAGAAAATAAATTACGATTCTTTTATGTCTCACCATGACCAGAATGGACCAATTCATTTGGGCTGTATAAAGACATTATGTACTCTGGAAAGAAAAGTATTGTCTTAGCGTGCAAAATACAGTGCTGGAGTAGCAAAGAAAAAGGCAATCTAGGCAGTTATCTGTTCTGTAATGGGCATAGAGCTGGCCATTTGGCATTTTCTGTGTTTTCTGAAGTTTTCTCCCAGCGTGTGACCCATAGATCTAGGTAAGAGCAGAGCAGGAATGTTGGAGACCTTCTAGGCCTGTTCTGTCCTTCAGGTCAGGAAACCGAAGAGGTCAGCAGCGAGAGTGCAGTTACTACAGCACCAGGCATCATATATTCTAGTGCTTAAATCTTGTACTAATGTGTGATCATATAATGTGCAAAGGCACGTGTTTTGCTAAGTTTGTATTGTGATGACGGTGGTATGTGTGCAGCTGCAGTGCTTGTCTCTTCAGTGCGAGGAACATAAAAGGGTATTTTTTTTTTCTTCTTTTGTTTGGTTTTGTTTTTTAAAAGTACTGTGTGAAGTTGTAATACCTCAGCTGGATGTCTCTTTCACGGCTGTTAAAACTGTTGCACAGAGTCTAGTATAGGTACAATGATTCCTTCACGCGCTCTCAAATCAGCTGGTGGGTGGCTGGGCACTAATTAATGTTCTTATAAGTAGGAGGGAGGGAAAAAGATGCGAAGGGGATAACAGAGTATAAAAGTACACTCTTTATCAGTAGCTGTGTACTTTAGCTTTTTTAAATTGTGCTATTTTAAAACTGATTTTAATTAGAATAACTCAGAGGGGAAAGAGGAAACGTTTTGCTTGCTTTTTGCTGATAAAGGTTTGCTGTGCTCAATATTTCTTAGAGCTGGGATCCTGGTTTGAGGAGGAACAGAGCACTATTTTCATTTGTATTATCTTTGCAATGAAACACCTGTGACAGTCACAGATAACGAGACCTGTGGAAGCCTGTGCTCTGGTGTTAGCACAGGTGTGAGGCTCACGGAGTGGTGAAGAGCTAAAAGTTAACCCAGGGTTTTTCATTGCTGCATTCAGAGTAAGGAGCACGGGAAAGACACAGCAGAGAGCTGCGTTTTCAGAAATGCAGAACCTGGCACTTGCCAAAGACGAAGTTTCCTTATGAAATGTCATGTTGGACAAATGAAAATGTTAGATATATTTGATAAAAATATTCTAAAGTCAAAGAGCAGCTTCACCTGTTCTTTGAGAAATATATATAATACCTCACTTGCTTAATATTACTCCTCTGTTTTGTAAAACAAACAGGTACAATTTCAAGAGCACGTATAATTTTTCAAATAGTGTTTGGACCAGGAAGGTTTACAGTTATCGTCTGACAGTATTCTGAGATTTTTCTCTTACAAAATGAGGATATGACCCTTTAGTCTGCAAGTGTTGTCTTGTATAAATCCTTTTTATTACACAGGTTATTGACATGATAAGGAAAACTCTTCTGAAATGCTTTGTAACAGTTCTGTTTAGATATTTGACCTTGGTGAAAAACTCATTGAATCAGAACCTTTAGAATTATAAAATATTTGGAGAAGAGGGGGAAAACCTAATAGATCATAAAGCCTGGTTTTCTGCTGCATTTCTGACAGAGGGTATATCTGATATTAAACTGTTGCTCAACTTGATCTTGGCCAAAGTGTCGGGGTCATTTAAGCTTCATAATAACTCATTTTGTGGAGTTTTTTAGTGGGGTATGATCACATCATCGTGGCCATCTGTAAAAATTTCATTACAGACAGCTTTCTGAATCACAGATAAGTGTCTTCCAGCAGCTTTTATTTGAAGAAAATTCAGGGAGAATAGTCTTGTGTTCTACATGAAAATGAAAAAGCCATTTGAGAACTAGATGCTTTTTTTCAAGCTTGATTTTGTTGCCCACATTTTCAAACCATAAAAGTAATGTTTATTCAAACAAATATTGAGACTAAAGCACAATGACGTTGTGGTAACAAGGGGAGGGACAAGAGGGAAAAGTGTGTGTTATGGAATGATGTGAAATAAGGTCTCATATAGCACACATTTGTTAACTGAGAAGATGTAAGGATTCTACTCGGTTTCAAATATCACTTTTTTTTGTTCTTTGTTAAATTCTGATGGTAAAATATATTAATTAATTGCAATATCAAGGCCTGTTAGTTGATACATTCTGCTTAGGTCTTTACATCCTTTGAGGGGGAGGAGGTTGTGCTATAGCTGAACAAGTCATCCATGTTGTAATAAAAGGTAGTGGTGCATATGTATCCTTATAGCCTGAGGTGGAAAACATGTGTTTGTCTCATTTTCCTGTTGCTATGTACAGCATTTTTTGCACATAATTTTGAGTTGGCTGAGATCTGGGCCTAATATATAGTTGGCAACAACTGAGAAGCTGATGTTGAACTATTGGAATCAACCACAGGAGGTATTCTGAGAGTTTTGGGGCTATTGGAGAAAGGAAAGAAAAGAAAGGAGAAAGTACATGAGGATATTGTCAGTGTTGACAACATGGACATTTAAATAAAATGTAACATCTGGGTGATTGCCAAGGAGTTCATTGAGCACATGCAGGAGTATTTTAGCACTGCAGTTAAGCCAGGTTTTATTATTGTTTTTATACTCCATCTAATTATCAAACAGGAACATTTGTGAGAACTTTACTAAATTAACTTTGGGAGAGAATGCAGATTTTAGGATAGTTTACAGGTTCTGATAATTTCTACTCTGCAGCGTGTACAGCTTTGAAGTCTTACTACTGTACAGTGTTTAAAAAAAAAAATCACTATGAGTATAGCTGTAAGAAATCCTTTTAAAATGTAAATGGGGATTTTGTGAGCCAGTGTATCTATGTAGGCCTACAGTTAACACATCTCTCGCTGACCTTCCCAAAAAGCAGAGTTCTGCCACAAGCTGTGCCTGAGCTTGTGTATGGCCTCATGGTCTTCTGTGGTAAAAAGGCACAATTATTTCTGATGCAGAGTGGCAGAATCTTGCCACTAGAAATGAAACTGGTATCATCTCCTTTTTGCTTGATGAGATGTTCCCTTTAACATTGATCTTTACACTCTAGCTGCAGCAGAAAAATGGCAAAGTCTACAGCGGGAGGAAATGTCCTTTGGCTGCTGTGGAGCAAGCCTGGACCTATGACATGGGTTTAAGAGTCCAGTTCAGAACTGAGGTGCTCTGTTTCACCCCCCACTCCCCAAGGATGTGGTGACTGGGTGTTTTGTTAAAGGACAAATGTTCTAAAACCTACAGGGGAGGGAGATGCAGCAGGAGCAGCTCTCCCGGTGTTAAGTCAAATTAAGTGTTCTGGTTTTCTGTGCTCAGTATCACATAGAAAATGGGTCCCGTTCTCTTTCTGGTTAAAAATATTTGTGAGAGTCTATGAATGTATTTCAGATTGCCTGGTAATTATAGGAAGACTGAAAAGAAGTAATTCTGTAGGGCTTTTACATTACTTCTGTCAACACCAACCATTTTATCTCCAGTCTCACAGCCTCAATAGCCAGATGTCTCACTGAGCTGAAATGTCAGAATAGCTTTTTTTTTTTAATTTCAGTGGCGTGCATAAGATGGAAGAGCTTTAGATCGTTTCTGAAGGCAGGAAGCAGGAAAGATTGGCTTTAGCACCACATTTTCCTGATTGTTATCTCACCTTTGCATTATCCTTTCCAAACCATGCATTGTGCAGTTGGCCACTTGCAAGATCTGAGGAATATGATGGATGGGACATTATGTTAGTCGCATAGAGGCTGTTTCAGGTATAAAGGAACTAGAGATCTGAAGGGGGCCCATATTGAGATCTAACAAGGTTGGGGGAAAGCCCTGTAATTCCAGTGCTGTAGTAAATGTCTGGCAAACTGGGTTATTTCAGGACACTTTGGCTGATGCTGAGTGGGGTTTGTTTTTTGGGGTTTTGGGTATGGGGTTTTTTTGGGTATGGTTGTTTTGTTTTGTGGTCTGTTTTTTTTTTCTCTAAGACAATTTGAATATTCTTTTAATGCATTATTTTATTAAATGGGCAAGTCTGCCTTTCAAAGTTTAGGGAATCACACTGTCTTTTAGCAGGAATCTGACTTCAAAACAGGACTGGCTGATAATGAATAACAGAAGATAGGAAAAGAACTGAATGCAGATGAGAAAGAAATAGCTGTGTTTTAATTTGTTTGAAAGTCAGTGTCAGTGGTCTAATCTGAACTGGAGGGCACAAAAATCTCTTGAGCCATTCTGGTGGCTTTCAGTTCAAATGTCAGTCAGTCTATGCAGTGAACTGGTTCCACAAGATTTTTGTTACTTTGAATTCTATCTGATTTCAAACCCTGTTATTCATTTCTCGTAAGGCTTTATAAGATCTAAACCAGATGATGTATTTGGACCCTGGAATTAAAATGTAGTACCTTTTCTTTGAAAAAAACAGGGCAAGAATCAGTGTGATAACTCTTCTTTTAGTCTGGCTCTTGAGGATGTTATGTTGAGCACTTTGAATGAAGAGTATTTTTAAAAACTAATTTTCAGTCACTTTTAGCAGCTATATCTTTAATACCAATAAGAAATGGCTTGGAAAACTGCTGTGAAAACTGAAAACAGGAGCTTTGGGTATTTAGTCTGCTTCAATGAACCATAGATCGTTTTCTACAGCTCATGCCTGCTGAATGCTGCAGGTAGAGAAATATGGCAAAAAGAATCAGCAGTAAGTATGAAAGAGAGGACTGGTAAAAAGATTTGACTTATCTTTGTCCTCAGTAACGTAAACCCTAGCTCACTTGTGTAAGTTTTTCTGTCTGCCTTCCAGTCTTTTTTATCAGCATGTATACTCATATTTAACCTCATGTTATTCGGATTTATTGACTGCTTCCAATTAGCTTAATTCATGCCTATCCTTTGCTATTTGAATAAAGTTACCAATAAGTTTTCTTTTCATCGTTCTTAGTGGGCTGTTGCTATTATGCTTGCGATTCTACATCATATGTTTATTTTGGAGTGTACTTCCTTTGTGAAACAGTGAAAGGGATAGGGTTCTGAATGTACTGACTTCTTGCTACTAGCCTAAGGTTCGCTGCAATTGTATGGGAAAAACCTTTTTACAGATATTTCAATGGAATGTATACATTCCATTGTATACTACAGTGTACTACACTGTATACTACAGTGGCAGTATATAAATGCAGTCAGGTTGAGCTGAGGCTTTGTGACTTTTCAAACACAGCACTATTAAAAAGATGGTCAGCTGAAATTCAGATTAGCTGAATTCTGCAATTTTTAGGCACAGAGTTTGAATAGAGTATAATTCTTCAGGGGAATACTATCGTGTTGACGAAAACCATGAGAGGTAAAACCAAGATGAATAAAGAATTATTCATTTATTCACTCGTAGTTTCTCACAGTACTTGAATGGGGGTTGTCTGGTGGGGAAAAGTCCATGAAATCACCTCAGACAGTATCTAAAGACACAAGAACATTCTATAGGCAGTGGGATGCATTGCTCCAGGAACTTTTGTAGGCAAGAAGTTCAAATGAGTTCAGAAAGTGGGACTTTTTTGCACGCATCTTGGTATACTCCCTGTTGTTGTGGAGGGAAGAAGCACTGGGAGAAGGCAGATAAATCTGTCCATTAGGTAGTGAAGTGGGGAGTAAGTTAATGCTTTTATCCAATTTATATGCCATAACCAGATCCAAACTGTGTAACATATTTTTCAGAGTAGTGTGCTAATGCCTCTTTAAAATCCATTCAAATATCTAGCCTGAAGACAAATGAGGCATAAGAAAAGATGGCAAGCTCTGCAACCAGTTAGTGTGCTGAATAGATATTGCACTGTTTGTATGAATTTGAAAGAAGAGTAAGAATGAGAATTGAATAATTGGAGGGGTCCTTGTGTGTTGTGGGGTATATATGCATGGTGTAGAATCTGGTCCTTAACCCTTGTTCAGCATAGATGGTGCTTTGCTTTATGAATAGCCTGGTTATCCCCATGGGGGAAGAGTAATGCTGTTTGTCAGAGTGGCAAAATCTACTTCCTCGAATCCAAACCGGTGACATATCTTGTTTACTTTATCACTGCTTCCTTTGTAATCAATCTGAAAGTTCAGCTGTTGCAGAAAAGTGACAAATGGTTGGTGCCTTTTATCTGCGGAAACTATCTGGGAGCCTTTGTAAAGGCTGGTGAGGCTGTTCATGGTAAAGATGTAATCTCATGAATGGCGGAGCAATTGCAATCTGAGAGGCAGAATGGAGTTCGTAAAAAAATAAAAGAAATGTTGGAGAATGCCTGATCAAATCAGATACAGCTGTGATTTGTTTCATATGGAAAAGAGTAAGATGCTGACCTCTGTGTTTGGCTGCAGATTTGGTGAAATGTTTTTAAACACACACTGATTTTTATTTTTCTCCTTGGGGCCTAGTGTTTTTCAAGGGGTGTGTCTGAAATTAAACTTAATGGATCATTCCTCCTTCCTGCCCTCTTACAACATTTAGAGGAAAGGTAAATTTGGGTGCAGTAAAGGTCACGTTTTAATTTCACCCTCAGTTCTCCAGCTCTTCTGAGAAACAACACTTATACAAATAGTTAGTGTTCTATACATTTAAAAATTTTGTGAAAAAAATTTGCTCCTTGAATTTTGAAAATAAAGAGGGTGGCCTGAGTTCAGCTGCTCTTGACATGCTGCAGCAGTGAGCGGAGGTGTGATTTTAAGTTATATTTTACAAAACTTGCTTAAGCACTAAAAGTATATTAAACAAACAAAAACCCCCAAGAAACACATCACCACCTCTCCCCAGCACTAAAAAGTTATGTGTTGATGACAAAAAAAAAAAAATTTTCTCAACTGAGGAAGGAACTATGAACAGCGCATTTAAACGGATCTACTTAAATAGTAAAAGGCAGGGTTAAGAAAGAAACCTAAGCAGAAAGGTAGAAGTTAAGGCACCAGCAAGGTGGGTGCTCTCTATGAAACAGAGCTGTTTTGAAAGCATTCAGGGAGAGAACAGAAAATGGCCCACAGCTGTCAAGAGCTGCTGTTTGAAGTGTTCCTCTGAGGTTCCTGGCTGGAGCCTAGTTCCCAGCAGAGTATGATGGAAGAGACTGAAAATCTTGGGAAGTTACAGGAGAGATCAGGGCCCTTCTGTGAACAGGCACCTCTGAGTGTGGAAGGTCAGGGTCAGTCCCACTGGGAAGTGGTGGGCGTAAATCCAATTTAAGTGGGCTTTAAAACCTCTCTCGGAGGTCTGCTATAGATTTGTTCAACTGAAATTAGATGTTGATTTGCGCCTGTGGCATCATGGTAACAGATCATTGTTAATATTTCGCTCGATATTTAGAATTAGCCACTTGCTATTTGAAAATTTCTGAGGTATTATGTAGTTACCTTTGCTAATGAAGAAGGCCTTTTTCTGCATATAACTCTGCAAGTGTGCTGTGTACACTTTGATTGGCGTGGAGGTAGGCTTTCCCAACAAAGTATAGACTAAACACCTCTTTATATCTATTTGCAAAGTTATTCTCTCAGATCTTTCAGTAGAAATGTTATGCTTCTTGTTCTTTTATCTGGTATTACTTAAAACTCTGTTCAGACCAAAATGGCATCTTGCACATTCCAAAAATACTACATGGCCTTTCCAGAATCTTAAAATCCATAATTGAAAATTATTTTTTTAAAACAAATCTTATTTAAAAATAAAGGTCTCCTCTATGTAAAACTAAATTAAATAGATAAAACTTTGTACCAGAACAGGGCAAAGAGAAAGCATGTTTTATTCATGTAGCAAGCTGCTATTTTACACTGATGCAAATAAAACTACATGTGAACTAACAGCTGCTCTCATACAGATTGCTGCATCTCACAATCTGCTAAGGGAGCACAGCTGGAGAAATCTGCAGAACATTTTTACCTGTAAATCAAACATAAACTAGGAAAGCATTAAGTATTGTACATATAATAGCATCAATGTTTGTGAAGGTTTTCCCCATGCTGTTACACCTTAAGCATTCATAAAGTTAGAAGTGACATCTTTTGCCCTAACTAACCAACCAAATAAATGAAACCTGAAAAATCACTCAGTCGTAGATTGACAAATACAAGCCTGTACTGCCTAGCGTAGTATTTTCTCACCCCCAAAAAAATCACTTCTCATCACCAGAAAGAGGTAAACCTGCCACTCATCATCCTTGACCATAGCTCTGTATTGGCATGACCGTTTTGACTGCCAGATGCTAATTGGTGACCGGAGCCAGGAGCCAGCATGGGGAGAGATGGAAAGGGAACCATGTGAGGCGGCTAGTTACATGTATGAACTTCAGAGGCCCCGAGACTAGTAGGTAAAAGTGAAATCAGTGTATTAAGCCATTGTACACTGAGGATTTAACAAATAAATGTTTGTGGAGTCGCTGGAGGCAGAACAGGCCAAAGCCATACAGGCACATCAATCCTTTAAAAAAAAACATTTAGCTATTTCTCTGAGCTGGAGTTTTCATCATGTTATGCCATAGCAGGAGAGCACAGATGCATCTGCATGTAAGATATGGTATAAAAGAAATGTAAAGTGGTACCTTTGAAGTGTTGTAAAGAATTGCATTGTTTATGGATAAGAACTCTATAGCAGGTAATTTGGTTACGCTTAAATATTTACATAACTCCCAGCAGCAGTGAAGAGTTTTGACTGGAAGAAAATTATATTTCTAGTGCTTTTAAAGACCTACCTTTGGTAGTATCTTTTTCCTAATAATATACCAGTTAACATTTAGCTCTTTATAACTTCAAATGCTTGTTTTCCTTTTATAGATCAGTGCTCTAAGTTACTGTAAGTGCTGAAAGGGCCTGATTCAGCAGAGCATCCTGACACATACATGTAAGCTTTGCTGCATCAGGAATATTCATAGAGAGCTACAGTTAGTTCAGATAGTTCAAAAATTACCATCTGAGGTCAGTGCCTGATGCTCAGGTCCCTTGAACCTTTTACGTTACGATGTGAAACAAATGCATTTGCTCTTTGCAGTTTGGCTAGTGGCCATGGTACTGTGGCATTTCATTCACTTCTATTGTTTGTTGTTCTTTGATTGTTTCGATGTGCCTTAATTAGTCATAAATAGCATTTGTTTATGTTCATGCCTGGTAACTTACATGCTTCCAGGTTAAGTGGAGAAATGCAAAATTCTGCCTTTTTATGGAAGTAGCCATTAACATGAGTTTGGTTACACAGTTACATATTCTGGAACACAGCTCTTAAGGAGTGGAGGTGCATCAAGAATTTTGCAAGCAAAGGAAAACTTACTCATGGGATGAAAGTTAAAATGCCTCCTTCTGTGGTGAAGGAGAGTGAATTTTCTCTGGATGTCTGATTTGTCATTAGGGTCTTTGTTCTTTTCTAACTAGCTTTTAATGAAAGTTTTATTTTTATTGCTTAAATACTACTTTAATTTCTGGTTAAAACAAAGTGAGTATCACTGTGATGAAGCATTATCTGCAAAGAGTGATTTTGAGTTAAATTCCCTTTTTTTTTGGAGGCATTACAACTTTTTTTTTTTACTGTGCCATGGTTTTATCTACATTAAAAATGTGAATTCCTGAATAAGAGACTAACTTTGTTATTAAAGAGGACAGAGGAAGCACACAAATAAGAAACATAGAAAGGCAGCCACAATGGACAAATATTAGCAGTTTCTATAGTCACATTAAACAAGATGCAAATAAATTGCTTTGTTTTTCCCCTCGCATAGATTAGAGCTTTCTCTTCTGAGGGTATGCAAACACAAGATGAAACAAATTAGCAATAATTGTGGAGTATATAAACCACATTTAAATGCCCCAAAACTTGTCTTATTACACTGACATGTCCCTAAACTCTACTTTTATATCAAATAATTCCACCCAACTCTGACTTAGAAAAGTGACTAGAAAAAAATTTAATTTAAATGAACGAAACTTGTTAAATTAGAGTTACTTAAGCTATTTACATTGCAATTGGCTGTGCTTATTGTAGCTCTGAACTCCCAGAAATGGCAATGAAACCCCATACTGCTTTACTAGCAGTTCTAATGTTGTTATGGCTTGTGTTGATTATCAGCTGTCTTGGTTACTGAGAGAGCAATATATTTTCATCCCATTTAATCCTGGGGAAGGAGAAAGGGGCAATGATGTCTGATACAGAAGCAGCTTTCAGTTATAAGAGAGAAATGAAAGGTGCAATTTTTTATGAATCAAATAAGTAGTTGCCAAATGCACAGTGGAATTTGAGTGTTTGGACTGTGGGTTGTTTGTGGGTTTGGGGTGGGGGTTTTGTTTTTTTTTTTTTTTTTGTGGAGTTTTGTGTTGGTTTTTTTTTTTTTTATTTGACCTTACAATCAGGATTATGCTGTTTGAAGTAATATCACAGTTGTTAACTAAAGCATTTCAATACCTTACACACCATTCTTTTGCACTGGAAAATTGACTGCTGTACCATCCTCCATTACATTTCACAGTCAGAACAATAGATACATTATTTTTAAAACAATTCATTTAATGCAGATTACTCCTGGAGGATGAAGATAATTTCATGTTGAAATTGCAGAGACATGCTTGATCAGAAACGAAAAATAGAAAAAAATAATTTTTCATCAAGCTATCCTTTGCTCTTAAAGTGACATTTTATTTCCTGAGAAAAATTGAAGGCTATTAGATTAAAAGAGTAACTGGCTTATTTTGCTACTGACAGGGAAAGCAAAACTGTTTCAGAAGTTAAAATTGAAGATATATAACAATTTATGTTGAGGTGACTTTTGACATCTTATTCGGGCAAATGTGTACTAAAATGCATTTGTGGTAATTATTATTACATTGTGACTTCATTTTGAAGGGTGTTTTCTCTTCATAGCCTGCCTCACATTCTGATGCAAGATGGAGAATTTTCCATTCAGATTTTACAAGGGAGAAAAAAAAAAAAAAACAAAAACCAAAAAAACCCAACAAACCACAACCAAAACACCACCACCACCACTAAATGGGAATAAAGAAACATCTATGTAAGATTTAAATGAGCTGAAGCTAGCTGAGAAGGGCACAATATAGATCAACCTAAATTAATTTTTTTAAAATATTTTTATCTTCTATTCACACCATAACTATCCCAATGAAAGCAAGTCAAGAATATACGTTTTGTATATGTGCATTACTTTCAACAATATTAAATAGTTTTGAGACATTTCTAGGGGAAACGTTATAACGCAGCACTAGTAGAAATTAAAGACAGATATCTGTTCTAAAGACAGCTCTATGTATTGATTTTAAGTTTTCAAAATGCAAGAAAATATTCAACAGAAGTGAAGGATGCATCTTTCACATCTGTCTTGTGCAATTAAATAACAAACAAAAGGGAAATTTTCCTACACATAGAACTTAAGTTTTTAAAAGTTTAGCTTCTACCTCAGTAGCTAAATGATATGTGAGTTGGCTTTCCTGAAGACCAAGTGAAGTCTTGGGATTTCATTGCTTGAAATGAAAACAATACTGTTTCCACCTCCTTTCCTTAGACCATGAAACAGCTCAGGAGCTTGTCTGTGCTTTAAACCAGCAGGAAAAAGCTGCAAAGCGCCATAAGGGGTTTGGTTTCTAGGTATTGTGTACAAAGGGAACGAGTAAATCGCTAGTCATTATCATCCATCTGAAGCTTCAAGTGATTTCTAGAAGGCCATGTGTGATGTGATCCTCTACAGCTTTCTCTTAGTGTAGCTAACTTCTCCGTGCTCCCACAAGGCTGGTTTCGGAGAATGTACAGCAACAGAATGGTAAAAGATGTTGTAAGAGCTGGGTGCACGCTACATGTCATGTTCACAAGAGCATAAAATGTACAGTGCTAACAGAGGCTTGCAACTAACTGCAAGAAAACCTGATTTAAAATTTGATACCTAGGAAGGAGACATATGAACATCTGGGTTTGGTTTTGAAAGAATGTATTAGATGGGAGTGAGAGTAAAAAAAAAAAAAAGAAAAAGAAAAAAAAACCACAAAAACAAGAGCAATAGCAACCTTCGGATAAAATATATTAATGTAATTAAAGGTCATGAATTATAAATATACAACATGGTAAACAGTAAGAAAAAAAAACAACTCATGGGCCCTCCAGAGAGTCAGTGTTGGCATAATTGTAGATACAGACATCATGTTTTATCACAGTTAATGTTCTAGATAGAAAAGAATCATAGGCTGTAAGAAAAAGGCAGAGTGGCCCCATTTATTTTGATTACCAGTTGTTCTGAGATAGGTGGATTATTTTTTTTTTGGCTAATGTTAATAGAATTTGGACCTCCCAGTTTAGCCGTACCTCAACAAACCAAATATGCATAGAATATGTGTAGTGCGGTTGGTGCATTACTATTTTTTTAAAACAAAATTTGGAAGATAAAATGTATTTTCAACCTATTTCATGTTTTCCCCCATCTTCACCACTACCAGAAAACAGGAAAACTGACCATGTCAAGGAGTCCTCTATATTAATGATTTTCTCCTTTATTGGAGAATCATACTCAGTCAGAGAAATTAAGAACTGTTATACACTCTCTATAATTCCCATTTACTCCTTTTTTCCTCATTAACGTTTGTCGTGCCCTTTAATTAATTTTCTATATTTTTTTAATATCTGTCTTAAGATAATGGCTGTCTGCAAGAGATTGCAGTGTTAGATATGAATATGCTAGATGGTATTATGGTTTGTTGCTCGTATTTACATCAGGTCTTATACCAATACATGATATTTTTATTTTAAGTATCTGGCACATAGCCAGGAAGACATGGTGCCAAAACAAGTGTCATTCTACTAGAGTATCAAAGAAATTTCCTCTCAGATGGTTTTTCTTCTTTTTAGTTTTTCTTTCATTTATCTTCAATCTCAATTCTTTTCTTTTAATGACGGTTTCTCTGTTGCCTTCTTTGCTGAAAATAAGATAAACATTCAAAATAAACTTTTTAAGACTTCTTGCCATGGCGAGTGCTTCAAAAAGCAAACCGAGTTTAAAATTGCCAGCAAAAAATATGGTCTACAAGCACAACGTACACCTCAAACTATGCTTCATAGGCTTTATGTAGCCAATGTTTAATAAGCACTTTGAATGTCAAACTTTCCTTATACCCAAGGGCCTCCTAGTTTCTTAATATGACACAGTTAATTATATTAAGTGTTAGAAAGCACATGGTTCTGTTCAAGGACTTGTCTTTTATCTTCCTTGTAAGTTGTGCTGTGTACTGTACTCAGCTCTTAAAATGATAGGAAGAAGAATACAGATATTACAGGGCAGTAGTCATGTGCAGTTAATTGTCAGATCTCAGTTTAAAAAGGAGCAGCAAACTGGTTCTCTCTTTTCCCAGAGATATAATTGGGAACGTCTCAGAACGAAATTCAGTCGGCAGGGGAACGTGGTGTATTTCAGTTTTGTCTTCTCCCAAATGTGTGCGGTGTCATCCTGTGTGATTTACTTTTGCTTCATTAGAACAGACTTATTAGAGTTGGGACATCTCTGATGAGACTGATTTGCCATAATGAGAGTGAATGGAGATGACTGTGGCCTAATTGGGACATTTTACTAAGAATTCCAGTTAATGAAAAGGCATTCAACAAATGCCAAGGGGTAAAAGTGCGATTAACCAAGTCTTAAATAAGCATGAAATTCTAGGCTTTGGCCGTTTATGGTGGTTTCAAGGTAAAAGCTAAAGGAAAAAATATTATTTTTGTATTTATTATTTTGTTTTGATTTACTTTCTTGAATGTGTGTATACATGTTTATATGCACGCGTGTGTGCATATATACGTATGTATGTAAGTGCTTTAAAAATCCACTTGCCTCAGCCAAGATGATGGCTGTCCCCTTAGGATTCTGTCTGAGTGTGTGAGATTACAAGGTTTCTTATTTGTTGAAAAGTTTAATTAGTGCTGAATGACTCAAGCATGTTTCCAACTTGGTGAGTCCCAGTGCACTTACCAAAACACAACAAGAGACTCCGTCGTTTATCAAGTGCTGCGCAAAAGCTCCAGCTGTAGTGAAGCATGTAGAAATAAGACAAAATGAGCATTATCAGATACTTCCACTTCTTCAGGTCTGTTGCTAAATGCCAGGTGTCCACTAAGCTGCTCTATCACTCCCCTCCTCAGCAGGGCAGAGAGGGGAGAGGGAAAAAATAAGATGGAAAAGACCACTCCAAAATCATGGGTTTAGATAAAGGCAGTTTTAATATAGCGAAAAGCAAGGCCGCACGCGGAAGCAAAAGAAAGGAAAAAGAAAAGATTATCCTCTACTTCCNGGCACTGCTCGGCAGTAGCCAAAACACTGGTGTGTTATCAGCACCTTGCTGCTACCAATGCACAGCGCTGTGAGGGCTGCTATGGGGAAATTAACTCTAGCTCAGCCTGACCCTGTACATGCAGTTTAACTAAAGTGGATCTAAATCAGCCCTGTTTGGGGACTGTCAGAAACAACCCAATGTAATTTCCCCCCCCCTTTTTGGAAACAGTGAGTTAAACTATTTATACTCGCAACATAAGCCAAGTATTAATGTATGGCAAGAACCACAGCAGAGCAGTGAGCAGGTGGAAATGCAGGATGTTAGAACAATTGACCTGGAAATCATATTAATAGTTAATATACTGTATGTTTATTTTAATATATTGTTTTCCTCTGGTGTGCCAGCACTGCTGAGGTCTGTAGCATGTTTTGGTAAGAGCAAGCCAGTATGCAGTAGGTGTTTAGGTGTATTGGGTTTGTGTGGCTAGGTTTTGGTAGGGGGAGGCTACAGGGGTAGCTTCTGTGAGAAGACACCAGAAGCTTCCCCTATGTCCAATAAAGCCGATGCCAGCCACCTCCAGGACAGACCCACCACTGGCCAAAGCCAAGCCCATCAACCACCATGGTAGCACCTGTGGGGTAACATAGTTAAGCAGGGGAAAAAAACCACCAAGAGCAATTGCAGCCAGAGAGAGGTGTGAGACTGTGTGAGAGGAACAACTCTGCAGACACCAAGGTCAGTGAAGAAGGAGGTGGGGGAGGAGGTGCTCCGGGTGCCAGAGCAGAGATTGCCCTGCAGCCTGTGGGGAAGACCATGGTGAGGCAGGCTGTTTCCTTGCAGCTCATGGAGGTTAATGGTGGAGCAGACATCCACCTGCAACCTGTGGAGGACCCTATGCCAGAGCAGGTAGATGCCTGAAAGAGGCTGTGACCCTGTGGGAAACTGTGCTGGAGCAGGGTCCTGGCAGAACCTGTGGTCCTATGGAGAGAGCCCACAGTGGAGTAGTCTGTTCCTGAAGAACTGCAGCCCATGGGAAGGACCCATGTTGGAGAAATTGATGGAGGGAGAACTGTCTCCTATGGGAGGGACCCCATGCTGGAGCAGGGGAAGAGTGTGAGGAGTCCTTCCCCCAAGGAGGAAGGAGCAGCAGAGACAATGTGTGATGAACTGACCACAGCCTCCACCCCTGTCCCCCTGAGGCACGGAGAGGGGCTAGAAGATAGAGAATTCAGGAGTGAAGTTAAGCCCAGGAAGAAGGGAGGGCTGGAGGAGAGGTGTTGTAAGATTTGGGTTTTTTCTCTTTACCCTACTCTAATTTGATTGGCAATAAATTAAATTAATTTCCCTAAGTCAACTTTGTTTTGCCCATCATGGTAATTGCTGAGTGATCTCTCTATCCTTATCTTTACCCATGAGTCTTTTGTTATGTTTTCTCTCCCCTGTCCAGTTGAGGAGGGGAGTGGTAGAGCAGCTTTGGTGGGCACTTGGCCTGCAGCCAAGGTCAACCCACCTCATGAGGGTATCATCAGACCTGGGGGGAATAGCACTATGGTCATGTCTGTGCAGTTTTGTTATACTTTGCTCCTCTTTTTCCATAGAGTAATACCAAGATAAAGATAGTTGGAAGCATCTCTATCAAATTAAACACATTTGTGTTATGATGTTGCAGGAATGCCTGTCTAGGTTCATCTCCTGTTAATAATTGAACTACAATCTAGTGGTCTGTAACTTTGGCAGCATTGTTAGTTGCTAGCTGCACCTAGAATGTGATGGGCACTGTTGATGTAATTGATTATATACTTTGACAAATAAAGTCAGATTAAATAGAAAAGGAGTCATGGGTTGATGTGAGTTTTCCTATTCATATCTCAAAATTTAAGCTTATTTTAAGCTTATTTTAACAGGACAATTAGACCTTTTTAGAGGCATTTAATAGGAAGGCAATAATGTCATTTCTTCAGATTTTGAGCTGAAAAAGATGTAGCGCTTCTGATTGAGGAAGTGCTATTTGTAGAGATACAGAGTCTGGGTGAGAGGTTATCTCTGGGCAGCCAGGGCCCTCACCCTGTACCCACGAGCTTTAGGATGATGCTCAATGTGGAGGACCAGCATATAAGCTGCTGGTGGTTGTTGATGTTGCATGTAAAAGGTGTTCGTGTTGGTGATGATTTGTCGTTAGATCAGTGGCAAATATTTGTTGTCAGATATCATATGTTCCAAGGAAGCATGTGTGATTTGAAACCGAGGAGGGTGAGGGATGGTGAAGGGAATAAGGCAAAAAGGTAGGTGTGATTCTTCCTCTGGTCAAGGGCTGACTTGGCTGTTCCCATGGCAACAGAGCTCTGTGCTTTCCTTAGGCAGCTGCTGATTACACTTTGAATTTTATTTGCATTGATGATTAAGGAGGAGTATAAAAGAACTGAGGTAAAGAATTAAAAAAAGCAGTAAGAGGATAAAAGACCTTTCAATCAGTGTTCCTCAGAAGCTTTAATTAAAAAAAGTCGAAGGAGGGGGAGGGAAAGAAACAGAGATGGAAAATGATGGTAAAGTTTTAGAAATTTTTATTTAACGGATGAATTACTGTTTCCAGAGATATTGGAAGGATTGCTGGCATCACCATGAACTTCCAATATTTTGTAGCTTTATACCATGTGAAAGGTAGAAGATCTCTTCCTTACACACAGGGCTACTGTTTTTTGTTATAAAAAATTCAATCTAAAATTGTATTTAAGTGAAGGATTTACATTATGATAAAACACCTTGGGTTTTTCAGACCTGACTCTGCTTTTCACAACGCTGCTCTGATTATGTGTGTCGCCTTGACTTTTTACTCTATTTTATTGTCTTGCATTATTTTTATCATCAGAGACTTCTCTATAATAAATACCTGTCAAAACTGTGTGTATAATACCTATGCATTTATTACATCCATGTAAAGAGGGAAAGACTACCACGGAAATTCAGAAGCAATGGCATTTTACAAAAGTGCTCCTCTTCTACCCTTAATAATTGATGTGCAATTCAGATTTCCGGTGTCATTGTGACAAAAAGCAGAATTTGACATTTCAGATATACTTTGGAGTAGGTCATTGTGAACTTTTTTACGTTCCTTCTAATAAAATAAAACTTTATAAATGTCTGACAGTGAGCAAACTGTCCCTTGCTTTCCAAGAAAAGGGAGGTTGTTGATAGGAATAGGATTTACAGAGGGGAGTTTAGCCCTTGCCTTCAGGAGAACTAAATTTTCTCTTTGGATCTTAATCTTCTTCCAAGCATTGCAGCCCATTAATGAAAAACTGCATTTTTCATGGCAATGGATATGTTTGTATGATATCATAAATAACACCAAGTTAAACAATTGTAAAACATTGTAATAGCATATAATAATACGGCTAGTTAATACATTTATTATTACCGAACAGCTATGATATTTGTCATGTCCAAAATTGAAACCTGACTCTAAACAGCTTTGTTGTCTGATTTTCATTTCTATCTGCTTTTGTCTATCGAGTGTGTTTCTAACCAAATACTTTTCGGGTTGCAGTTATTGTCATGGCTAAGTATGCCATGAACCAAACCAGCGACAGGGAAGTAGAACACTTCTCTTTCTGAATCAAGTACATATGAAGAATTAGGTAGTCAGGCTGTGAGTATTTACACAGAAAAAGGGAAATTGGGGCCTTTATACCCACATTTTGCTCCAGGTTGAGAGGAATTTGATGATGGATACTGTTTATGGTCTTGCCTGTATTCCCTGCCTTCTCTGTATTTGGTAAGCACTGTTAAAAGGAGAAGCTGGTTTTAGCTAGCACATTTTATCAGAGCTGGGGCTGTTCGGTTAAGTGGTCACGGTTAGCAGGGACTCATCATGTCTGGTACCTTGCAGCAAATTTTTAAGCTCATTTGCCAGCTGGTGGAAATGTTCTTTGGCATGATGTATGGCAAAGGCAACATAAGCTAACAGAAATAAACATATATGACTATCTAACCTCTAGGTAAATATAAACAAAATTAGATCTACAGAGGTTTTGGAAACTTTGACATTTCTACCATGTTTCAAAATTAGAAGTGATGCGTTTCAATATTAGCTGTTAGAATGAGAGGTGTATAAACATGAAAAACAGGTTCCTAATATTAAATCCGAATACCTGGAAAGAAGTACGTGTAAGGATTGAACAAAGCAAAACAAAATCTGTCGCTTTCTGTTGGGAGATATTTGTCTTTTAACAGACAGCTCTAAAATAAAATTGTTCACCTCTAGAAATACTTTCTTTTAAAAATTGCTTAAGGTTTGAATCAGCCTCTGTCATCAACAACAAATTAACTACCTGAGCTTTTCAGCTAAGATAACTTGATCTGGCGTAGACATCCCACCTAGTGAATGCCCCTTTCCCTCCTCCTGCAGTACTTGGAGTTTTGATCCTGCAGGATTTAATGTTGTTTTATTGAACCACTAGCCTGTCTATTATGTCAAAAGATGATTCAAACTTTTAAAGGGTACTCAGTAGGAAATACTGAAGAAAATAGGTATTGAGAAGATGAGTGAGAAAAAACCCAACACAGAGGGTATCATTTGTCACTGCTCAAACACATCACTGATGTGATCTGTGAAGAGCTGAGCATTTCTACTAGAAAATGTCAGAATCACGTTTAAGTGAGATTTATAACTATCACATGATGAAAATGAATGTTTATTGCTACCGTGGCTGTGGTGAATCTGATGCTGCAAGGAAGCATACTGCAAACGTACCCAGAGCAGTGACCGTTGTCCCCCCGGTCCGATCCCTTCAGGTATCATATGTTCAGCTTGCGCGGATGGGTGGGCTGCAGTCCCTCAGTAATGTCTGCTCCTCCTTCGAGCACCTTTTCCTCCTGCTCCTTTCTCTGCTATTTTCATCACCCGTTCTCCATGTTCCCTTCCTCTCTCTCCCATGTTTTCCTTATGTTTTCCCTGAGGTGCCGCCACCTTGGCTGCGGGGCTGGGCCATGCCCTGCGGTGGGTGGGTTGGAGCTGGCTGGAAGTGGCTGTACCTGGCCTGGGGCAGCCCCAGCCTCTCACAGAGGCTACCCTGCACCCCCCCGCTGCCAGCACCTTGTGGTGCACACCAGTTGATAAATGTAATTTTATTTGTTGTTTTTTGGTTAAAAGCATACCAAGAATATTAACTCCGTTATGGTATTGGAAAACTGTTCCAATACAGCCTTGCTGTCTTAAAGAAGTAGAAAATAATTCCTCAGGAGAATCACAGGTTTGACAAAAGATGAGGGAGATAGCAGCGTGTGTGTACCCACACACAGATGCAGAAACATGAGATGCATATTGGTATTGCTGGTGGAGGTAACAGATGACTCTGAAAATAGTGTTTTGCATTTACAAGGAGGGTGTTAGCAGTTCTTCCTGTGCATCAGAGGATATTGACAAACAAGCAAGCATCCAGGACTGTATTTTCTGCTTTGTGGTTAAATAACAGGACTAGGTATGTATTTTTATGTACAGTTCCTTCCCCCTGTGCCACACAAATCACACGGAGTAGTAGATACTGGCAATATAACTTTCATCAGTGCAAAAAAAAAAAAAAATTTAGTAAGGAGTAGTTCTCAGGTGTTAAAAAGCCAATAAATATCTTTCTGGTGCTATCTTTTTAGTTTGCTGTCATTTTTTCAGCCTAGGTACTATACTGGGAAACTGCCATGTCAAGAAAACAAGTTCATTCAGCTGCACAAGTCTCCATCGAGTATGAATTAGTCTCATGAAAATAATCTTAGTTTTTCCCTGAGTTTTCCTCCTAAATCAAAGTTGTATAGGAGTATGACCCTAGATTGGTAACATCCATTGAAGTGTTTTGATTGTGGAAGAAAACTTTCACATAGTAAACTAATGTGACAGCCAGTTAAGCTAAAGAATAACCACAGGTTGCCTTAAAACTAATGCATTTAAAAAAATGTTTCCTGTTCCTGAATAAGGAATCTCTTAGATGTATTAATTTCTGAAGCGAACATGGAGGTTTTCTGTGCTTTACATGAATTGAAATTGATGCGGTCTGAATGACTGGAGATGTACACTTGCATGCATGAATGTGACAAAAATAACCAAATAGAGCACATAAATGCTTGAGTAATGCATGTTGTAATTGTAATGCCTAGCTTTAGCACTCACAAAATGATTGCAATGTACATGAACGGAAGGACATATTTTTAAATTTGTGGCCAAAATGGACTGCAGTCAAATTTGAGCTAGCTAAAGCATTTGGAAAAAGTTCAGGTAGCTGGCAAGCCGTAAACTGGCTGTTAATGAATGCAGGATATACTGCCATCTTCTTCTGGGCATGTGGGTATTTCTTTCTGTACTTTGCTTTTAGTGAAGTTTTTAGAAAATATATATGTTTACTTGGTTATGTTCCTCTCAACTACCCTCCCCTATCCCCAAATTCTGTTTTTAAAAGAAAAATATTTGTCATTCTGGCAAAGAATCTCTTACATATTTCACATCATGGTGGGATTGGTGTGCTGTTTGAAAATTGCATTCTGATCAGAGTTAGTATGTGTTGGCTTGGCAACAGTTTTTTTAATTTTTTCCATCCTAGATGTTATGAGAATATATAATCTAGATGCCACTACTCCTAGGAAATCATTTATTCTGAAAAGCAAATGTTTCTCATGTGCTGTAAATATGGGAAATTTTGACAAATTGCATCTGATGAACAAGGTTGTCTCTGACATCTGCAAGTCATTGGTGAGCTCCAGTCCTATCGGTCTCTGGTTCTAGGATCTTACTTTATTGTTATTTTTCTTCTTCCCTTAAACTGGCAGATGCAATGTAGTAGGGAACTAATGCCTCCATCAGAGCAGCTTGCACTTAAATTATAATGGATTGATTGGCCTGTGCTCAGGCCAACAGCCATTCTCACAAGTTGCTATTTTTGCAGTTTTTGACCAAATGAGCTAATAGAGCATTCAGAACTAATATGCATTTGCATGGATTTTTTTTTTCCCTTGGTTTCTCCCCCCCCACCTTTTAAATAAGATAAAATCAGTGCACCTTTCCGAGTCCTTTTTGAAGGAATACAGTATTCTTGCTGTTTGCTTTCTATATGATAAAGTTACCATAGTGCTTGTGGTCAAACATCAGTCACTGTTTGCCACAGAGAAGATTTTGCTCCCAAAGCTGGACTTGGCACATCGTGGCCAATCACCCCATGGCCATTGAGCTAACAAAGATAGTTACTGTCCCTGTTTGCCCTTCAGGGAGCTGGTATCTAGTGACATCAGCTTTGCACATCGTTTCTCTGTAGTACCAAATAAGATTTATAACTAGAAAACCTATTTTAATGTTCACTTCTGGCTAAAAACAACACAGTATTCTGTGTATGTGTTTTGGGTTTGGGTTTTTTGTTGGATTTTTTTTTTTGACAGCTGCTTAGCACTTTCCAGACGATGACTCATGCAGTTCTCAATTTCCAGGCTATTTAGCCAATGTGATGGCTCTCGGGTAGTTGCTGATGTGGGCTGTCATTGTGATCTGACATTTCCTTGGTGGAGCTAACAGGAAGTCTGCTTCTGTAAAGGCCATGAAATTTAGGGCCCCTTGCTTCCTTTTCTTATAAATTTGAGAATATTGATTCCTCCAAAGCCTCTCTACAAATGCCAAAGGGAATGGAAAAGAAAATAAACATTTTCTTCCCCACTCCACTTTTTTCTTATTGATGTTTCTCTCAGTGTGCTGAAGTTGTTTAGATATGTGGTCTCTAACAACATTCTCTTTACAAGTCCTTGAGAAGGATGCTATGAAGCAATAAGGTGTGACAGTACCTTGCAATTGTTTAAATAAATAAAAAAATAATAATCAAGATTAATTAGCTGCTGCTTTTTGTAAGCATTTTTGTAAGTACATTAAGGCTAGGGACATGCCCGAGCCACTTAGAAACATAAATATCACTTGTACCAGGGTTAGGTTTGGCACTAGCAAAGAGGTTCGATGTCCAGGCTTGCATTTGATGAAAGAAGGATGACAAAGAAATAAAGAGACAAGAAAGTTTTAATTAAATGTGATGCTTTAAGGATGATCTGATGGCTTAGATCCTATCCAATGTTTCAGCAACCTGAAATGGCCTGTGTGTAGTAAGGAAGGAGGAAAGCATCTTTGATGTTGTTATCCCTTGCTTCCTGAGGGATAACCAGGAGTGATGAAGCCTCTCTGTTAGGATCAGAAGCGGTGTTACCTCCAGCAATCTAATATGATTCTCCTGATGTTACATAGTGCTTTTCTTAACCTCCGAGTACTAAACAGTACATCCCAATTGATACAGAGCAGTAGTATAAGGTAGGTTTAGTAGTTCTCTTATCTTTCTAGAAGTAAGTGCTATGGGATAAGGTAGATTTCCCCTAGGAAAAATGGTACCAAAGTAATAGAGGGCAAATGAAAATATAGTGGATATTTTATTTTTTTTAACAATTCTGTACCAACATGGAGTTCCATTTGTTTATACTAGCTTTGAATTTGACCTAGTTCTTCCACTCAGAACAAAGTAATTGTTGCTAATGGGAATTACACTGACATTTTTCCTGTTAACGTGGAAACAAGTTACAGCAGCAAGTTAATGTGGTGACAGGATGTAGAATATTTGCCTTTCTGTTTTCAGTGATTTTTGGATCAGCATCTCAAACCTTTGGCTTCCCCCTTATCCCAGATAAGCACCATGAACATTATTTCTAATGTGTCCAGCTTTGGGCCCCTCAATATAAGAAGGACATTGAGCTGCTGGAGCGTGTCCAGAGAAGGGCAACAAAACTGGTGAAGGGGTTGGAAAAGAAATCTTATGGGGAGCGACTGAGGGAACTGGGGCTGTTTAGCCTGGAGAAGAGGAGGCTGAGGGGAGACCTGATCGTGCTCTACAACTACCTGAAAGGAGGTTGTAGTGAGGAGGGTGTCGGTCTCTTCTCCCAAGTAGCTAGCGACAGGACGAGAGGGAATGGCCTCAAGTTGCGGGCCATATCTCAGATTGGATATTAGGAAGAACTTCTTCATGGAAAGAGTAGTGAGGCATTGGAACAGGCTCCCCAGAGAGGTGGTTGAATCGTCGTCCCTGGAGATCTTCAAAAAACGCATAGATGCAGTGCTCCAGGACATGGTCTAGTAGCCACGGTGGTGTTAGGTTGACGGTTGGACTTGATGATCTCAGAGGTCCTTTCCAACCTTAGTGATTCTATGATTCTAGGTTATTGTGGGACAACCCTGGTTCAGTTTTTCCTTTTGAAGCAATTTGTCTATAAATATAACAACTTACTCATCCTTTTAACTTTTCTCTTTTTCATCTGCCCTCTTTCACTAAGTGTAAACAAGATTTGAAGGGTGGTCATGGTAATTTTTGTGGGTTTAATGGTTTTGATAGCAAAGACTTTAGCTGTACTGGTTTTGTTAAGATGCAAAACAATAGATATGATTGAAATCTCAAAATATGTGGGTGAGGTAAATTCTCTCATGTAACTCTAAATTCAATATACCTTATATGTTATCACTGTCTCATGAATAAAACTGTGTGTGCTCCTTGGTGGTCACTGCTTACCAGTATATCTGTCTCATAAACTAGTACAGCCAAGAAATTTCAGTTCAGGAGAGAATAAAAACAAAGCAGGGTTAAAGGAAGTACAGGGTAGATTCTTGTAAGTGCGGACTTTCCTTCTCTGGAGACATTCAAAACCTGACTGGACGTGTTCTGAGTGATGTGCTCTAGGTGGCCCTGCCTTGGCAGGGGGGGTTGGACTAGGTGATCTTTCAAGGTCCCTTCCAACCCTTGTGAATCTGTGATTCTGTGAAAATGAGACTTTTCATATTTATATGTTTCGTTTTAGTATGACAAAGAAATATCCCTAGTTTCTGTAAAAGAATATTTAGGATGGGACGTTTTGAACGGCTTGATTTTAAGATATAATTCTTGAAGCGTTATATGGCTTTAGGGTTTTTTTGGGGTTTTGTTAGTAAAATGTCTGAAGATAAAAATAAACAATCTTGTTTGCATTTCTTGTTTGTCTGGCAGGTTTTAGCTGGGTTAGTTGTTGGAAGGTTTTGTGTTTTCTTTTGGTGTTTATGGGGTCTTTTGTGGTGGATTGTTTTGTTGTTGTTGCTGTTGTTGTTGTTATTATTATTATTATTACTACTACACAAAGTGAGCCCTCTTAGATAATTCCTCAACTATTACTCTCTCTGGCAATCTAAAAAATGGCAAAATACTGGCTAAACAACAAATCCTGTTGTGTACTTATTTTCTTTTCATGTCATTTACACAAAATTAAATAATATACATTTGTCTTTCAAAATCTATGTAAAGTATCACCACAACATTCTTTATATTGCTGGATTTGAAAGATTCTACATCAGGTTTTTTGTGCATGGATTTCAGAGAGATATCTCATTTATGTTTGTAAAGAAGATTTCAAGACTGTGGCTCTAGAATATAGTGTAAATTTTTGATATGTCATATGCTTTGTGATCATGTGCAGTAAAGGGGAAGAGTTACCTTACTGTTCTCAGAGGTCACAACTGGGTAAAATTAAATATGTGACTTACAATAGTAGTGATGTGCATTTACCCTATCTCACTTGAATGCCATATCATTTGTCCTTAAAGGAGTGAGATAATTGTAATTCTTTTCCTTTAAGATGCTTGCTAAATATGTGTTCCATATATCTTCAGAGGTCTGCTAAAGGCAGTTTGGACGATGTGGGATTTCATGTACGTGCGATTAGACTTCTTGGTTTGCTGCTGAAAATAAGAGATTAAAAGAATAAAATAAGAAGAAAAGAAAAAACCAAACCCACCACTTTATTCCAGTAGATGAGAAGTATCTGCTTTACCCAAAGCTAAATGCTTTGTCTGAAGTTTCTGTAAGAAATAGCAAGGGAGGTGAGAGTCTAGATTCACAGAATTCCTAAGGGAGGAGATTTTCTTCCTTTACATGAGAGCTGAGCAGCTGGTGCACACACTCAGGATATAGGAGGCACAAGGTCTTTTCTGCCACAAAAGATTTCAACTTATATCTCTCATAATCACTGTACTATTAGGACAGAGTGTCTGACGGGAGAATAACAGGCCGCCTGACCCCTGGGTGACAGACCTTGTTCCATTACATGTTTGACAGCCTACGCAAAGTGAAATGGTTAGAGAGGCAGTCTGGGGCTTCACTGCCCAGTATGTTCATCTCCAAGTAGTAACACAGTCTCCCTTGGAATGGGGCGTGTGAGGAGGTGGTGGTGATAAGAAGAAAACTGGATCTAAACCCTCCACATCCTGAATGATCGCTTTAATCACTTGTGTGTTGATCATGTGTGTAGGCATTACTCACAAGTGGTAAGTCTCTCCAAGCAAGCCAGGGCAACAAAAATTCTGTTTTCCGGCATGCTTATAATTAATGACATTTTTTTTTCCCCAGTACTGCAGGCCCTCAACATATATCTGCATTTGGGTGGCAAGGACTGTATCACATAAAGAAAAAATAGTTTAGCACTGTGGCAGAGCAAGAGGGTGAAGAGAAGGGTTTATGAGCCTAGATTCAGGTGAACCAGTTTAGTTCTGGAATTTGAAGGCATCAGCAGCCTTTTGGATGAGAAACTAGTGACCTTTGCCTACAGAGACAACTGCTGGTAAGAGTTATGCAGAGGTCCTGCCCTAAGACTTCTAAAACACTGTAACATGATAGTTAAAATCCTGCAGCAGCCTGTATGCGCTGGGGGTTTTACCCATCCTGCCTGTCTAGTTGTAGTGATAGAGTTCCCAAACAGATGAAATCAAAGCTTTACTTTCAATTCCAGTTTCTGTCATATAGCCTTAAATACATCTGTACTGATTGACCCTGATTGGTAAAATTCATATGCAATTGTTATGAACTGTAATAGCCCGTTTTAAAATATTATATTACAGAGTAAATGTATGACATACAAAGTAAACATAACACTACAGTGTGCCTGCATTGGACTGGCTGAAAATTTTTTCCCTGTGATTTAGACTGCTTTGGGTATGTGCTAGCTCAGTTCAATTGGTAAGACCTGGTCTTTAGTTTCTTTAAATGGCCTTAATTTATAGTTTACCTGACAGTAACCCACTCCTGTTCACACCAGCTTAGAACACAAAGTGGTTCTGTAGATAGAAGTTGTGAGGTGAAAACAGTAAAAATCTAGAGAGTGTTTCCATTTGCTGGTGTGTTAAATGGATATGCAAAGCAGGATGTCTGTCAGTAACTCATGGCAAAGTCAGACAGAAAGCCATCTTTGCTCCTCCTTCTCTCTCTCAGATGTCTGCTTCCCCAGTGCCAGGATGTCTGTACTTAACGTGAAGGTTTCCGTGATCTAGTTTGTCCAGGATTACTTAACATCAGAAGGTCACACCATTTAAAAGTCCCCTCACTTGAAATAGTCCAGCTTCTCATCTGCAGAATTGCTAATCCTCTCTATTTCAGCTACAGGACAGTGACTACAGCCTGTATTTTAAAACAGTTGCCCTACTAATTTTAAAATTCTTCACGTGAGCAGCATTCTCTATAAGATGTATTATTTTGTCCAATCTATATTTCATAACCACAGTACTGTTAACAATTCCCTTCGCAGTTGTATCCATTAAAAATAAAACAATGGTATCAGTCTGCTGAAACAGTATTGTGTGCTATAGTCTTTCTTTCTGAAAGGAGAAAACGCTTTACAAATAACAGTAGTCCCTAGCTCTGCAGCAGGATGTGCTAGTGTGAATCCCTGAGCCTGTGCCAGCTCCTATTAACAGCAAAAAAGACAATAACCAAAGGCAGTGGACAGTTTACATATTCTGCAGCTAGAGGAGTTTCTATTTCTGTTATACTCCCAGGTATAAAAAATTTGCAAGTGAAGAAAGCTGTCCTTTAGCTGATAGAAGCATGTGACACAGTGGCATCTCAGGATACACATGATTACAAGGCAGTAGGATATGGCTGATTAGGGATTGTATCTCAGAACTAACCTTGGCCTGAACTGCACATTTGTTCTTTTTGAGAAACAGCTGAATCAGATCCTAGAAATGGTGATGTATGAGGACGGCTTGAGGACTGCAGTCCTCTGAAACTTCCTCCCAACTTGCAATGGTACCCTTCATTGTTGTTCTCCAGTGAAATCTGCAAATCTGGGTTTTGGTGTGTCCTGGTTTCAGCTGAGAGAGAGTTAATTTTCTTCACAGCAGCCAGTGTGGGGCTGTGTTTGGGTTTGTGCTGGAAGCAGCGCTGATAGTGCAGAGATGTTTTTGCTGTTGCTGAGCGATGCTCACACAGAGCCAAGGCCTTTGCTGCTTCTCGCACCGCCCCGCTGGCGGGATGGCTGGGGGTGTGCGGGGAGTTGGGAGGGGACAGACAGGGCAGCTGACCCCAACTGACCAAAGGGACATTCCATACCATATGGCGTCATGCTCGGTTTGTAAGGGGCTGGGGAGGAGGAAGGTGGGGGGGGCAGCGGCGTTTGGAGTGATGGCGTGTGTCTTCCCAAGTCACCATTACGCGTGACGGAGCCCTGCTGTCCTGGGGATGGCTGAACACCTGCCTGCCGTGGGAGCAGTGAATGAATTCCTTGTTTTGCTTTGCTTGTGCACGCGGCTTTTGCTTCACTTATTAAACTCTTGTACCTGAACCCACGAGTTTTCTCACTTTCACTCTTCTGATTCTCTCCCCCTTTCCAATGAGGGGGACTGAGCGAGCGTCTGCGTGGTGCCCAGACGCTGGCTGGGGTAAAACCACAATGTGGTGGTAGATTTGGTATACCTTCCCAAGAATCTGTACATGGAAATACAAGGAACTGAGCTTCCAGGCTCCTCTGTGGAAGTTTTCATAGTAGACTTTATTGTAAATCACAGTGAGGACAGGGCAATAACTATATAGCTAACTGTCTTTATGACAAACATCAAAAGTGAGGTTAATACACAAGTTTCATGGTGAAACTGTGGCTGAAGATTTTTCCACTGCAGAGGATAGATGCACCCAGACTTGAAAAAATGGATCAGGCTGAAGCACCTCATATGGGTCTCTTTGAGGCTCTATAACTGCATCTCCTTTGAAGATAAAGGAAATCTGGGGAAGCAAGGCTTCTCAAGATAGAGTTGGGATAGGGCATGTTGGTGATGCCAGACCTAGGAAGCATTCCCAAGTCATTTAATGCAGTTGTAATCACAATTTTAGATTGCCAAAACCTCAGAATGTTGGGATGCCTTAAAAGTGCTGATTTGACACCCAGCAGTCAAAAAAAAAAATAAAAAATTAAGTGATAGGAAAAAAAGGATTTCTTACTGGAAAAATCTGTTGAGGCTGTTAAATTAGCAGGGAAATTGCTTTAAGCAGGGCTTTTTACTTCATTTCCAGGACAATGACCTCATTTTTCAAATAGAGACTGAGAATAGGGCTGGGTGTTTCGGTTTTTTGGTGGTGATTTTCTTGCCGTTTTTTTTTTTAAATACTCTGCCAGTTTCTGTTGTTTGCAAATCTTAGAGATGCGTGAAGATACTAAGCTTACTCTTTGTCATTCTTTATTTAACATTGCTGGATTTCAGCACTTTTTGGTTTTGGGTCTAAAAAAGACAGTGATACTGAGAATAAGAGGATTCCCACCCCCGCCCCCCTGCTCTGTCTCCTCTTTTATTTCTTTGGGAAGTGTGGTGATTTGACAAGGAGAAGGGAAGGGTGTTCTCCAGGCATACCAAATAAGAAAATGTTTGTATCTAATTACTAAAAAAAAAAATATTTCTGGTGTATTGACTACCTTCCTGTTAAAAATACGCTGGTATCAAAAGCACCAAGGAAGAGAAAATGAGACAAAAATGCAGGCTAACTAACAGTGCCTCAGCATATATAGCAGTCTGAAATTCATTCCCCTGCTAACAAAGGAAAATAATTGATTGTATGGAACTTGAGAAATGGCAAAGTGTACTTGGCTCTTTCCTCACTAATTCATAGGCAAAGATCAGGCATAACTCTTGGAAAAGTCAGAAAACTTCACACCTTTCAAAACTGGTAAAATGAGATCTGGGTTATTTGCTAAGCTTAAGCCTCCTGCTTTATGTGTGTTCTTCAGAAACAGACTTTCAGACAATGGAATAATGTACCAGAATTATGCAAACTCATGCGTTACGACGGATTTTGAAATTATTTACTCTTGGCAGCTAGTCAGCTGTAATTAAATTTCTGAAAACTGACCCTCTGTTTTTTCCATGGAATGCCTATTGCAGGACACTAATGAGATGCAGTGGGAAAGGTAGGCAGTGTCTGTTCTTTGGTCAGGTCAGCCCAATGGCAGAAAGACTATGAAGGCATTACTGCTTGGCAGTGCTCACATTGCTAAGAAAATCGTGCTTTATTCAGTCCTAAAGAAATGGTTTGGAAACATCAGCATTTTTTCTATTGTGCACACAGGATTCAAACAGCAGACTTGAGCATTTAGATTGCCACTTCCATATATATGGACCAGCCCTTTACTGCTTACCTAAGTACTGGGCAGAAAACCAGACTCGTGTTTTGTTAATTCCAGCTTTTCAGATGTGCTGCTTAATCTGTTATATACCTCAGATATTGAGGTAAAATGGGAATAACTATACTTCCTTGTTTTCATAAAGTATTGGACATGCTTGAATGAAAATAATCACTGTTTGTGTCAGTTCTTTTCTCCTTTTGCCTCTCTTCTCTCCTATGGCATGATTTCTGTAACACTGCAGATCAGACGGTGGTATGTAGTACTCTGATTTAGTGCCAGTTTCAGGGCATCCCTGCAAGCTATGCAATCTAAATGATGGTGGATCCTTTTTCTCACATGGGTGCAGAACTCTGTACTGGAGCTAAACATGCAGGTGTGATGCCTTGAAGGTATTTGATGTCCGAAGCCAACATCCCTGAGTTTTGTGCTTCCCCTGTGATGTTGTGTAGAAAAAGCAAGCTGAAGGGAATGACACAGTTTGCAATCCACAACCAGGAGCTCTTGATATAAACGATAAGCCTGGTTACCCTCTCATTCACACCCGGTAGTGACCAAGTGACACAAAACTTGTGAGGTGATACCAATGCAAAATGAATAAATGTGCCAAGAGTGTAAAATCCTATAGTGGAGTGAATACTCTTGTCGTATGGAATTTTGTGGCAGTGTATTTCATGAAAGACCTGGAGAAAGGGAAGATAATCATGTCAGTTGCTACATGAAATGCAGCACTGGCAAGACTGAAGAATGCAATGAAGGAATAAAGGTGCTGGTGAATGAAGGAACACAGTGCGCACTGGTGCCTCTATCCAATAGCAGTTAAAAGTTTCTGAGAGCTAGTGGGGAAAATTGTAACTTGCATTTGAGGGAAAAGCGAGTGCATAGACTCAGCAATTGAACTGCTTTACCCAACACGATGTTCCTGCACGTGGCACTGCTGCCTTGCACTATACGGGCTGTGGAAAACTACTTCTGCTCCAGTTTTGGAAGCTGAGACTGCTTGTTTTCTCCTCCCCCCATGGTTTTGTGTTTGTCAGGGAGAGAGAGAGTTCAAAAATGCTACTTACAGGCAAAGGGAAGCTTTACCTCTGGTTCCAAAGAAGGTTCGTGTCAATTGATTTCTGATGGTTGGGTATGTCTTCTGTTGGACACGTGTCTCTTCATTGTCAGAGATGGGGTTTGAATCTCCTGGCAATCCTGTTTTACCGTGGTGTGCAGTGTTTAGAACAACTGCTGCTTCCAATTAAGGTTAAGTGTTTAGTGATAACCAAATGCTCCTTACTGAAAATGTGTATTTTCCATTTTGGAGTTATGCAAATTTCTTTTTCTGTGACATTGGAAAAAGTCAAGGGAAAAGAGAAGCTCTATTACCTTCTTTTCCTGGCACCTCTTGCAACCATTTAAGTCAAAGCAATCTCAGTAAAATGTTGCAACTGGCACCAAAGGAACACTGCACCATTATTATTCCTGGAGTAAGAGACCAAAAATAGACTCTCAGACTTAGGCACATTTTGTCTTCTCTCTCCTTCTCTTCACGCGCTGAGGCTGCTGCCAAGCCCTGCTGCGGCTTTGCCTATAACATGCACCGAGTTGATTTTTCCTCAATGCCCTTTTAACTGATACATTTGTCAATGCATTGGCCATCTACCGCTTGAGCTGTTACAGTATCACTGTCACTGGCCTCCTTGCTGTATCTCCTGCTCTCTTCCAGTACTCCCACATTGCAGTGACTCGCGTCCTCCTCCTTGATGTCTAAATGGATTTATTACTTCCCAGCTGCAAATCTCACTGCCTCATCACTTACTGACTAACATTTAACATCCCTTCCCTATGACCTCAAACCTGTGATTACATCCCTTTACTCTTCATATATTCCTTTATCGATGTTCCTTGTGAAAAACTTGAGTTCTCTTTTTTGCTATACCCATACCTTCCACTAGTAATGTTTTAACAATTCTGAATTGATATGTTCACTACCTAAGCAATGCACCCTCAACGCTTTTTAAATGCACTCTTCTGGATTTCACCATCTCATGTGGTTGTTAGTGAATATGCAGCTCTTCTGAGGTTATTAGGACCAATCAGGCTGTGTGTCAGATAGGAAACCATGTTGAGGATGTTTTTAAGTCATGAGCGGAAATGCTGGATTTCTCTGTTGCTGGTACAAGATATCCAGTCTGATACAAGTATACACCTTTCTCTTAAATGCCTGATCTTGAGTGTTTATTTCCCATGCATGGGGTTTTTTACCCCTGTTACCTCAATACCTTACAATTTCCTTTCACTTGAACACTGTACCTGTACTTTTCCTTGTGAAATTATTATTCCTTTGTTGAACACTTACAATATATTCCTCACATCTGCTGTCAATTTGTGCTATCCGCCAAGACTTTGTCTCTCACCTACAGCTCTGCTTTTATTTACCTCCTTCACTCCCCATACATGCATGAGCCTCAGGCATTGTGACACATGCCCCCCATCCCTCATAAACAAAGTGCTCTTGCTCTGGGGTCACTATGCATCTGGAACTCTCTGTCACTTAATCCTGTTCTAGGCCACATCGCCTTGCCTTTCAAATCTTTCCTCTTCATAAAGCTTAGTTATATTGGGCTCAGAACATAAAACGCTTTCCATGGCACAGTAATGCGCAAAACAAACAATGAAAAGCTGCAACAAAAGACTTTTTCAGTCTTTGTGCATGTTTTAGCTTGGCATGGAAAAACGGTATCCTTGATTTGCTTTCTGACCTTGGGGAAGTAATTCTCTTTGGCACATCTGGGCTTTTTTTCTTCTGTGAAATAGAGATGACGATGCTGAGCTTCTTTGCAAAGCACATTCAGAGCTACAAATAAAGTGTTCTATAAAAGGTAGTTGATATTTTTATTCTTATCATGGTTGTTATTCCTTGTGTCAGCAAAATAGCACAATGTCTATTCTTAGCAAATAACAATGGTGATAGTTGTTTTGACTTGTCTAAGGTTTCCTTGAGTGGTGAAGTTGCTAATGGAACTGATGTTCTGAACTCTTCCAGACTACTTAGTTTTTTCACACCCATGTATTCTTTAAAACCGATGTACTGTCTTCCTTACTTTCTTTTTATTCTCATACAAAGCTCTTTTATCTTGATGGAGAGCCTGTTTCTGTCTTTCATGGCAAATGCAAGATCTGGCCTTAGTATTGTTTGCTCTTCAAATTGCTCTGTTCAATTCACTTGTCTAGTAGAATTGCCTCTTTTTTCTTTTTTAAAGAATTAATGTGTGCATTTTTTTGGCTTATGAAAATACTCTTCTCTCTACAATGCCACATTTAAAAAAAAAACGACACCCAGAATGTTACTCTACTGTCCCCTTAGCAGAGCATTCCCTGAATGCTTGCTGTTTGCACTGTAGGAAAGCAAGCTCTCCCTGATTGCTGTTCACAGATTTCTTTTCCTTTAGGGGATGGTCTTATTTTGAGCAGTATTGTTCAGTTATATCTATGCTTGGGAGAATGCCAAGCTCATCCAGGGCAGCACAGGCAGCTCTTTCCATTGTAGGGCTTCCAATTAAACTAATGCTACCAGCTGTGTGTTCTTTTGTCTGCCCTGGACTAGGTTGTGGTATTGTGCTTCGCACTGCATCTCTCCAGCAGAGCCTGTTGTCTCCATACTAATAGTTTAGGCAAGAAAGAGGAGCTATGAAACATGAGCATTCAGAAAAGAGAGGGGATGTAAAGGAACTTCTGGTAATGTGAAAAATGGTAAGAAATGGGCCTTCTAACCTTGGAAAAAAATGGTTTGGGGGAACAGAAATATAGTCGTTTGTATTTAGATCATGCAAAAGGTGTCAAAGTATCATAATCGTCAAAGCATAAGAGAAATCAGATTGCTCATCCAAAATTAATCATGAAACAAAGTAATGGCAGAGACTGGGACCAGGATACAAGCCTCAGTCCAATGCCAAGTCCTCTAGATGCTGTTGTTTCTTGACCTTGGTGAAGATGGGGCAAAGTAGGTGATGGGGGAACTAAAAAGAAGAGATGGAGGAGGAAACGTGAAGGGGGGAGAGCAAATTGCTTTTCCTGGCTGGAGCAGATCCTAAGGAGGGGGAGAGAAGAGGCAATGGGAGGATGAAAGCCAATGTTATGCAATGCTTACGAGAGAGACTGGAGGAAAAAAAAAAAAGCAGATAGGAAGGTAAAGTCCAAGATATAAAGGGTATTTCTTGTCAAATGGCATCAAATACAGTGTTTTATTCTTTTAGAAAGAGTATTGCACTGACTTGTCCATAAAATGAGAATTGCTGATGCTCAAGGTTTAAAAAGCTTCCGTTGCTGATGTGTTTTCCCCAACACATGTACACAGACTTTCAGAGAACACAGAACTAGAGTAAATCCCTATGATTTTATCTCAGGATGTTATCTTTAAATAAAATTGTCTTTAATTTTATATCAAGCTGCTTTAAGACTCAGACTTTTTGTTTCTGTATAATTGCTACTATGCAGCAATTGTCTGCTCTGCAGCAGGCAAGCTAGCTATTAAAAAGGGTATCAGACACTGTGTGCTGCTTAATAACTTCTCAAATGGTGCTGGTTAGGGAAATGAAAAGATTCTGCAACAGTGCAAGGGCGAAGATGAACAAAGTAAGCGATGGAGGAAGTTGTACAACAGACTAGAGTAATATATGCTTCATCATTAAATAGGTAATCAAGTGTAATGTACCAATGGTTACGCATGAAATTAAAAGTTTTCATTTTGCTGAATGGATGAATGGAAATTGCTCATGCAACATTTTGAGCAAGGATGCTGGCAGTAGGTGAGATTTGGCTTGTGTCAGTGAGAGATCAGCACAAAAAAAGGGAGGATTTTTGAGTAATTCTTGGATTCTAGGCCCAGATTTCCTTGCATTCCTTATTTTCCAATGGGCTACGTTAACTTTGTAGATAGTTGAAATGTTGAAATGCCAGGATATTTTACATCAGTTCTGTGATGTATCTCTAGCCCTTTCTCCAATGAATGCCACTGCCTGGCTTTAACTGATTTAAACTACTTCTTTCACTGTCCCTCTTCACCTACTAGGAATTGTAGCGAACCTTTCTCCATCAGTGCTGGCTGGCACAGTCTTCTCTTTCCAGGTCTGTCAGCGCTACAGCCTCTTTTTATCTCTCAACTATAGGCATCCTAAAAAAGCTGTGGCACTGTTTTGGGAGTAAACTCATGTTCGTGTGCGAGAGGAGATGGCAGCTAAAGCCATTCTTCAGCTGATGATTTGTGGCTGTGTAACTTCTTTAAAAGATTGGGATTTTTTTAGATGTTTTTCAAAGCAGTTCAGGATTCTTGAAGGGCTAGGAGCCATCATTGCTCCTAGACAAAGCCTGGGTGCAATTGTTGAATACCAGGTGAAAACAGATTTGAAAAATATAAGAAGTTGTACTGCTGTTTCTCTATCTGGAGTGGTAATCTGGCAAAACGCATGCCCTCTGTGTGCCTTTGTAGAACTGAAGAGCTGCAGGTTGGTATGCAGGAGAAAAAATAATCTGAACTTGTGTTCAAAAAAGAGAATTTGTGGAGCCTTCCACTTGGTAGCCTTTGTAAGCTGTGCTTCTTTCAAGCTCTCTCATTGCATCTTACAAGAGATGGTGTCAAAATAGCTTTTTGTATAAATCTTCCCTCTTTCCAAACTTGTGAGACTTGTAGTTTATTTTTTCAAGGCTTAGATGAATTATTAAATTTTCATGTGATGGATTTAATGTTACCATAATTGTCAAAGCTTGTATACACGAAGAAATCTGACCCAGAAAAGACTCTCACAAAATCCTTTTCGATAAAATCATCCAAAAGTGGTTGTGGTGTTTTGTGGAACAGAGATGCAAATGCACTCTCTTGTAATATTTTTTTATTCTTGGATATCAGAAGTTTGGATTATTTTTCCAAACAAAGAAATCTCAAGGCTTAGGAAGCACAGCTGTTAAGACTCATACACAAGTTTGTTTTACAGTCAGAACAAACTAAAATCCCATAAAGCTTAATTACAAGTGAATTTAAAATACTGTTAGCAGTCAGAGCTCTGTATAATGTAGTGGAAGGGGAGATTGGCTAATGTTTACAGAGATGATGTAAATGAAGTGGCTTTCTATAACCTTATCAAGAAAAGGAACAGTATAGACTTTGTCTGCACTGCAGAGGAGAATATTCTTTAAAATCCAGTTAATAATTTCCCCCTTCCCCCCCTCCTCACCTCCATCTTACCCTTATTTCCTTCTGAATAGTTTTCAGGATATACTAAAAATGTGCTGTCACTCCTCTGGAAATAATTCAGTTCCAAGTCTGGGATGAACCATTATATTATGAAGGAAAAATAATTTGCAAGAGCAGAATTGCTATCCAAAAGTGACTAAAAAGCTTTACTGAAAATTTGAGGCCAGGCTCATTTGATCATGGGTCTCATAACAACATTTTATCCTTACTTCTTGCATCTGAGATTATGAACACCAAACAAAGACCTGTAGTTTATCTGTTTAAACTTCTTGTAAGTTTTCATGGCTCTTTTCATGTGAATACATTATCTTTCTCCAATGAATTCATTAATGTTTTGGGACTGTTGGTTAAAGGTGACAAAGACCCAAAAAAAATGCCCTGTGGTTCACATGGTCACTTGATGAGGGAGGAGGGACCAGAACATCTCAGTGCAAGGAATCCAGACTTGAACATTATTCCTTACCTTTTGCAACAGAAAATTTGCATGCTATACTCTTTCAGTCTTCATCGGCATCCTGAAACTAAGAAAGTATTTGAGGAACAGCCAGCAGCAGATTATTCACAAAGTAAATAAGAAACAATAGCTTATATTTTCAAAGCTACATTGAAGTTCTGATTGCCTAATAGCCATACTGGCTACTATGAAGAAAATTAACTCTCAGTTGAAACCAGGACACCATTTATAGGTACTCAAGTGACCTGATGTTGCATTTGCCCCTTGAACCAGCTGCTTGTCCTAATTTGGATGTGGATTAGTACAAACAGGGTGATGGGCAATCACATGTGGATGTGATTGCCGAGCTGCTCTCCATCATCTATCAGTGGTCATGGTCAACTGGAGAAGTCCCAGATGACTGGAGGCTTGCTAATGTGACACCCATCCATAAGAAGGGTTGTAAGGAGGATCCGGGGAACTACAGGCCTGTCAGCCTGACCTCGGTGCCAGGGAAGGTCATAGAGCAAGTCATCCTGAGGGCAATCACATGCTGTGTCTGTGACAACTGGGGGATCAGGCCCAGCCAGCATGGGTTTGTGAAAGGCAAGTCCTGCCTGACCAACCTCATCTC
>VWZZ01006427.1:118930-194024 GCA_013399095.1 Psophia crepitans | reverse complement strand
CTGGCAACCAGTTGTGAGTGGTGTTCCCCAGGGGTCGGTGCTGGGGCCCATCCTCTTCAACATCTTTGTTGGTGATTTGGATGAGGGAATTGAGTGCACCCTCAGTAAATTTGCAAGGCGACACCAAGCTGGGGGGAAATTGTGGATCTGCCGGAGGGTAGGATGGCTCTGCAGAGGGACCTGGACAGGTTGGATCGCTGGGCAGAGGCCAATGGGATAAGATTCAATGTGGCAAAGTGCCAGGACATGCACTTTGGCCACAACAACCCCAGGCAGCACTACAGGCTTGGGGCAAGGTGGCTGGAAAGCTGTGCAGAGGAAAAGGACCTGGGGGTGTTGGTTGATGCTCGCCTGGACATGATGTATGCAGATGAAAAGAGCTCTAGAATACATCTCTGATTATTTAAAGGGAGATTACCCGCCTGAAAAAAAAAAAAAATCATGTTGAGAGTTGGTCTGACTTTGTTTAATCAGCAATTTAAAATGAAGCAAAATTAGGCTGTTAGTGAAGTCTCCAGAGCTCTCATACTAACTTTTTTCAATTTGTTTCATCAATTTGTGGTGTATGTGGGCGATTTTTTTTAATCAGGAAGAAAAAGTGATAAGAAAATTTTTATATTCATAGCAATAGTTGGAACTGTCAGTAGTTAAACAGTTAAACTGTCAATAGCAATAGTTAAATCTCAGTAGTCCTTTTTTTTTGGTGCTTCTTATTTATTCCTATATCTGTTTTTAAACTTGCTATTATTCATAGACTTATTTCTTTTTTCTAAATTACAGCAACTAGTAGTTACTTAAGGATGTACCATTGTTTCTATTTTATAGAGAACACATATTAAGGACATATTTGTAAATATAACCATTTAAATTCTGCTTTGCTGGGAGTGCTTATACAAGTTGATAGCCTAGATGTAAATTATTTATTTCAAATTGCATTGGCTATGCTCTTTATTTTAAAAAATAGCATGCTGAACACAAAATTAGAGGGTTTTTTTTATTTTCTTTAGACGCTGTGCCACACTAACTTAGAAGAGTTTTACTCTAAAAGATAAGGGTTTTTTTGTTGCTGGCGATCTGCCCACCAGTGCTGGAAATTCAGTAACTTTGCATTTTGCAAAAGAGAAGATAAGCTGAGGAGTTAAACATAATGCTGGGGCATGCCAGTGTGTGCTCTACATGCTGTGTGCTGTACGTGCCATGTATATCTACAATGGAGAAACATTTTAAATTATTTTATAGACACTCTTGATATTCTCTCTATACAATGTGTAACATTCTGTAATCAGTTTTATTCCTTTAGCTTGTGAAGATCCAGTTTTTAATAGCATCATGGTTATAAGAGTAATCAATGTCTGGACAACATGTGTTTAAACATAACTTATGATATTGGGACAGTAGTGTTTTATAAACTATTACTAATTTTCTGTTCTTTTGTTAAACTTGCAATGGAGTTGTGTAGAAGTCCATTTGAATTTGACATTTCTTCTGTCTTGACTGAGGACGTAAGACACAGCAATATTTTTCTTTCTCTAGTTGATGGCAAGCTAATAGTCCTTGATTATATTAGTAGTAGACTAAATATCAGCTTGGAAATACAACCTTTAAGGAGGTCCTAGTAAAGTAAATTGCATCAGAGTTTTGAATGGCAAGATAGCATTTAAGTCCTTTAATATATATATATATATATGTGAGTGTGTGGATTTTTTTTTAACGCAGATGGGGCAAAATTTAACTTGGATAGTTCAGGCTCAAGAGGGGAATGGAATTAGAATTTCAAATATGTTTGAACTAGAGCTTTTAGTCAATCGATAAGATACAGTTGAAAGATTTGGATCACTAGGAAAAGCATTTAATAGAAATTTTGTTTGTGAAGCGGAGGGGGAAAAGGGTTAAGAAAATATGTATATATCAGTCACGCTTTTTATTAATCAACTCTTCTTCTGGAACCAACAGATGTTCTGCTTGGCTAAGGAATATATGACTATCATACATGATAGTTTGACGTATCGTATAGGTTTTACTTTGTGCGTATATATTGTAGAAATGATATTTCTGTTCAAAGAATAATCCAGTCAGACTGACTCAGAGACAAACTCTGCAACTCATGCACTCATTTCCTAGAAAAGCCTGTCTCTGAGATAACAGCCCTTTCTCCAACAGCTAACTCTTTGTATTAAACCTCTAAGTGTACAGAAATAAGGTCCATTTGCGAGCATAATTAAGTGCATATTGCCCCAGTCCAGCACACGCGATTCTCATAAGCGTATCACGGAAGAAAGAGCCATGTGGGCAACTTCAGTCCTGAGGCTATTGTAATAAATGTGATGCAGTGTCAAGAGAGACGATTTTAATCCTTTATTCAGCTTGTTTGCCAGTATTAGCGTTCAGCCCTGTGGAGCTAAATGTTCCGTGCCATTTTCTTCCCCTTCATGTTTCAATAACATTTTTCACAAAAAGCATCTTTCCCACTTCATAACATTACAGGGAGTGTACTGGTTATTCTCAGTCTGAAAGTCTGCCTGGAAACATAGATATTTTCAAGCAATTTTTGTAATGCGGTTTGACTCTGCTATATTTTTAAAAGTCGTGTCTGAGAGACTGGAGGGTCACACTAAATATTTTGTTTGAACAAGTGGCATCAAGACTACATAGACTTAAATTTTGTTGAATTAAAAGCATACTTTTGAGAAATCTAACATGAAATTTATTTGTCTATCAATATCTAGCTATAAAGATAACTACAGGTATTTATTGATTAGTAGATCAATATATCAGTAAAAATAGATTGTTTCTCAAGCAGTAGCATCCTCACTGGGATATGCAACCTAGATTTGCAATACTTTTTGCAGGAGAAGCGTATCAAGATATAGGTTCAGCATCTCCCTAAAAAGATAACTTGACAAGCCTTTTATCTTTGTTGAAAGTGATGATGAATGTAACAAGCAGCATAAAAGATTAATAGCTAAATAAGATTGTTTTGAAATGTTCTGAATATTAGAAATGTGCTTTGTCCAATTACCAATAAAAGTTGCTACTTTTCTGAGAAAGGCAGAAGGTGGCCCAAAAGCTGAGCTATGTTCAGAGCATATACAGAGGGAACATGTTATCCTGAGCCAAAACACTTTGAAACCTCTCTGCATGAAGGAATTCAGAAGTGTTCCCATTGGATGGAGCTTCAGTGGCATCAGTGTGCCCTAGGAACCCACCGTGACATGTTCCAGATCTCTGTATCTTAAATAGACTAAAGTACTGGCTTTATAAAGCAAAGGTGGTTCTCTGCAAAGGCGCTGTTCTTTGGCTACAAAGTCAGTCTGTACGTGGGCTTGAATGTGGCAGTCCATTCCTCACACTGTAAATATTCCCATTGAGATCACATTACTGACTATAAGAGCCATATGATATGAGACAACAGGTCTGGCGCTAAAATATGTTTTTGTATTGTTAGCGGAATATATTCTCGCATGCGAGTTTCTTGGTTTTGCCTGCACCTGTTGTGTGTACAGAATATTCCTGCAAAAGAAGTAATTGCATAGTTTAGTATTAGATATTCATATGTAAATACACATTACTCTTTTCCATCTCATTACCTAATTTACATGAGTAAATGCAGGTTAACTGCATGTGTAGCTTTGCCAGTGGCAAATTGAGTACTTCAAAATTTAGCCTTGGGTGTGCTCTGGGGAGCTATGCTACAAACCCGTTCTGTTTCTTCATTCAAGCTCCCGTGTCTCTTAGAAACCCAATATAAACACTTGACTCTGCTTTATTTCACAGGGTAATATTTCAAAATTACAGACCTAATCATTATTAATTCTTTTGATATTTATTGATTGCATTAACATCAATCATGATAAACACTTTTGGTATTAATGTGGATGTCATTGGTGGTGTACTCGACTGCTGCAACTCAGCCCTCATTAACAGGACAATTAGTTACAAGGTGTTATTTCTTTGCATAAATAACTCCATGCCTTTCTTACAGAAGTGAGGAAAGTAAATATACAAACTGTGTATTGAATTTTGAAAGCATTTTGCTATTTATAGTACTAAGGTTTTTTGGTTTTTTTCTTTAAAAGAAAAGGAATAAGTTACATGGGATTATTGCACATATCTCTTAAAACCCGAATGCAACTCAGTTTTTGCTTGAACAAGTTAATGTATGTAATCATATTGAGTTGTCTTCAAAAGTTGACAGCAAGTCTGAGCTGTTATTTCTTTAAGTTTTCCCAGTATAATGCAAAAATCCTATTCATGGAGCTGTTGTGCTAGACTTTGAAGAGTGTTTATCTCCTTGGGTGGTCAGGTTAATTCCGTAGCTGGAATCAGTTCTTAAGTTCCTCAGAAGGCCCAAGGGTGGGTCTCATTTTCAAGGTATAATTAATTTCTGGGAAAGGTGGACAGGGCAGTCTTCCAGGTTTCACCACAAGACAGCTCAAAGTGAGTAGAGAAGCCTCAAGATTTTAATGAATTGTAGGTCTGAATTACTCGATGTGCAAAATTGTATCCGTATTTCACTTGATTGACCCTGTTGTATTTCAATTCCCAGTGTCTGTGTTTCAACAGCAAAACAGGCACTGAAGCACTCTGACCTTGAGTATCACTGTGTTTTCTTACAGCCTGTGACCTGATGAACCAAGGCATCCTGGCCCTTGTCAGCTCCATTGGCTGCACTTCAGCAGGATCCCTGCAGTCGTTGGCAGATGCCATGCACATCCCACACCTCTTCATCCAGCGCTCAACGGCAGGAACGCCAAGGAGCGGCTGCGGGCTCACCAGGAGCAACCGCAACGATGACTACACACTCTCCGTCCGTCCCCCTGTCTACCTAAATGATGTCATCCTGAGGGTTGTCACAGAATACGCCTGGCAGAAATTCATTATTTTTTATGATAATGACTACGGTAAGTATTTACTTAGCAGGGTGATTTTTGTCAAATCCATAATTCTGTTGAAAGCAGTCACATTACGTCTATATAGTCTTCCAATAGATTATGTTTTGGTTGTGAACATTTATGGTTCTGTCAGCATTTCACAGCACCTCAGAGAAATCTATTTCTAAAATCCTTCAATGTTTACAGGTTTATTTGATAATATGTGATTTGATAATCAGAGTTATCTGATAAATGGAGAACTTATCTGACTTTCTATTCTGCTAGTGTTTATGAAGCACTAAAGTTTTTAGCAAGCTCTCTTTTTTGGACTGTAGAACTATAAGATGATAATTCAAGAGGCAGCATGTAAGATTTTATTTTCTGTAGAATTGTTTGTGTGGTGAATCTCTCCTGTGTGTTGGCATATATTTGACGACCGAAAGCTGAAGCAGTGGTGAGTGTAGGTCAGAGGCCTCGGCAAGATTGAACTGTTATTCATAAATGTAAAACTTGTAGAGAGCGCTACTGTAGAGTGAAGAACTTGAGGAGGAGGGCCTGAAGAAGACAACGTTCCTTCTTTGTTGAGTTCCTTCAGTGTTCCTGAAAGGTGCTGAAACAATGGTTGTTGTGTGATAAGAGTAAGTGCGACACAGACAGTGGCATCGCAAGACTGCACCACCTAGCTCGGTGACTCAGCCGAGCTTGGTACAGATATTTTCTACAGCTGAGAGGAGAGTGGGACAGATTTCTCTAGTATAGGTGCATTATCTAACTAATTTTATTATCTTTTTTTTCTACGGAAAATTGCTTTGAAATCAGACTTGTTTTCTTCAGATGCATCCATTATTCATAAGTAATCATGACTGGTTTGGATGAACATTTTAAAACTTATTTTCAAAGTTAAATCTTTAAGTTATGGAAAAATGCTCACTTCAGCGATTCACTGTGCATAATATCTGGTTCATTCAGGTCAGGTATTATTGATTTTTGTTCCCTGGCTACATAATAAATTCTTAAATTAGAACGATAGAAAATGATGAATAGGAGAATTTCTATTTATAACAAAGCAGCACCTAAAAGCACCAGCCATAGGACAAGGAACACACACACGCAAACCTATCCAAAGAGCTTTCAGCAAAGTATATTTTTGTTCATGTTTTATGAGTTTGTGCATTTAAGTACCAGTGTACCTATGAAGAAGTTCAAAATTGTGCTATTTACAGGATAATTTTTGGCATGTATTTGAGTTTAAAAGCGTCAAAAAATTATAATTAATATTTTTAACAATTATATTCATAAATACCAGTTTTAAATTATTCAAGTTTCGTTACTTAATTTGAGAATGCAGTTCAGACATGGTGTCATTTTGTCCTTGATTTCTGGGTAAGAATCTTATTATGCTGTGACTGATGTAACACAGATGCCTGCCTGCAAGGAATGAGTTTCGGACCAGTAGCTCATTCAGTGACACATCACCCCCAGACGTGACATGTGGCAGATACGAAGTTTTCTACCAGCCTTTATGGTGTTCTGACTTCAGAAGTCTACAAGTAATGCCACACCGGCCAAGACAGATTATTAATCACTGATCAGAGTCAGATTACCATCATGTACATCAGGAAAAGTTGCAAAACAATATTCTGCATTTAGTATATACTGAGTAGTCTGTCCTCTTTCTAACCATTGGGTGGTTCGGGTGTTTTAGGGTGGGAGTTTGGGACTAATACCATGAATAGAAAGATTTTAAATACAACCTGAGTTTTAAGTTACCCTGCAGCTCTGAAATACGGCCATTACCTTTGCAAAGCTATAATGTGTCTTTAAATTATGCTAAGCCCTTGTTTTTCAACAACCATCCTAGGGCAGCAAGCAGTTTCTGTATTCTGTTCTTGCTTCCTACAATTTCTTTATAAAATTTGATAATGTTGCTGATTTCATGGACTATCTCCTCCTCCACTTATAATATGGAACAGAAGTTTCAGATGACCATCTCTAATTCAAGGTCTCTCTTGTTATTTGCATTGCCAGAAGAGTTGTTCTCTGTCTCTCCAATTCCTCCTCTTGCTCGTACTGGAATGCCTCTCTAATCTCTCACTACCTTGTTTCACTTGAAATCATTGGACTTGACACAGTATTTTGTCTGTTCTTAATTCTCTTAGTTTTTGATCTATGGCAGTAGTTTTCCTTGTACCCATAATGACATTATTTTCTTAGCAGTCTCTAGAGAGCAATCTTGCCAGGAGCTTATTATAAATCTCAACAATTTATGTCACTTTCTCCCCTTTTCCGGCTATTTTACTGATACACTCAAAGCATTTCCAGTATGTTAGCAGTGCATTTTCTCTTCCTAGATTCTGTATTTACCAAAGAGGGGCTTGCACAGAGGGAAGAGGTGGAGAAATTCAAGTTTTGAAAAGAGGAGCTAGAATCACTTGTGGAGAAGTCTGAACTCGGTATTTACTCTGCTTTAAGCAGCAGGAGGTTGGACTATGGGACTTCCAACTCTATTCTATGATTCTGGGATTTTTGAGAAAGCCATTCATTTAGATGGTCCATAAATGTGAAATAAATGATGATGATGATAATATTAAAACAAAAAAAAAACAAAACAAAAAAAAACACAAGAAAACAAAACAAACAAAAAAAAAACCAACACAAAACCAGCATCAGTTTGGCTTTTATAAAAGACAGTTGGCCCAAGAACCCTGGAAGAGCTTGAGGAAGGGGATTTTACCGTTAACATCTCTGGCTGTTTTAGAAAAAAATCAAAATGGCGCATAGAGATATGGAGTGAAAGTCCAAGGATGAGCCATCCTGTTGGTCCGAGTGTCAGTGCAGCTAAGGGTGGTTGCAGTTCCCTCTCGAAGATCCCAGTCCAGTTCCTCAGCTTGCCTGAGAGGATCTGCTGCACTAAAAGATTTCTTTCTTTTCTCAGCTCATACACACCTAAAATCAAATTCTGGTAGGAAGCTTTGCTCAGTTTAACTGGCTGCAGCAGTTAATATTAGACATTTTGATGTAACATTTAGTACTAAACATTAAAGTAGGTGGGATATCAACACTTGCACTAGAATTAAATTCATATTAGGAAGAGATTATTGGTATGTTCTGTGTAGTCCTCTGCAGAAATGACACTTGTGGAAAGGAGCAATAACATGCCCTGGTGTGTTGGGGTTGATTTTTTTTAATGTGATGATCTTTCCTTATCAAGGTGTGCATCATAACATCATGATGCCTCCATAGCAGTAAAGGGCACTTGAGATGTAATGGGAATATAGATTCTGATGTGTTAATACTTTTTTTGCCATTGTTGCTATATTTTTGTAAGTTAGAAAACACTAATAGACTGGTTCCAGCAACCAACAGAATTCTAATACTTTCCTTTCTGAGAAATTATTTTATATGGCAATTTAATGATTTATAACAAAATAATTTATTTTTATTACTGAAATTATTTCCAGCAATAATTTTACTTAGTGAAAGAAAATATGCCTTTCATATTTAAAATAAATTTTCCTACAGTAAGATTGGGTTCATATCCAAAGTAAATGTTGTGCTAAACCAGATTCCTTGCACATTTAAAAGAGGCTGCAATCATTTGTGTCAATTTATCAATAATATAGGTTTTTAATCCTATAAATTGAATTGCTTTTGATTTTTATCTTGCAACCTATCATAGATTACCTTTCATTATCAGAGAGTTAGAGAATTGTTTACAATGGGAAATGTGTCTTTCTGCAGGGCCAAGAGTTATTTTCCCAGTTATCCTTTTTTCAAACTTCTAAATTCTTTTTTGAATATATGATGAGGATATTCAGTTTAACATTTTAACACTTTCTTCTAAATGCTAGAAGATTCAAGTCTACTTAAAGATTCTTTACCAACAAAGAAAGTTAAAGTCTTTGAAGGAAGCAATTATTTCATTAAGTCATAAGCAGCTGGGTGTTGAAGTGATGCAGAAATGCATTTCTGAAATAATTGACATCTAAGTTTTTACGTTATTTTTTTCCAAGTAGCATAATAGGTAAGCCTACTATATGTAGGGATTGATTCACAGTCTCTGGTGCGGGTGAAATCAAAGAGCCAAGGAACAAGGACTCCCAAAAGCACAGGCCAAAAGATAAAGACCAAAGACAGACGAAGACTAAAGAATGAAGGCAGACAGCAGCAAAGACAGCCAGCCAGCTAGCTGTAGACAGACAGAACCAGAACCTTTATTGCTTACAAGTTTGTACTTATATAGATTTGTTAGCTGTCCATGCGCCCTGGCTTGGTCATCCATTGGTTAGCACTCGCTATTCACGCATCCCGCCTAAGCTTCTAATTGGTGCTGTTAATCAAAACACGTCTTCTATCCCTCAGTCCTACACCTGTTTTTCAAACTATTTTTGTCTCATTAGTGGCTGTTTTTCTGCATGCTTGTTTTATCATTTACTCTCTCATTCAAGGTGTCTCGCAACACTCCCTGTAATTCCCACAACTATATTAACACAAAACAAAAGACACTGATAAGAATGTAAAAAAGTGTTTTGTTGCTCTTGAGTTAAATTGCATAACTAGTGAAAGATTTTAGTGAAGCCATAGCCTTTTGTCAGTGACAGAGCCTTGCCAGTAGCAAATGTGAGGAGGAGTTGAAAGGAGAATATTTTAACTTGAGCAGGCTTAGATGTTGTTTGTATTTCATTTATAGAATCATAAAATCATAGAATGGTTTGGATCGGAAGGGACCACAAGGATCATCTAGTTCCAACCCCCCTGCCGTGGGCAGGGACACCCTACACTAGACCAGGTTTCCCAAAGCCCCATCCAGCCTGGCCTTGAACACTGCCAGGGATGGGGCCTCCACAGCTTCTCTGGGCAACCTGTTCCAGTGCCTCACCACCCTCACAGTAAAGAATTTCTGATGTCCAATATAAATCTCCACTCTTTTAGTTTAAACCCATTACCCCTTGTCCTGTCACTGCACTCCCGAAGAAACAGCCCCTCACCAGCTTTCCTGTAGGTTTTCTTCAGGTATTGAAAGGCAGCGATTAGGTCTCCCTGGAGCCTTCTCTTCTCCAGGCTGAACAACCCCAACTCCTTCAGTCTGTCCTTGTAGTAAAGATACTACAATTGTATCTTGAACTTTAGTGTACAGACTGAAATCAACTTGTGAAAATCAGAATAAGTCGTCTTTTCCCCTAACCTTGTTTTCTGCTGGGATGATCTAGGTCAAACTCCTCAAGAAAATATTGCAGTCAGTCCCCTTGCATTCAGTGTGTTTTGTTGCTTAAGAATAAAGCAAAACAAAGGCCTCCACAGGGCATGAAATCTGATTTTGTTTAAGAAAATTTCATATCAGGATATTAAAAGTGTTCAAGGACAATTCTGTGCTTCTTCAAATGCCATTAAGGACAGTCTTCTTGCAGAGTAGAAGAGTAGGCAGCATGAAATGCAGCAAAATTATGCAGTAGATTGATGCCTTTCTCAGCCTGATATTAAAATTATTATCCACACAGTATGTACAAGCCAAATTTACCTCATTTAAGCAGCCAAACTGGCTCCTATTCTTTTAATTCTTGACTGCTCAGCTCAAACCATAGGATCACTGTGCTGCAGAGGGTAGCTGTGCATCTTCTTCTTACAAGCGGGTGTAGAGGTTGGGCAGTTCATCCACTAAGTCTCTGAACTCTTCCTGAGGACCACCAGCACCCTTTTCAGTGAAGGCATTTTCAGACTGGACGCCATAAATGTATAATGTATACCTTTGCAAACTGCAAAGTTTAGATTTGTAAGAAGAGCCACTGACATCTGTAAACGTTTTGAGCAAGATTTGGCAAGTTATTACATCATTACTTTATGGTTTCAAGTTCAAAGCGGAGTTTCAAACAGCAAATCCAGCCTGACTCACAGACTGGCACTTGATAATGTCCAGTCCCCAAATAGTAACGTGAAAAAGACCCTTACACATCCAGTGACAGAGGAGAACAAATGAAATAGTCACTTGAGATCTGAATGTGTGACAGCAGCCTGTATAAGCAGAGTAATTGACCTGGAATCCCAACATATTGTTGGTTTTTCTCTTTGTGATGTATCAACAAGGGGTAAGCTTTTGTAATACTTGTTTTGCTCTTCAGACCATTTACAGTTCACTGTATTTTCCAGGAATACTTAGATACTTTTCTGTAGTAGTAAATTCTTTATGAAGAAACCAGTCAATCATTGCAAGAATGTAATTGTGAATTTTGTGCGATTTACAGTGCTGGTATCTCTGCATTTCTAAGATGAAAAGAAGAAAGTTTAGCTGTTTGAAAACATTTATTTTTAATGCTTTGTTGGTGCCAAAGCAGATAGATTCTGTACTTTATCTAGAAACGTTTGGGGGACAAGATTGTTTCTGGAGAATGAATTTTGTCTTATTTCCTATTCTCTTTTGCATTAGTGGCAATAATCTTTTAAAACCCTTCTGTATTTTATACATATTTAAAAAAAGCAAAGTAATTAAGAAATCCTATTTCTGTCTCTGAATTTCTGGCCTAGTCTTCTGTTTTCAACACAGTGTGCCTTTTATATGCAACCATCACTGTTAATTTATGATATATTTACTGATTCCAGGACTGAGATATTTTTGCTAACAGTTTTTTGTCCTTCTTACTAATACAACATATATTTGGCAATGGATATTTGCCTTTCCCTTAGGTGGTAATTTAATTTGAACTTTTGGAAAGAAAAGAAACAAAGTAAGCATTAAGGCTATGAGGAGGGGATTTGTTCTGTGAGACTAAAGGAGGCATTGCCATAGCAAATGGAGGTTAAAGAAGTAATTGAGGACTTTGCTGAAAGGGGTGAGAGAGGAGGTTAGCAGTAGGAAAGAGTTTACAGGGCATCTGTCTCTCAGAAACTTCCTCATGGATCTTCCCACTTGCTCCTCAGCATACACAAGGGTTTCATATTATTTGTGCACCAGGAAAGGATGTGGCAGTGGTGCGAGGTACTTGGTCACATCAGTAAAAAGATCTCAAGCTTAATCTGCGGGAGGGTTTCAGAGAAAGACACAAAATTACAATCTCAGAGGAGAACAGTGAGATCTGCCTTGCTGAGGATTCCAGTCTAAGTGAAGAGGTCTGTGAAATTATGAAGATGAGAGAGAGCATTCTCCTCATCCCTGCCCAAGGAAAGTGCTTGTTTTCAGATAAATTGAGTGTAATGCTATAGGATTGGAGTACTGCTCTTTAAAGATCTTGGAAAAGAAGCAATTATACCTGGAACTTGAAAGGCTGAGCTGCTTGCAGAGAGGCCTTCTCCTGTGTTATGAGAGGGGTGATATTCTGAGATGATGCCTGTCTGTATGTATGACCCCTGGATTCCTAGTATCTACTTTAAAAAACGTATAGAGTAAGTAATTCCATTGACACTTTCCTGCATACGCATTTTCCAGAAAGAAATATATAATGACCACTGACAAAGATGTGCTTGAATCATAACATTTTCAAATCATTTAAAGTTTTAATGCAAGTTTAATAAAGATTCATAAAAGAATCATGCTCTCTCTAATCGATTGCAAATGCTTATAATTACCCTGAGGCTGTTTTCAGCTGCTTGATGACTATAATATTCTCAAGTCTGTCTCCAGACAGTCTTAAAACTGTTTATTACTCATCTGGCTCTTTGCCAGCTTCCCGTACTCATTTACTTCCCTGTGCTTCAATAAACATATAATTAATTCAAGCTTATTATTGAACTTTTTTTTCCATTAGTATTTATTATGACATCCAGATAAGGAAAGGAACATGTATTTTTCATTTGTGTAACTTTAATGTGTCAATTATATTGCAAGTCAGCAGCTGTTTGTGAGAGCTTTTGTAACGACTTGCTTTTGCTGGTTGGTATTATCACTGGAAATTGAATATATATTTTGATTGACCCTGAAATTATCATGGGATAGATGAACTGTTCTATAAAATTTCTCTAGTGGAAAAATGGCCATGCTTCTGCTTTTTAACCACATAGCAGTTGAGGAAATACATTCCAAGAGCTATAAGTGAATATGCATAAAGGCAAGAGAGGGTTTGTCATCCCCTTCTGTTGCTGTCTTTGAGAGTGAAGGGGATTAAATATTCAAAGGTTTGGCCTGACGAGCATCTGTGTTATGTCAGTAAGGAAGGCGAACCTAATTTTTTGCTATATCTAGAATTTCAGTGCTGAGATCAAAATAAAACTCTAGACATTCTCCTAATATCTGTGTAATGGGTAATTGCTGTAAATGAGGTGCTGCCTCCAGTTTTTGCAGAGGTATAAGTTTTCTTTGCACAGTCCGCAAGAGTTAGAAGAAAAGTGACTTGTTTTAAGAATACTTCAAAACCTGAACCTTTTACTGATCCCCACTACTGTTTGCGAAGTACTTTTCAACTCTCAAGACCTTGCTTTAATATCTTCTCAGAAGAGTTAAAATTGATTTTGTCACCTGATATTCTGGCAGCTAAATAAATAAACAGTTATTAAACGAGGAAACTATTGAACAATGTACTTTGCATGTTGAATGGAAACCACTGGAAAATAGGCATGAGTTAGACATAATAACATCATAAATGTCAGTTAGTGTCATAAACTGAAAAGAAAATTTGTCTTTGAGAATTTTAACCAGTCGAGAAAAAGAGGAAGCAGAGACAGAAAAAAAGCTAGAAAATATTTATTACAGTATTCCTAAATCTTAGTTTATCAGCATTTCTTTCATAGTTTATATTCTTCACAGCACCAGTCCACTCATAAAATATTCCTGTTCCTATAGTTTAAACTTTAATCAACTGAAAAAATTATTGAGGAGCAGATTGATGCACAGCCAGAGAACAATTTGTCTTCAGTAAGATTATAACACACATAGTCACACTTGGTTTACTACCAAGAAGTCAGCAGGGACAGTCACTTTGCTGTGCCTCACCATGTCTTTGGAAAGGGCTGTATGGTTCCTCACACTTATAAAAATCAACAGGGAGCAGTAGTGACCCAGAGGGAGAGTTGGTGTGTCATATAGACANCCTTGGCCTTCCTCTTGCTGTTGAAAGGCATATATCTATTAAAGGCATATATCTAGAGAGAGGTATAGAGTTCTGTTGTACAGTTGCATAGGATTAAATATAATTTTTCAAGTTTGGTGTGATTTGGTGACATTTGGTGTGATTCAAGTTTGATGAGAGTAAATGCTGAAAATAAACAGTACCAGGCTCTATGCTGTTATCATCTTTGTAGGCACTAGACAGGGAAAATTTGTCTTTGCAAGAGGCAGTTTTACTCAAAGGCTGCCCCTACAAGCCTTTTGGAAATCTGTAATGCAAATTGTAGTCAAAAAGAAATTGAATGAAGAGGTAAAAAGCAGTCAAAAGTACATGATTACAGAATATATTGCCTTGTCAGCCTCCACGAGTAAGGGGTGATCACAATCTGACTCTCTGTTTTTGAGAAGCAAAGGTAGCAGCTGATACTCTTAAGGATTAGTTCTAGTTACATTTTTATTCATCTTTTTTATCCTTTTTTCGCTTTCCAGTTACAAAAGTGAGAAACTCAGAGGAAAAAATCTTGTGTTAATCACCAGTAAGGTTGGAAACTTAAGTCTTGATGGATTTGAAATCTGCAGAAGTTAATATCTCTTCCTCAACATTGATTCAGCTACTTGAGACTATCTGTATTTATTTTTCTTATTTGAAGAATAATCTCTAATAATTGATATGCGGCATGAAACAAATAGTAGCTAATGTAAATGTCACTTGGAGGATCCTTTAAAATAAAGATTACATAGGCATTTCAGTAGTGCCTCAATAGTTCTTATCAAACAACAAAATTGAAGTTACTTGGTTTTATTACAGTTTGAAATGAAAAAACTTCAAAAAAGAAAAAAGCATATAAGTATATTTTCTTTCTTTTTCTCAACTGGATGGTATTAAGAAAATGGAGAAAATTTCTTGTCTATTTTTTGCACATGTGAAATTTGAGAAAATTGCAAGCAAGGAAGGAAAAAACCAGCCATTCTTCTCGTGTTCAGATTTTCAGTTTTCCCCAAGAAGTATCATCCACACTTGTTAGGTTCCAGAAATTTTGATGATATAAATGAGATTTCATATCTAATAAAATATTTGAGCTTGAATTTACTTATAATGAGTTTGAACTACCGCTGTATTCTCCAAAGCTAGATAATACATCTTAAATAGTTTAGGTAACTGCTCTCTCTCAGTTCCCAAATGCTAATATGAAAAAGCTAGGTAGATTCATTTTTTTATTATTATTGTTTGTTTGTTTTACTTTGGAGGTTCACTGAATTACATATAAGCTGACTAATGAGAGGGTATCCCACTGCTGTGAAAGTAGGATGAAGGACTGTTTTTGAATCATAATGTTAAATTGTTTTCCTCAGTCTAGATCTTAACCACGTTGATAAATATCAACATCCGCACAGGAATGCGAACACTTTGCTCAAGGCTTGAAGCAGAGAAGTGAAGCCATCAGTGTCCAGCTGGAGCTGCACATCTCCCTTGTGTACAGCACATTTCCATAATTAATAGTTGCTGTCAGGTTAGCCATCACTGTGTAAGGGAGAATCGCTGTGCTAGACTTATAAAGCTTTCTTGATAAGAATTTGAACAGTGTCATTTGTTATACAATGGCTTTTCTCATCAACTGTACAAATAAATTGGTCTTTTGTGTAAATCAGCCAGTGAATATTTATGATGGGTGCATTCACCTTTACTGCCACAGCTGAATCAGTTGGTATTTATCATCTGGATACTGAGAGGAAAGTGTTCTCAGATCTAAAATGGTATCAGAGGGAGGATGAGCTAATGACTGTAAACCAGGTTTGAGATAGCCAAAACTCTGAGTAAGCCCCTTGTAATTTAGCTGGAATATAATGATGGGGTGGATGGATAAATTTATTACCATCGGTGAATAGTGCCATCTTTCTCTTCTGATATGAAAAGTTTTTAGAAACTTTGCACCTGCTTTAACATGTAGATATCCCATCTTTAATATGGGTATAAGAGGAACTCACATGAGTTATTTAATATTTGCTGTTTATTTTGTGCAGCTTAAAATCTTCACTGCATATACATACGGATTTTCCTGTATGAGATGTCTGAAACCCAGTATGTTTTGTTCTGGGATGTCCTGATCCCCAAGATGGATTAGGGGCCTTGCTGCCTCTGAAATTATTTCTCTGCATAGAAACAGAGATGATGAAGGAATGTTACTTAGGGCCTGAGAGAAAAAAGGAGCAAGAGGAATGTCTGATCCAGTGATAAAAAATCCCTGTGGAAGGACCACAGTTTGTTGTTTATTTGTTTTAATACTAAGGTCAGGTCATGGAAGTCAAGAATCTTCTTGTTCCAGGTTTATCACATATACAGTGTAGAGACCTCAATGAAAACAGAGCAAAGAAACAATTTCTCCTGTAATCTGGTGTCAAGGAAAGCTGTGGATTTTAAATCCTCCTGATTTGAAAATACTGGCTCCTTTTCTCCATCTCCCTAGGTGTGCATGTTTTCTGCCGTGCAGCTCGTGAGCTTTCCTTTAAATGGTGCTATTTTTTGTGTTAAGTGAGGTGTGAGTGTTCCTAATGGGTCGGTCATTTAAGAAGGTTTAGATACAGGACTCATAGTCTGTGAAGGATGCTTAGCTCTGCTCTGAGTGCGCTCTGCAACAGCATTTAAAATACTTACCTGTTTCTTGTGGTGTCTCTAGTATTGAAAAGATTGTTCAATGAAGACAGTGTAAGTTTAGGTGCCTTCACTCAATTTCCTGAATTCTTTCTTAGGTCAGGTCCAGAATAACTGATGCACTAATGACAAATCCATGGTAAAGCTGGCACCTGACTTCAGATCTCAACTTGAGTAATGTTACGTTGAGTACCTGCATCTGACTATATCAGTCAGGTCTTCAGAGTTTAGGAGGCCATGGAGCTTGTGCTCACCTGGGCAGGATGCTCTGCACATGCACCTCAGCTGTGGCTGCAGCCAGTCTGGTGTGTCCAGTGCTGACCCCTGCACTGGTGGTGCAGAGCATAAGACCTTCATCAGCCTCTGCCTTGTGGTAGCATGGTTATGTATGGATAGTCAGGGAAGGTCATTTCCAACAAACTCCTTCATAAATTTTGCTTGCATTGCTCTTTGTTTATTAGAGTTTCCAAGCCAATTTGACAATCTCTTCAATCAGCCACAATTTTGGTCAAAAAGAGAATGTTTGGTAAGGTTTCTTTTAAATTTCCATCCTGGTTTGACTCTGTAGCTGATGCTGAGTATCTGAATGTAGAATGGTTCTATGTTCTTGCGTGCACATATGTAGAGTGGAAGTGACGGCTGTACAGTAAAAAAAAAACCCAGAAAACGCAATACTAATTAATAGGGACATTGAGTTGGAGAGGAGATAACAACTTTGGCTCTAGCATTGGTCTGTATCTGTGTGGTAACTTTGGCTTTCATCAGTAAGGAAGATAATTAATACTGGTGCTAATGGGCAGCTCTTCTGCATTTCTGGAAATGACTGTGACTCATGTGATTTAAATATAAAATAGAAATGCGTCTTCTGGCTGCGCAACAGGTTGGCTAGTAAATTCAGGGCAAGAAACACCTGTGTTCCAGACATTGAACAGTCCCGTGTCTCCGCAGCAGAGCCATCTGTGCCACAGGTTGCTTGCCAGATTTTTCTGCAGAAGTTGTTTATCTATTTATTAGAAAGATGATGCCACAGTGTAGCGTGGATATGTGCCACTTTGAGAGAATCCACGCAGGAAAGATAATGCTGCCCATTCAGTGGCAGCATCTGTTCTTTGGCATAGGCTTTGAATATGATCATTGCTAGTGACTTGCTGCTGAAATATTGGAAGGGCCATCATGATTTAAATAGCATTTAAATAGCAGGGTGTTTTTATGCACTCTCTGCTGTTTCACAGCAGCAGGTGAGCATCACCAATACCTCCATTTTTCCCCAGTGTAAGCTGAGATATAAGCAAAGTCTGTATTTATTTCCTGCTCACAGCTTCATGTCGTATCAATGCCAAAGGCAGAAGTAATGAAGAAGTTTTATGAAACCTGGTTTGATATCTTTTCCATTAGAATGGAGTTGTTTTCCTAAAAGTGTATCACACAGTTATACTTTTGGCATGGTCACCTAATAAATGTAGAACTGTAGAATAATACTGGACTTCTGTCCCTTTTTTCCCTTCTTTTGGTGAAGATTCAGTATACTTGTTTCATTGTTTATATTTGTAGACTTTCATGGCAAACAAAGCCATTTGATCCCATAATCTGGCTTCCGGGACAACACACATTATACAGAATATCAGCCAATAACTCCAGCATTTTTATAAATTCAGGTCTAATGAAATTACTCTCTTGTTTTGAAAGGACAAATAAAACTTCGGGGGTTCCTGCTTACCCTGTTCTGGTGTTGAAGGATATAGGATTTATGCTATAGAATTTAAGTTTTAAAAAGGCTTTCAAAACCTAAGTAACTCTTCCTCCTGATATTTTGATAGCATATCTATATCCTGTCTACATTTGTTCCTTGTGCATCAATAATTTTGACCTCAGCTGGTCAGTTTTATTCCATTTGTCTGGATATTGAGTAACTTTCAGAGTAAGCAAGCCTCAGGAACGTTAGAATGAAGGAGTTACAGTGGAAAGAAGTTGTTTTATCATTTGCATAAAATTAGGCATATTTGTAGCAGTTCAAATAATCTTGTTGCTTCTTAAATTGGTATTTAAAGTGCCAAAAAAATTCTAACATCTCTGATTAGATTGAATTTAATTTTCCTGATTTAGATATTAAATAGAAGCTGTAATTAGTATCTGATTCTCTTATAGAACTTTATTTTTAGAGTAAGCATGTATTTTATTCATGTTTAAACTATTCTTCAAGTGTTTAGTAATACTGGTATTTCAGCAGAGTCTGAAGAATGGAGTTGCAGTGCTGAATGCCTAAAATAGCCTAAATGCTTAAAATACCATTTAGTTCATGGTGTCTTGGAGCTCTAGACAAGAGACTCGCTGATTGTGACAGTACGACTTTCAAGGCTTACCTTGTTGAATTATTTCTTGTGGACTGTTTGATGATAAACTACTGCATGGCTAATTTGAAGCATCTTTGCAATCTGGTGTCAGAGGAGGATGGCTATTTGTAGTATTCTCGAGATAGTACATCTGTGCTGGGAAGACAGGTAGAGCATTTTCTCTAGCGTTGAGACTGAACTTTGTTTTCCTTATGCTACTGTTTGTGGCCAAAAATAAGCAGATCAAGGTGTGAATGTCAAAGCTTCAGGTCTTCTTGCTAGGGCTGCTGGACTTCTGTGAAACCCAGATCTTCTCATATATCTTATTTTGCCATAACCTGAAGTCAAATGCCAAAATCATCCATGTCTGTGAGAACCTTAAACTCTGGAGTGTGTTGGAGTCCACCAGATCCTCAAATGTATAGCTCAGTAAAAAAAGTATTCACTAGGTCTGGAAACAGGAAAGCTTGAATTTAGTTTTGCTACAGTTTTCCCAACAAAGTCAGCATAAAAATTTCTAGCTCAGGCATCTCCAGCTTTTCCCTGAGGGCCCATCAGGTAGAGACACTGGACTATTTCTGCTAAGCTCCTTTTGGGCCTTGTAGTGTTCATCTGCTGTAGTTGCTAGCTGGACCTTAATTGCATTGATCTTCTACTTTTACCGTCAGAGTTCCCATACTAAATTCTCATGGGACATCTCCATAATCTTCTCAAGGGTGTACCACAGAGGTTTCTCCATCATGTTTCTGATGCTTTGCTGGATGGGGAGTCACATAATCCTCCCCCTGCAGCCCAGACCTCTGGCCATGTTTGCCTCATGTTTGCAGGACTGACTACAACTGAGTGCTGATAGCACTGCTCTCGACAGCTAGCAGAGGGTGCTGGAATTTAGATCGTTTTGGGGAAAAATTTTAGAAGAATTCCTCACAATGTTATTCTCAAAACAAGTGATTTTCTTTATTTCCCTTGGTCTTAAAAGGAACTTCAGTTCTTCTAAAAGCTGTCACCTGTCGGCCCACCCCCGTGAGAATGTAGTTACTGCAATACAGATAAAGTAAACAACAGTTACACACTCCATCATTCTCTGTGATTTGTCCTGGTGTTGCCCTGAGCTGTTATCAGAACGTGCCAGCATGGTGTCACTTGTACCACATGCAAAATTGACCACCTTAAGGGCCAGCCAAGAGCCCTCTCCTGGTACAGTTAATAGCTGTTCATGTAACATCTTTTCTGGGGCTTAGAGTCCATCCTGCTCAGGCATCCCTCCAGTCTGCTTTCAGACTAATTTTTCAGCTTTTTGCTGTCCTCTCACATCATGTGTGAACTGCATCTAAGGTGTTTCCAGTAGTATGAATGCTTTTGATATTCTTCATCCCATATTTACCCATTCAATGTTAGGATTCAATAGTCTGCCTCACTACCCTGTCTGTATAAGAAGGGTGGGGAGCAGGCAAAGATGATAAGTGAGGCTGAAAAAGTCTCAGAGGAACCAAGGAGTTGTGAAAATCTAATTGGAAGCTTTCTCAAATATGTTTCATGAAGACAGATACATGATCAGCCTGTGGCCTCAGATCTATCCATTCTACTGGAAAATGAGTGGTTGAGACAAGGAACTGATAGAGCAGCAAGGATGTAAGACGGAAACAGCAGGAACTGCAATGCCCCAAAGGTGGGATTGAACACCATACGCCTAGGAGAGATCAGATTTGGTATTCCAACAGGAAACCTTTTTTTTTTGGGGTGGGTTTTACCCACAAATGCTCTCCTAAACCTGAGGAACCTTTATTTTCAAAGAAATGTTTATTCTTCAGAAATTCCTTTTTATGTTGGGTTACTGGTTTTCTTTTTTTTGAAAGATCTTAAATTTTAAGCTTAAAGTTTGGAGTTTTAGATAAAGCCATTCAAAAGAGCAAGAAAGAAATAAACAAAAAAAAATACCACAAGCTTTTTGCTTGCTCTTGTGGAATTCATTACTGGAAAAGGCCTTTGAAAGGCTTGGGCCAGCTTAAGATAGCACCACAATGTGAGAGTACCCAGCCATTTCAGTTTGGGAAACATTAAAGATATTACAAGCCAGGTGGTGAACATAGTTAGCATTTTGCTGATCGATTCTTCCTTTCCAAGTCATTTTTAAAGAAGGATTTACTCAGCATGATCCAGAAAGCTCTACTAGAGCAGTTTGCGATGGAAGAACTTTTTTAATTCACCCAGCAGCAGTGGTATCAGACCAGTGCAGGAAGTACCATTGCAACTTTGTGTCTAACTTTTGTTTTGTTTTTGAAGAAAATAGAGGTATGCAATTTAGAACAAGATTAAGACTTTTTGATGAGTGAACAACAGCCCAAGCTTCACTTGGATTATTTGAGCTACATGATGTTGCAGTGGATAGCATAATTTTTAATCGCGCGAAAGAAAACAATCTGCTTCTCACCTTTCTCCCCCTCGGTTACCCTCCACCAACCTTCACTTGAAAAGAGTACTATGGGTTACAGTCATCATAGCTTCACTGCTCTTTATGTATTTTAGAGTGTAAGTTTTTTAAGAAAAAGAAAGAACGAGTGTGATAATTGAATAACCAAATTAGGAAAAGTTGCTAGAAATATTTGTAGGACTGTTTTCTAGTGGTTCTTTTGGACAGTGACTGATGTGCAGCCATTCTTTTTCCTGTTTTAGCACTTTAAGAAATGCCATGAGCATAGCTCTGGAAGACCTCCGAAGAATATTAAGTGACAGCCCACAGGGGTCTACCTGACACTGGACAAAATGCTTCTGAGAGATGAATTGAACAGTTATTTGTGTCTTTTTTCCGCTTACCAATTAACATCTTGTTTGGCTTTTGATTTTCCTAGATATCCGTGGAATACAGGAGTTTTTGGACAAAGTATCTCAGCAGGGAATGGATGTAGCATTGCAGAAAGTAGAAAATAACATCAATAAAATGATCACGGGGCTCTTTGCCACTATGAGAATAGAAGAACTGAACCGCTACCGGGATACTCTGAGACGTGCTATTCTTATAATGAACCCCTCGACAGCCAAATCATTCATAACAGAGGTATGTGTTTATCACTGGTAACTTCTTGTTTTATTGAACAAAACTGCAGCTGTCTATCAAAAGGTTCCGTTTATTTGACTTTATAAAAACAATCAAGCAAACAAAAAAACTCCAACTAAAAATTTAAATATTCTCTCTTCAAAGACATCATGGGTAGGGTTTTTTTCATGCTCATAAATGTGCATACAGAGCAGTATAACTACATTCTGCATAAGCAACATCATTTAGGAAATATCCAGAAGAATTAACCCTCAAACTGTTTGAAGCCCATGGATATTGTATTGCTATTTCCTTGCTCACTGTGTTCCTCACTAAAAAAAATCTTTACAACTGACAATTTTATTATTATTTAGATAAATATAATATATGTTTGTGGTAAAAATGTGTTTACCTGATTGGCATTTCATTTTTAAAAATAAAATAATGTTCAATAATGATCTGTTATGTACCACTGAGTAGTAGTGAGGTAATGGAAATTATAGAAGGATTGGATCTGAATGAAGAATTTAAGATGGTAGGCTAAAGTTGTGCTTATGTACTTAATAAAAAGCTGCAAGCAATACAGACAGCTTTCAAAAAGCTATTTAGGATTTAGAGACACAACACTTGCATATTGCATTCGACTATGACGTGTAATTTTTTTTAATGAGTGGCATGGTTCTTTTTATACAGCACTGTGCTGTTTCATATGTGGTTTTTTACATGCATGTATACTCTTCATCATCCACCAATGGTTAAAAATATATTTGTTTTCTGTTTGTTATGGTTTAACCCCAGCTGGCAACTAAGCACCATGTAGTTGTTCACTGATGCTCCCCTCTGCCCCCTACCTTCCCCAGTGGAATGGGGAGGAGAATTGGGGACAAAAAGTAAAACTTGTGGGTGAAGATAAAGACAGTTTAGTAAGAGAGTAAAGGAAGAGAAAATTATTATTAATAGTAACTTTATTATTACTAAATATACAAAAAAGTGATGCACGATGCAATTGCTCACCACCTATTGACCAATACCCATCCCGTCCCCAAGCAGGAATCATGCCTCTGGCCAGCTTCCCACAAGTTTATATACTGAGCATGACATCATATTGTATAGAATATCCCTTTGGCCAGTTTGGGGCAGCTGTCCCAGCCATGTCCCCCCCAGCTTCTTGTTCAGCACCCAGCCTCCTTGCTGGCAGGGCAATATGAGAAACCTGAAAACTCCTTGACTTGGGAAACATTGCTTAGCTACAACCAAAATCTCAGGGTGTTATCAACACTGTTCTCATCCCAAATCCTATACCTGCTACTAGGAAGAAAATTAACTTTATCCCAGCTGAAACCAGGACATTGCTCCATAGAAATACACTTTCTCTTTGCAATAATTCGTCTTTGGATCTATTTTTAACATGCACTACTTTTCTTTTGTACTTTTCTATTGCCTAAATCCTCAGAAACTGAGGCTTAAAAACTAACTCTGCATATGTAGTCTTCAGTGAATGTCTTCTAAGAAAATTAGTTAGATGAGGGATTTTTGCTTCTTTTTGATTTTTTTTGCTCAGTTTTTTTTGGCGAGGCACTTTGCTGTCCTCATCACACACTGAAGCTTGCTAATTCTGAGTAATGAGGGTTTGTTGCTCTATCCAAATGTCTGCAGTGCCTTATAAGAAGTAAACAATTTGCGGGTCTGTTTTAGATTGTTCTGTACTGTTTTCATCACCCAAGTCACAAATGTTTTATTTTTCAGTAAGTGACATTGTAAGACATTTCAACCTGATAGCAGCAGGGTTCAGGACTCTAACTACAGTAACTCAGCGAAAGATAACTCCTGTATTGTTCCTGAAGAGGAACACACTTTAAAAAACAAAAACAAAACACCAAAAAAACCCCAAAACCAACAAAAATGCCTGCTTCCTTTATAATTTATTTTTACACAGTTGAGCATAGTAACAGAGTCATTGTCATCTTTTGAAGTTGCCACATATTTGTTGTCAAGAAAGTAAATGGTTTATTTTAGAGTTTTCACTTTGGCAATGGCCATTCAAAACACTAAAAACCCACACCACTAAACCAAATCAACAGCTACCTGGCCCTCTCCACCCCCCAAAAAAAAAACAAAACCAAACAAACCAAAACAACAAAAAACAACAAAGCCAAACACAAAGTCTCCGAACAACAAAAATCTCCCAATGTTTCTCCTTTTCTGGAGACCGTAAGACAACCAGGAAAGGTCGTTACCTTCTTTTGTGAGTGAGGTTCAAAGAGAGAGTCTCACATTAGGTGCTACACTGTAGGTTTTACCAGCATAATGCCATTTGTTTGGAGTATGATGTGACTGGTAAAACTGACAGCAGGAGCCTCTCGATAGGAAGAGTTACTCAAATAGAAGTATGATTACTGCCGTACTTAATTTCTGTCGGTGGCAGGGAATGAACTACACAGCAACTGCACTTCAACACCAAGTGTCTGTGCAAGGAGAAATTCACTGGGATAACTTTGCCAATGGATATTAAAAACTCTTATTTTGCAGTTGAACCAGCAGCTGTACTGTATGGACAAACAAGTTATAAAGCCTATGGACTGACAGGGAGTTAAGATCTTTCTAAACAATTCAAGTTGGACACTCTTATTCCAAAGACTCTTCCCTGGGAATGATCATTTTAACTTGGAAATTCAGTTTAACTTAGTGGATTTAGCACGTAAACCTTATGAATTTAATAAGAAACAACTGCATATGTGGACAAGCACTTGGCTTTTATGACTTTGCTGCCCAGGAGATACTTTGGCCTGGCTAGCTGGATTCAGCTGTCAGCATCTCTCCCCAGACCTCACATAGTCTGCTGCTTGATCCCTTCTTAGATGACGGATTTGGCTGAACCCCTTCATTGTTTAGCTGAGAAGAGGGTTTATTCACTCTGTAACAGCTGTAGTAAGCGTGGGCTTGATTACTATGCAAGTAACAACTTTTCCAGGGTAAATAGTCAGACACTGGTCTGTGTAAATAGGCAGTCTGTAAATTGGGGATTCCTTGTGGTAGAATTTATCTTTGTTCTGACTCTTTGAAATTCCTATTTTTAAAGTAAAAACATTGTGTTTGAATTTTTTTTTTCTTTAAAGCAGCATTGCTTTTTTTTTATGTCAGATCCCTTCTTTCCAGCTTTTGTATCTCTAGAGCTTGCAAAGATGAGATCTATACTTATATACTCAAGAAAATAGAAATTAACATGTAAATGCACTGTTCTGGCTATGGAGATAAACCCCCAATTTTTCTTTAATCATTATGTATTAATTTGCCCTCTGTATGGCATGGAAAGGCAGGAAGACTTGGGAGCAGGTATCACAGCATTTCTACTGGCTAAAGGACTAACGTGAAGCGAGAGGGAGGGCCCAGCCAAATTCTCTAATGCCCTTCATTTCTTTGGGAACAGAGGGGCAGAAGGGAAAAAAATCTGCTGGAAAAATGACGTTCAGTGGGGCTAAAGAGTGCAGAGGTATGGAGCTAGCGGAGACTGGGATGTTTCCCCAAATCGGTTTGTGGCAGCATCTGTGAAAATCCTTTGCCAGAGATATACTGGTGACTTGTTCAGTTTTTTCAGTAGGGTGAGGACTTTCTGTATGTTTAAATAATTACTCAGGTCCCACAGGTGAAGCAAAATATTCCCACTGAAGCTTTTGTGATTACTGAAAAACACCTCAGAAGCAACCATCTCACACAAAAATTGCTATGCTATCTCACAGCACTGGTGACTGATGTGAACTGTATGCCACTTGTTTGCTTTTTAATTTGGGGTGGGGCCTTTTTGCACGTGTTCTTCTTATTTGTGATGAACATGCAGGATATGAAAAGCCATACAAGTGAAAAGGAATAGCATGCCCTTGTCAGCTCAGCATGAGAGCAAAAATCCAGGGTCAAGTGGCAGAAAACAAAAGTAAAAAAAAAAAAAAGGGAAAAAATCACCTGTTTTAGCAAAGGAGCAGTGACTCTTTGGAACAAGAAAGTATCCATCATCGTGACAGTTTTGGCAAGAAGGAGTCTCAAAACAACAGTAGGAAACATTTAGGAAAGAGAAGAGAAACCAACCCCGTGTTGAACATGCCTTGCAAAGACAGGACTTCTAAAGCCAAGTGTGAGAAGGCTGGTAGGAGGAGGAACAGGCCAGGAAACTCAGGCAACTTTGGGAACCAAGCCAGGTGTCCTCAATGGGGCCAAAATGTTGTCAGTATATCTCTACCTACAACTTTATTTCTGTTTAGCTAAGGAAGCTACCTTATCAGCTGCATGCAGAAATATGAATGTGGTGTTCTGTGCAAAGACTCCAGGAGCTGATAACAAGACTACAAGGGAGGGATGAGGTAGCTGATTTGGTTTTTTTTAGAGATAGAGAAAAATTATGTCAACTAGTAGAAGAATTTACACATTGAAATTCCAGGAAGCCATGGGTGAAAGAACCCTAGCATCAGCCAGGGATTTTGCTCTGTAGCTTTGACAGGCAAGATCTGGAAGGCCTTGGTCTAAGAGCTAAAGATGCTGCCATCTCCAGCTGTCAGTTCTTCACCTCAAAGGAGGGATTACCACCCCAAGAGCAAACTCAGCAGATATGACTGTATACCTTGCTGCCCCTTACTGAGGTCCCTTCTCTTGGTTCTGTTGCAGGGCTAATGACCTCTTACAGAAAGAAGTGAGAACACTTTTTAACTGCAGCAGTGAGATTCAGCAGTTTACCAAAAAATTCAGAGCACTGGCAATGTGTATCAGCCAACAAAGCTGTTGTGAGGGTTTGACAGTTTCAAACCATCAATGCAGTGAGCATTGTCAGTTCCCAGACTGGAGAGAGCTGCTCTTCAGCTCACTGTACACTATCTGTTTTGTGTAATTAAAAATATTAAATTTTTTATTATTCAAAAGGCTCTGTTCTGTAATGCAAAGCTACTGAGCCCCATAATGTCAAAGCTTCAAGCATGCAAGTGATTATGCTGGAAATATTGGAAATTTTTATTGCTAAGCATCTACTTAAGCTTGCAAGCATCACAGACTGGGTCATAATTATTTAAAGCATATATTCAATAAAAGTGGCAGCTATCAGATCCAAGAGTTGTAGTGATAAGTCCTGAATGATGACCTCTATGTATGCTGACATACTTATATGAGCCTCTGTAGGTGCCATTTTGTCTATATTAACTCTAATTTTATTTGAAAATTATGTAGCTTTTAGGTATTAGTATGATCTACCATGCATGCTTTTTGCAAATTAAAAAGTATTTTTTCCTACCCCATAGTGATGTGGGACAGTACTAAAATACGATTACCTTGCATGAAGAGGGGTGACGCTACTACTTTCATGAATAAAAGAACTCTTTATAAATGAAATGTTAAACTCGACAGGGAAAAACAGAATTAAGTTTATAAACGTAGTACTGAAGAGCTCTTGCCACGTAGTGGGCAAGTGAAAAAGAGGAAAGTGAATGTTTAAGGAGCAAATGTAATTTTAATATGCCTTATGTTACTGAATCTTCACCATGAGTTTTCTAATGGTTGCTGTGAATAGACTGAGAAGTAACATTTATTCTGTGAAATGAGATTATTCCTGGTTGCAAGTCTCCTGGTTTTTTAATTATATTTGTTTATTATTCCTCTGTTGAAAATAACAGGTAATTTTAAATTTAAATATTTGAAATAAATACATTTTTTCATATACTGACATGGTTATTGTCTTACCAGGTTTCAGCTTCAGATCTGATCATGCAGCAAATCACAGATTATTTACATCTAAAGATGGGGATTTCCTTTAGTGTTACATAGCATTATAAACAGGCTTATTTCTTCAAACAGCTTATTTGGTGTGTGTTAGGAAAGTCTATTCAACTTCTTTCTCACAAGGTTTATTCAGCCTTTGTGTGTCCCAGGTTCATGGAAACTCAGTCTTTTTTTTTTTTCTTTTAACCTTATTCTATGATGCTGTGTTCGTTGGGTTTTACATATATCCTAAGGAATGTTATGAAGACATTTAGCAGTTTTTTTCCTCTTTATTAGTAAAGAAAATTATCTTGTCTTTACTCAAAATCATGATATACAGACATGAGGTGAGGTGAAAACGCAGATGAAAAGAGTTAAGAATCTGATGCACCTGAGTGTGACTTCCACTGAAATGTGTGCTAAAAGTTCTGTGGTTTCTAGTGGGAGCAGATGGCAATGGTTTTTGTTCAGGTGTAGACAGATAACGTACGTAGCAGGGAGAGGTGGAAGGCTCCAGATAGCTATCGAGTCCACGTAGTTAGTTCTGGAGAAGACATTATCATCTAATGCACCCCTTAACCCTCAAGTGCTAGGTGGTTCTTTGCCCCTATTTGTGGCACAGCTGAATTTGTAGCTCAGCTATTAACTACTGTTTGCAACAGATGCCTCTTTAAAATGCTGTAAATCTGAGCTTATTGTTTTCTGTCATTTAAAATCTGCTGGTTTGTCTTTTACATGCCATAGGCTGCCAGTCCCAGGTACATTCAGGAATAAGACTCAGATTGGGCTTTAGGAAAGCTGGATTTCTCCTCTTCTGTGGAGACATGCATGTGCTAGGTGACTTTTGAACATGTTACTGAATTGTATTTCATTATTTCCCTCGATAAAAAGTATTGTGTTCCTGTGTATCGTGCACAAGAGCAAAACTGTAACATTATTTTGTGTACACCCATGTTTTCTGCAAGAGTAAAAGCATGTTCATCTACTTTCTAAAACCCATGCTGGGTATTATCTTTTTCAATGAACTCTTCTGCCTGAAGAGTTTCTTCTTGTCAAGGCAACATGGAGATTGGACAAGAAAGGATTTGTCAGTTGAATTCAGCAGTGGTGAACTGATACAGTGATGGACTGGAAAAGCATCCAGAGGTCTCATGGGAAACTTGTCAAATTTCCCATTAGGTTGAGGGGTGACTTGATGGTTTATTGCACTTGTATATACATCATAATTTTCTGGGTGCTGCTGAATGTAGTAGTAGTTAGTTGATGCCAATAATAATCAAAAAGGAAATTTTTCCATCATGCAGATATGAAGGATCATTATCTTCAGAGATTTTCAGCATTTTCTTTATGAAAGTTTACTCATGATATCTGGGAATTTTTAAACAGTCCTATTTACATAAAATACAAGTCTGAAGTCTCTAAAGGCAATAGTTTTTCAAGCAGTTCTCTTTTAGGTGGCAGTGATGATGAATCAGCAGCAGCCATATGAGCTTGTCTGTTGCTATTTTTATCTCCTTTTCATATCATTTTTATCATCAGTGTATATTTTGATTATACTGGAATTTATCTAGGAGACATGGTCCTCAGATGCTAAGATCAGATCTTGTACTTTTTCCCGTGGCTGTTTGCTCCCCTCTTTCTTAAAAGTAAGCTGAATGCTCTAGTCTTTAAGGTCATCTTTCTCATCAATTTTTTGAAGAGTGTTTGAGTTTTTTAGGCTTGCACCCTCCTGTGGAGGATACTTGGGTTTTTTTAGTCCATTCTCTACATCACAGCATGTGGTATAATAAATCCCAGTCAGCATGCTCCACTCTATTTTGTTGTTGTTAATGACAATGTAATGAAATATATCCTTTTTTTTTTCCCTTTCTTTTTCCAGGATTAAACACAGAATTTATAGCTGCAAACTAAGCTAGAGGTTAAAGGATTTTTTTACTTCATAGGATCTTCCAAATCTAGTAAAGGGATGTTCAGAAAGCATGTTCAAAATGCTGAAGAAGTTAAAACTTTCATCCTTTAAATGCAGCAGAAAAGTTTCTTTGCTGACTTTTTTTTTTGTAACCTGCAAGAAGAGAAGCAGGAGTCTTGGAGGATTCCAGATTTTACCTTTCAGTAAAAATCTGAGAAAGTTCTTGGATTTACTGTTTAGTCCAATTCCTTGACTTGTTATGCTCTTGCAGCCCTGAGTATAGGCCATCCAGCTGATGACTGCATGATTGAATGTGAAAACTCCTGTTCTTTCCTAGACTTGATGAGCAGAGTGATGTTGGTATAGCTTCTGTGTGCACTTGCTTACTGTAGAGTGCAAGTTGAAAGATAAACATCTTCTTTTTCTTTTTTCCCTTTCATTTTTCTGTAAGTCTCAGTGGTGAAATAAGTCAGCTTCAAAAGGATTTGTATGATATGCATTATTACCGTGACTGTAACCTAAACCAATCCTTTCTGTTGCTGTATTTTCAGGAAAGTATCAGGAAGAGAGTAAAATTCAGGTTTGCAATGTAGCGCTGGGGTTCTTGGGGCAGAATGCGGTGCTTGCTGTAGCTAACGTGGTTTATTTTAAAATGAAGAGGAAAACATCATGGGAAATCTATCCCAACACAGAGGGTCTAGATCTAGAACAGCATCTGATGGCCATCCAGAAGTCCTGTGCACTGATACGAATTTTAGAACTCGGGGTGTAGCTTGCCATTCCTGAAAATTAAGGTTGCATATCAGTACACTGGAGCTCAACTGGCGCGTCTGTGTTGGCACGTGTTGGTTTTGGTTTTTAATAAATGTTGCTAATAGCAATACCTGAGGAGAAGCAGGATATGGATATGCTCATGTTGCAATCAGCAATGCCTCATATGCTTGTGATGTGAAAAGCGAGACAAAAGCCTGTCTGATGTTACAAGTCTGGTGACATCAATAGACACTGTGGATCATAGCATGGTTGTTTATGCTTTTCATCCTTTGCTGTGGTGGTGGCGGCGGTATAAGGAGACCCTCACCGAAGTTTGTGTTCAAAGCCACTATGAACTGGAGCATTTGTACGTTTTACAACATAAGTCATAGCATATCTCTGCATTTCTCTTCTTTCTGGATTTTCTTCATGTTGGTTTTATGGTAATTAGCAACGTGACATTTATTAAAGATGGATATTCACATGATGCTGGTTTCTAGCCTGTGCCAGAGGGAGCACAACTGAGGGACGTGAAACCAGGTCTAACTCTCTTGTCTCAACAGCAAAAGCTGCAGTGTATTATTTTGTTTATAAAAACAAAAGTTATTTTAATAAAAAATGACCATACGTTCATTATATAAATGGATGCACAACAATATGCTTTGTTCTGTATCTTGTTATCAGTACAAATATTTACACAATCAGAATTTTTGTAGTTCTACAATAAAATTCTTCATCCTGGAGATGAAAGAAAATACTCTGCTGTGTTTAAGCTTTGACCAGTCATTTGGATTTGAACCTACTCTCTTCCTCAAATTTTTAAACTACCTAATGAGCTTTTAAATCTCTGTCTATCCTTAACACTCTATCCCAATCTGTAACATAGAATGCAGATTCATGAGTCTTAGTACAACTCCTTGGTTTCATTATAATTTCATAATTAATTTATTACAAATATTTATGAAAACTATAGTTAAACTGCTAGTGTGAAAATAAGAGGAGCTTTAGTGATTAAGTACTGAGTAGAAGATGTATTATATACGTTGTGAAAACCTCATAATATTTGCTGTTGTGCAGACAACTGTTTTGCTATTCTTCCCTATAAATTTATTTCAGTTACTCTACATGGCTTTTAATGGCTCAGTCACTGACATTCTCCTCTTTGGGATCTTGCTGTGTGTGTTGTTTTCTGGACCAAAACAAATAACTGAGGGCCTGATCTATGATCTTTAAAGGCATAATAATTCTTTTCTTCTTCTATTTGTGTTGGCTATTCTTTGTCCTGCTTTCTTAAATTGCTATCATAGTTAATTATATTTTCCTGTTGTTATACCAGTCATTTTAATTGGATTTGATAGACTTGGTTACCGCTTATCCTTCCTCCCTGCTTTTATAGCACTTCTGTCGTGTTCCTCTTGAGAGACAAATGTCTTTCCATAGAGAGAAAATTGCTTCAACCAGCCAAACAGAATAAATAATAATAATAGATATAAAACATTAGTGAAACAAAGCTATTTGTTGTGGTTTAGCCCCAACTACGCACCATGCAGCCGCTCACTCCACTGGTGGCATGTGGAGGAGAATCAGATGAAAAAGGTAAAACTTTTGGGTTGAGATAAGGATAGTTTCCTAGGATAGGAAAAAAAAAGGAAAATAACAACAGTACTTGCAAAAGAATATACAAAATGGGTGATACACAATGCAATTTGCCCACCACCCAGAACCTGATTCCCAGCCTGTCCCTGAGCAGCAACTCCTTCCCAGTCAGCTCCCCCCTCTATATACTTGAGGATGACATCATATGGTATGGAATATACTTTTGGCTGGTTTGGGTCAGCTGTCCTGGCTGCATCCCCTCCCAGCTTCTTGTGAAAATTAATTCTATCCCAGTTAAAACCCAGGACACTGTTATAAACCCACATCAGTAGAGACACTGTATTAAAGTACCTGTTTTCCACAGAACTGAGGGTGGCTGATTCATGTAGGTGTTATAAAAAGCCCACTCTGAACATCTGTAAAACTAACATGCAATTGACTGCCACAGGATGAGTGTCTTTTTGAAATAAAATGACAGCAAGAGAGGATTAATTTAAAGTGGAGATAAGATCTGACAAAACTATTTCTAATCCAATTCTTCCTTCCAAAGTCATGTTGCCTGATTAGCAGAACTGTTCTGCTTGCTTCCTTCCCATCAGTACATTGAGTTATAGCCAGTGCATCAGCGTACCTAGGTTTCCCTAAAATATAACTGATTTCCTAGATACTGTGAAATTTCAATGTTGAATGTTTCTAACCCTGAAGCAGAATTAATTGACTTATAATCAATTAATGTCTAAATCGTTTTGTCCATCTGTTAGACTGAAATGAGGAGAACTAATAGTCATTATTTCTTCTATTTTAAAATGTTCCCCGAGGCACTGATGAAGCTAACTCATTAATTTGCTCTAAAGTAAAGATAGAAGTTCATACCCTATCACCCCTTTCATAGTTTGCTGGGAGTTTGCTTATGAAATTTAGCTGAGCAGGGTCTCACATGTTTTTTTCCTTGGCTCAGTAATCTCTATCAATTTAAAATCTTTCTTTTAAAATTTGGTCAACCAAATTGGATAACTATCTGCAAATAGATTAACAGCACATTAATAAAAATGTACAGTGCACTGTTAGAAACAATTGCTATAACAATAGGTACCTTAAGATTCAGCTTGCTTTTGTGGACACTTCATAATCTGCAGTGATATGTTTGAAGATCATTGTAAGATAATTTATTCTATTTTGGAAATATTTAGCAGACAGTAGGTAAAGACTTTGTGGTCTCCACAGAGTGTAAGGAGTTGTGGAATGCTGATATCAAGAGTTGATTTTAGCTTTAGGCAATATTAGTTTCTCACCTACCCACATAATTTTTCCCTAGATAGGGCCTGTATTATTTAGCTTATTTATAAATGGTTTCAAAAGACTTGAGTTGGGTTTTTTTAGTTGTTGTTGTTCTGGATGCTCTCATTTCAAATGGAAAATTAATTAAGGGTTATGATTCATCTCTGAATTTCCATAAATTGCTGATTGTGAGAATAGATGCAAAAAGTATCACTTTCATTTTGTAACAACATATGGTCTACTGGTTTCTTGTATCATCCATACCCTTTTACTAAGAGCCCTATGCATCCTTGGAGGTTTCGCTCATTTTACCTCCACTTACAAGTGACTAGGCAGTCAGTGCTACTAAAGCTGTCATTAAACCTGAATTTTGCAATGACTATAACATAGATGTGTCTAATTATGGCTCATGAAAAAGCTGATTACACAAGTACCGAAGTGTGTGTTAGGCTAACCTGCTTTTGGGATGTTGATAGCAGTAAGCAATCTGAGACCAGATTCTCTGGTATAAGCTGCCAGATTTGACCTCTGAACATAAAAAAAAATAATAAAATTTGGTCATATGAAAAAGGTAGCTGGTGCATGACATGGTGCTACCTCTTTGGGATCCTCTAGGACAGAACTTGCCATGAAGTTGCTGAGTGCCCTTCTTTGGTATGTAAACTGCATCCTTTTTGATCCTGGCATGTTCAGTGGTGACCCATTAGTTAGCTCTGGCACTAGCTGTGATACATGACAATCAATGAACCCAAATGTTGAAGACAAGGTCAGTCGGTGGGCTGGACTAGATGATCATTAAAGGTCCCTTCCAACCCAAACCATTCTATGATTCTATTATTTTCTGAAACAAATTCTGAAAATGTATGCTGTATTCCAGACTTTTACAGTTTCTTGAAATGTCATCTTCAGTACCACATGAGATTTGCTGGGGAAGGAATCAACGTTTATCTTAAGATAGATAAATATTTTTATCTTACAGAAGTTCCTGTATTTCAGAGCAAATAAAGAATGAGAAGCAGTAGGAGTTTATGCTGTCAGCATAAATTTAATAAGCAGTGGCTGGACATGAAAACATAAGGAGAAAGAAAAAGAGGAAAAGGAAATTTTGCAACATGATACTATTGGCCTGCTGTGTTAAAAGAGGAAAGAAGTCTATTTTGTTTGGTCTTTTGTGCTTTATCTGGCTTCTGAGCCAGCATTGCTGAGGAGTTGGACACAAATTCAAAAGATATTAAATGGGGAGACTTTTTGATCAACTTTCCTTAGGAATTTGGTAAATGAAGTAGCCTTAAGGAGTGATTCACGTAAGACATTCATTTAGTTATAAAGACACAAGACCAGGGGCTCCTTTTAACTCCTCCTTGGAGTTGGAGACAGGCCACAAGAAGCCCTTAAGGCAGTGCCAGTTTGCCTTAGCTTAGGGAAGTAGACTGATTCTCATAATGTGACTTGGCATTTCTCTGTGGGAATATAAAGGGAAAAAATCCCACAGGTTATTACATCTGTTATTCACCACTTCCGCATTGAACAAGAAGTGAGAGGAAGTAGTGGAAGAGAGAGAGAGAGAGGTGGATTATTCAAGCTTTCCCCAGTTTCAATCAACCAGTGATGAAAGCGGCTTCCCACAAGGTCTAATTTAAACCAAGAATTTAAAAAATAACATGCTTGGCATTCTGAGATGCTTTGAGGAATGAAACCTTTTCATGTGTGATTACCTTGAAACAGAGTTCATGTTTGAATTGTCTGGATACGTACAAACAAAGTAAGTGATGTGTCCTGAGAGCTTTAGTAGCTTTCATAGATAGACATATTTTTTCATAAACAAACATGTAGTACTGATATTTACCTCTCTCAGGAGAAGAGAGGCTGTTGGGTCTACAGAATTTCTGTTTCATGGAGAACCTTGCAGCTGGGGTCCATGGCAGCTCCCAGCTGCAGGGATACCCAGCATACCCCGGGTGGTAGAGATGTACCTTGTTGGAAGCCTCAGAGTACTTTGGGTCAGAACTTTTGCAGGTGCTTTGATGTTCTGTCAAGGGCAAAATATCCCTTCCCATCTCTTTAGCTGTTCAGATTGATGTGAGCTCTTCGAACCTGAGCTGTACAGTAGCTACTACTCCCCTTCAGACTGTGCTTCAATGTGTCAGTCTGGCCATAAACCGCTCTGGTTTAGAAAATATTTAAGCTATTTTTACCTTCTCCGTGAAGATCTGTTTCTCTGAATGCTCTGGTGGTTTGGCTTCAGATGAAGTTGGATGGTAGTCTGGAGGATGGGTGGTGCATGCTCAGTTCTTTACCAATGTGGCTGGCTGTCAGATTATAAATTGGGCAACTTTGAAGAGCCAGTTTGTGATAACCATCAGTCAGGTTTGGACCGTGCACCTTAGAGCTAAAAGCATTAGCTAGTGCTGGAATAACCAAGTCACAGAGCCTGTCTGTATTCTGCAGAGCTGCACAGAAAAGAGCCTGCAAAATATACTCACCAGATGGTTAAAATGTACACTTAAAATAAGTAAATTGCATCACACTTCATAGCCCCTGTTAATTCTTTGGTACATCCTCATGGTAGCAATGTAAATGTGGATCTGATTTGTGCTTCTTTGATTTTATTTTTTTTAATTTTTTTTTAAACAGTTTCTCTTAATTTGAGGAAGTGGAAATTAATAATTATAAAGTAAAAACTTGTTTTATTTACATATTTTTACTGTTTCACATATATTTTTCCACCACATAAGCCAAAAAGTGTGCTTGTAGTGCAGCAATCATGCCAGCAGTGTGCTGCTGTTGGAATCAATGTTTAAGAAATAAAGCCTGTGGTTTCTGTTCTGTAAATTAGTTAAATGTTGGAAAAACTTCATTGAATTTAAGAGCTCAGATCCTGACTGAAGCCAGCAAAGAGGGTTTTTTCCATTAAAAAATTTCAGTTTTCCTATGGTCTGTGGTTCCAAGATAGTCAGGCAGACTACCTCAGAGCCCGGGCTCTGAAATCTCTTTCATAGAATATCAAAACTCTTGGGCTTCATTCCAAGCTGGAATAAAACCAGATTTTCAAATATCTTTATCCTCTGCAGAGTTATGTGACCTTTTTTCATCCTACTCTTCTCCTGACTAGTTTTTAAATTTACTTCCAAGCTGAGCACTTTACATTTCAGCATGGTGTATTATGGTCATGGGTCTTTCAATACAGAGAGAACATTACTGTCTTTGCTGTTAAAGCATCCATATTAGGACATGTAAGTACCCATATTGCCGGCTGCTAAGTTTGGGCTGAAAGTACTTTTTCATTGTCCATTTCATCAATCTTCATTTCAATCTTGTTTAGAATAGTGGCTGCCAGCCTGCCATTACTGAGGATCCTAATTAGGCTTGCAACAGCGAATCCAAGCAGACTGTCAAACTAGTGTTCAAAGAGGATGCAGAAAGCTAAGTGCTGTCTTCAAACTGGTTGACAGACTTATGCTAAAGTGCAGCTAGATCCACCACACACACATTGAACAAGAGAGGAGGCAGAACAGGGTGAGAGATCCCATAATGTCCTGCCACTTTCCTATCCCTGCTGTCTGATCACACCTGAAGAGTGTGAAAATACAAACGGCTCAGACTATATTCGCTACCCTTGCCATTGCCTGGGGAGAGTGAACCGTGGGAAACATGGTGAACCACATCGAAGACTGCTAACAGATCCAAATATGAGTGCCGTCATCTGGCTTCTGTCCATTATCAGAGGGAAATGATCAACTGAAGAAATTTGAAGGTGTTTGTTTATGCCTGGGGTCTAAAGTTAAGCTGATAAGGAGAAGAAAGGACATTCATATCTCATTTCTTACAGCTATTTTGCCACAGGCAATCTTACATATATGTGGGTATATGTACTAGTAGTACAGAACTTCAGCAAAAGAAGTAGTAATGAAATATAGGGTCACTTCTGATAATTTACAGATGCTTTTATTTGTGCTAATTTATTTTTTTTCCAGTCTGGAGATCTGAGAGATGGATAGTGATTTATGTTCAGAAAGCAGTATTAAGAATATACGAAGTTGACGGAGTTTTTATTTGAATCCAAAATCAAAACTTAATCTCATGTTGTCATTTGCGTTCACTGTCCTTGTTTCATCAAGCAGCCAAATCAGAAGCTTTACAGTATATTGTCTGTGTCTCTGTCAGTGGAGTGATATTACCTGAGGTATAACTGTTGAGTATTTGCTCAAGGAATTTTTTGTTATGTTTGTACAATACTAAAAAGATATGTATTTTCAAGGTTTTTGATACGTCTAATGCATGTTACGGAAAAGTAGGGAAAATAGGTATGTGTTAATTGTCTAATGTTTTACCTTGGGAGAAGAGGAATAGAGGCACAGAATTTCCCTGGGAGAAATTGTTGCAGCTGGTTTTAGTTTTTACAAATACTTTTTTTGGGTATTTTGTTGCGGGTTTTTGTTCTTTGGTTTTGGGTATTTTTAATAAATTCAACAGGATTAAATTTGTTGAGTTCAAATATACACATATCTAGTAAGAGTGTGAAATACCACTTTAAACCTCATACAAATGTCCTTACATTCACAGTACTGGGAAGTAGCATCACTTGATGTGAGAAACTACTTTTCTTGTTGAGGTACTCTGTTGTAGAAAGACTTGAGAAAGTGGAAAAAGTTAATGAACAGCAAGCAAAATCAATTGTTTTAAGTGAACAGATTCAAAATAAACATTTTTCCAAAGTTTGCATTCTGAACACTTGATAATAGTTTATACTTCAATATCTTTGTATAGTTTCTGCTTAAGCGCATTTTATTCTTCTGATTGCTCTTTTGTATCTATTTACCTCTTCTTTTTAGGGTAAGTCTTACTATAGTGAATTTTCCCTTTATCACAATATAGTATGAAATTCCTTTAATGTTTACCCTGGTAAATTTTCCACTGAGCAATATTTTTTTCCTAGATGTCCTGTACATCAGTTGTTACTTAGTATCAGATGTATATCTTCAACCTTCTCACCTTGTTGACTTTGTAAGATTTCCATGGAAACATGCATATAACATGGCTACAGTCTCTCTTCTTTTGTATACCAATTTCAAAGATTTCTGCCACCTCCTTTTCTTAGGAATACAGAGTTTCTCTGTCTTTATCTCTAACTGTGGAATCATTGGCAGCCTCTCAGTCTTAGGTTATTACTGATTGATTCCATATTGCTTTGGATAGATCCCTTTCTGCACATTACCGCCTTCTCTCCCTTTGCTGCTCGTGCCCGTACGGATCACAGCCAACAGCTGGCTCTTTGTGGGGCCTACTGCATGTTGTCAGAGGGAAAATTAGTGTGCAACTCCCACTTGTTCTCTACCTGACAATAAAATTTTCCATGTCTTATTCCTCTGATCAGATGACATCCTGCTTTTCATTGAGTGACTGAGATCCTCCTTTGTGTGATGATCTGGGGGTGTTCACACAAAGTCTCATTTGTGGGTGGTTTGGGTTTTTTTTAACCTTACCAGGAGTTAATGCCATTATGATTAGAGATGCCTTTCCTCCTTAGTAGTACAAAGCCTGCTAGGGTAGAGATATAACCGCTTTATGACGTCCCTGCACACTTTATCAATATTCTACTTTGTCGTTTTGAATTCATCCAGTTCACTCAATCTGACCTCAAGACAGAGTGCTTGGGATTTGAAGATCATTGAGCTGTCTGCCTTCTGTACGTACTTTTTGCCTAATGCAATCACAGCTACTGCACTCAGTAAGACTAAACTGGGACCTTTAGCTTCCAGTTGCTTGAAGATTTTTTGTTTTTCTTTGTTTGATTCACCTATTAAATTTGTTGCTTGTTTTCATATTCCTCTAGAGTCAGGGAGAACCCCATAATCTCCTCATAGCTCGTAATTCAGCTTCCATTGCAGCCTGCTTCTCCTTTACTGTGTTGACTTGAGTTCTTTCTGCAGTTAGTCCTGCACCTCTACTTGCTCAAGGATTTCACTCCTGTTGCCCACGCCATTCCTGATGCAGGCCAGAATGCCTTTGGCTTTCTTGGCCACCTGGGCACACTGGCAGCTCATGTTCAGCCAGCTGTCAACCAGAACCCCCAGGTCCTTCTCTGCCAGGCAACTCTCCAGCCACTCCGCCCCAAGCCTGTAACACTGCCCAGGGTTGTTGTGGCTAAAGTGCAGGACCCGGCACTTGGCCTTGTTAAACCTCAAATATCTTTTATTCACTGTGTAGAATTTGATTCTTCTGTCATATTTCTGTACATTCTACACAAGGTTGTTTCAATTTCTCTATGTTAGTGATATGTATTATGTTTTTGCTATTGTAATTCCCTGTGAATTGAAGTTCTCTGTTTATTAATGGTAAGAAAGGTATAAATGCGTATTCACGTCATCCCGTCAGTACATGATAATTTTAAAATATGAAAAAAATCACATGATGGAAAGGGAATTTGTTTTTTCATTAAAATTTTGATGGTAATAGTTACTAGTCAAGAAATTTTACCAACATCAGCAAGTCCTTGACTCTCAAAGGTTACTGTGGTGACAATCAAACAGTTCTAAGCAACCCAAGCTTTCATCCTATGGTTGACTATCACAGAATGGATGGCCGGTGATTTTGCAGTTGGGCATAATTATTTCCTGCCATCTTCTCTATGTACGTAATGTCTGGAAAATTATGTTGGTGAACATAAATTCAGGATCTGCTCTGTGCTGATGACTCACAGATTTACCCTCTCTCTGGATCGTCGTCCGACTTAAACTTGCTCCCTGTCTTTCAGACATCTGTTCAATGTCTAATCAGTGAAACTTAAGCAAGTTTTAATCTTTACTGTTTCATCATTCTGAGCAAGTCACTACATTCTCATCTATCTCGTATTTCTCAATTTGTCCTTTCTCAGGATCTTCCCATCTGAACAGTGTTTAAGTATAGCTAGTTCTGTCTAGGAAGTAACTTTGAGATGCAGACTTTCTCAATAAAAGGTGCACAGCTACAACATGTTCCTTGCAACTGCAAAATCTCTTTCTCTGGTCTTGATAAATACAATCTCACCAGCTTGAAGCTATTCAAAAATACTGATGAAAGGTTATTTTTCTAGCTTGTTGCTCTAATCATCTACCTGTTCTTGGGACTGCCTGCTTAGTGGTGTAGAACACAAAGCTTTTGCTCTTTCTCAGAGCATTTTTGAAGTATTGAATGTTGCCTTGTATATTTTAAATGATGTTCAGATGTCAGCTCTTGTTTGCTTTGCCCGTTTATTATTGTTCATTGCTTTCTTTCTCAGTGATCTTGCTTCTGACATGACTTTCCCTTGCACGTGGAAAGAGCACGCTACTAATTCACACTAAACCCATTCGTTACCCTGCTTCAAACCTTCCTTTAGAACTTTATTGTCACCTCACCTATGATTAACTTGACAATGTACAGGCAGCTGTTACACTGAGACAACTGCTTACTGTGGTGACTAATATTCCTTTGCTTCTTTGTACTCCTCATACACCTGTCTACCTACATAACCTATCAATCTTGTTTTTGTACTTCAGATGGTAACTTTCAGAAGGCAAGTTCTCTCTCTCGTCTTTATGCATGTGCCCTGATGGGCTTTGACCTATAGAATTTGCTTGTGCAACCTGCAATGCTATTAAGAATGTACTTGTGCTGGGGTCCCACGTTAGACCTATTTCCTGACAGCTGTGGTCCCACCCTCCTCTCTGTCCTTAATTGCATGCTGCAGCTCCTTTATGCCACCTCTTTCACTTATTTGATCGTTTGCTTGGTTGTTCCAAAGTGCTATGCTTCTATGATTCTAATCCAGCCGATAATTACTCACTTTTCATGTAAGATAGCTACAATTCCAATAAAACCAGCAGATTAAATTCTTGTACCATTGTGAAGGAAGAATGAGTTTTTGGTTCCTATAGTTAATGCATTCAAATATATTGTAACATAAAGAATGGTATTTAAAACAGCTGAGTAATACTGAATGTGTATGTGCAGTTGTAGTGACTGCACCATGCAACTTGCGTCTTCTAATTTACTGAAGCTTTGTTCATTGACACTCACCTCTCTGGTATCTGACCTGATCATAACTCCTTATTTTCCAAGAGTATACATGGTCAATTCTGATTCCTGTGGGGGGAGTTTTAGCTGCAGAAGACACTACATGTTACAATTTCATATGTAGTATTTGTACACTAGTCCTGCTGAGTGCCTACTTGCATTAGGTACTGTAAAAACGTAGGAAGGATAAAATACCTAAACCCTAAAACTTACTTCAATACTTCAATCGAAATCGTGATTTGCCTTATTTATACACATCAGAACATTATATCTGGATATAACCTGTTATTCAGTGTGCATATCCTAATTTAATTTCTTATGCTGTTTTAGAGCCATAGCCACTGAGTTGCAAAATTGTCTACAACTTCCTTCTATCTATTGTGATTATTGAAAGAAGAAAAACCATGCCACAAACATTTGTTTAAGTTAAATCCTAGGTGTTCTTCATAAACCAAGCTACTGTAGAGAATTTCGTAAGTTGTTGGTAAAAACAACGTTTAATTTTCTGCAGTTTGAACACATTGGTTACATGTGAGTTTCTCTCTGTTGTTAGTCCCCTGTAGATAGTTGCATACATTTTGATTTATCTAGGGCAACACTACCTCCACAGCTGGCCTTCTGCACACACACCTCTGGAAAAAGAAATTGGCTTTAGTGCTTTCACTTTTAACATTTTCCAAAAACAATTGTGTTTTTCAACTTTTGTATATTTACATAAAAACACAACAGTGCTTCTCTGGCTCTAATTTCCATCCTTTTCCATCCTTTTGCATCCCAGATGAATTCTTTGACATTTCCAGTTTTGGTGATAATGGAACCATAGATCTTTCATTTTTAAAGATTAAATTATCCATAGCAATTAGTTCCTCAGAGAATGTCAGAAACACTGTTTTGTGTGACAGATGGGTAAATATTTTTCCTCAGTTAACCAACAATGAGTGTTTCTGGTAATGTGGAATGTTGGGACATCATTTGATTATAGCCTTTACATCGAACTATTTTGAGGCATATGTTTATTCCATCTTTATTACACTTCCTGTATTACTTCCAGCTCACAAACAAGGTGGAAACAGCGTAGTAAGACTAGGAAAAATTTCCAGAAATGGTAAGATGTTAAAAGGACCTCAAGTTTCAGTTGAAATGTGACAGGCGTTTATGCTTGTAAACTTCAGCTATGCTCAAGTAGACTTACCAACTCAAATATCAAAGTCAGTTCAAGGGACAGATTAATCAGAGGTGGAAGTCAGTATCACAGACTACCTGAGTCTACATGACATGCCAAAGCAGAGGACCATATTCTCTCACACTGCAATTTTCACTTTCGTTTGTGCAATTTTTTTGCCTGTATGTATATATGATCCCCAAACATTTTATGAAATTATTTTCAAGGAGTGTATCTTTGTTTGCAGGAACAAGTGTTTTCAAGTCTTTATAACATTAAAGTAGTTTCTTTATTTCAGTAGGACTGTACATTGTGAAACTAGCATATCAATTAAGAACTTCTTGTCAGTATGAGAAAGAGAATGGAAGGTGAACTAAAACATAAATCTTTACTGCCTAAATTGAAAATAATGGAAAATTCAAAATTGATAAATGAGAGGTCATTTACTTTTACATCTACATGGCACTAGCGATGCCAAGCTATACATAGAAAAAACAATGAGAACAATGTAAGCGAGCAAAGTTCACTCAGGTAGCATGTGTGGCCTCAAAATAGGCTGCCTCTTTACAGACAAAAATTAATTTTTCAAGGACATAGCGTTGAACTGACCTTCCTGAAGATGTTTGCCATGATGTTCAGTGACAAGAGAGCATATGCTTCTTTTGCTGTTGCAAACTTGAAGCTGTGTTAACCTGTGCCCATTCACACTGAAAAGGTGTCTGCTATTTCTGGCACTAGTTTGTGCCAGTTAGTATCTGACACAGGGAGCCCTTGTGCCGAGGAGGTTATTCAGACAATGTCCGTCTCTGGGAGAGAGGCAATTTGGCTTATTGTGTCTTGTGACACTGGAACTGGTTTTCTTACTGGTGCTGCTCTAAACACAGACTTGACAAAGGTTTTCATTTTACATAGTGATTTTACAATGTAAGTCTTTTTTGGAACACTTGGACACACAATAAGAAAATATTCTATATTAGTGAGTGCTAATATCCATTGCCCTTTCATTTTTAGTGAAATTACTTTCCTTATCCATGGCTTTTTACATTTTCAAAGTAGTTTACAAGTGTTAAATAGTTTTACAAGTTTAAGAAATCCAGTGTTTTGCATTGTGGTGGTAGCAGCTTTTTGCTGTAAAATTGAAATTGATTTTGGAAGCCGTAGGAAAAAAACAGTAAAAAGAGCAAGAAAGAGTGACACAGCTACTTAGAAAATGTGAAGTCCATTATAAAAGCAGCAAACATGAGATTCCATTATTTCAAATATGGTAGCTCAGAATTGTATCTAATTATCCTGTCTCAGTCGTTGAACCAGTAAGAGACCTCACAATTACAACAGTAAATTGTGCCCATCATCTTGTATTAGATGCATATAATCTCTAGGCTGGAGGTGAGACTCAAATTTTTTTGGAGACTGCAGAGTGAATTTGGAGAACTATTAAATGAAAAATTCATTGCAATTTTTCAGAGTTTTTTTATGAGTATGGAATAATATCAGACAGATTTTTTTCATAAGTCTGTTTGAAATGGCTATGGAGACAGTTACTCTGACAGCTCTCAGGATGTATGTGATACTTCATATATACTTTCCCGCAGTTGTCTTTGCTGAAGCTAATTCCTTGTCTCTAAGTGCTGGAGATTTTGTTGTGTTTTGTTTGGGTTTTTTTTAAGTTTAGATATAACATAAAAATTGATTAATATAGATTAGTATTGTCCTTAACTTCCTTTATTGTAATTCTAATAATTGTGCTTTGCCCTTTATATAATTGAACAGCAACAATAATTGAAACTTACTCAGTATCAAATGTGATACTTGAAGTATTGAAGTGTGTATCCCTGAGATGAGGTCTACTGTTTTGAGTAGCATCATGTAGCAGAATGTCAGAAATATTCTGATTGCTTCAAGTTGTACAAGAAAAATATGGTCACTCAAACTGAAATTTGACATGAAATTTAAAGAACCTAGGAGAACTAGGCAGCAAATTAGCATTAAGTTAGGGAGTTCACCAGTCAGCACTTGAGGTTCCTAGAAGAATTTGTCCATCAGAGTCAGAAAAGATCAGGACCTCTGTCACACGTCTGGTTCATATGATTTTATGTATGTTATTCAAAATTACTTTAGAAAAGATTTAGGGCTGTAAGCAAAGACTCATTAAAAATACCAGACACAATTAATTCAGCAAGCTTTCACATTGCGATAGGAAAATCAAGACAGGTCATGCTTTTAATTTCAGAACCAAAAGAAAGGACAAGATGTATTCTTGCATTTGACTCAGAGAGCAACGAGATTTCAAATATCAGTGTTATCAGCCCTTAAGGTAACTGCTATTCTGCAAATCAGACAAGGAAGTAAGCTTTAAATCTAAATTTAGATACCCATCTTTAGGTTTAGTCTCCTGATGTCATGAAATGGCAGTGCTCCATCAAGCTATTCGCATGGGTTTGGGCTAAATAATCTAGTTTCAGGATCTGAAGGCAAAATGACTTGAGATGCATGTCAACATTCAGTTAAAATTCTTTAATATATTAAATGTTAAAAATGTTGTCATAAAATCTGTATTGATACCTGAAAATCAATTGCTGACAGGTAGGGATGTTAAACATCTAACATTCCCTTTGATTTTTACCCACAGTTTCCCTCAGTGGAAATTGTAGATCTTTTTGAATCTCTGCAGATGGGTTAGTATTCAAGTGTGCTCTTAGGTATTGCTTTGGCTACGCTTTTAAACATGTTGGCTTTATGGTATAGTATTTTGGTGCTCAAAAAATATCACATCTTAGGTATCTCTTAGAGTTAAATATACTTCTGTGTTTTATTTGGTGTATCTAATTATTTTTTTTTACAATACATATGTTATAACAATCACTATTGACAGTTCACGTAATGTAGGTGTGAAATCCATGGGGTTACAGATCTCAAGTCATAAGGATATACGTTCAAATTTCTACTGTTGTATCGGTATCCTGATCAAGGAACAGCACAATATGTGTGGAGGTGGCAGAGACTGGAGAGAAAACAGATGCATCTCAATAACAGGCAACTTCAACTGCCTGAATTACAAATTACTCTTTCAGAATGTCTAAAAGAGAATTCCATTACATATTTAAGCATATATAAAGAAGGGAATACTTTCACCTTTAGCTGTAAAGGGACCTAATCAGAAGAGATGATTTTTGAGACCTCTATACTTTAATGAGCTGCAATGAAAAGCAGGTATTTGACAGAGTTTTTCTGGAATGTAAAATTAGCAAAAGAACCCCTTCTCAAGCATTTTCTTTTCATGCTGCTAAAATATAATTAAAAGTATAACTACAATACCATATTAATAATAATAATAAATATACAGGCATAAAAGCATAAATTCATAGCAACAATATCAAGATATTTGGATGTGGATGAAATAAGAAAGTCAAATTGTTCTGATATTTCACTAGAGAGAACATATTGCAACTAGTACATTGTTATAAACCTGGGAGTTCACACACCCAGGAATTTCTGTAATGCAGGTGCACCTTTGTGTTTGGGGCAGGAGGTTGGTAACAGATGAATTTCCAATGGGTTGTGCCTATGGCAGACACGAGTTTTCTTTGTCTATAGTTTGAGCGGGTAGAAAGCTAACAAAGTTCAGATGGAATAATGCAGAATATGGCTTAATTATCTATTGACAAGAAGGGTATGTTAATATGGAGTGTCTGCCTCTCCTGACTTTCATTCAGGTCAGAGCATGGGTGGAGTATCTTGTTCATATCTTATGCAGATGCAAAACCTGAAATTAATCAAAATACTATTTGGAAATACTGTTAAGAGTATGTGTGGCTTTGGGTGACAGAGATTAAGACCAGATTAAATGGATCTTGAGTAGTCTTATCATTTTAGAGGGTGCTAAAACTTGGTCACAGTTCCTCCAGGTTTTAAAATCTGTCCTGGGTACAACCAGTGTATTTATAATGGAAATATCAGTGGCATTTTTCAGGAATAGAACACATTAGAAGTCTTGATTCTTGTAATACACATCCATTCGTATTTACAGAATGGTTGTAGTCTTGGGAGGTAACGCCTTATAATAAAAGGAGAACTTGGAAATCCGATTGAGTAATTAGATGGTTTTATACTTAATGGACTGTACCACAATTTCATTGAATGTGTTTATTTTCTACTGCCTAATAAGTACCATTATTTGCCCCCACTCCCTTGGTCATTTTTCTATCTTTAACTGATACTGTAAGTCTAAACTTGGCAATTACATAATGTAGAGAGAAGTGTAGGGAAAGCCTACATTTGCTTTTTAGGTAGCTCTTTCATTTTTAAACTTATTTTAAAGCTGTTCTCAGGAGTCTTTTTCTCTCATCTTAGGAGCTATGGTCTACTGTCCTCAACTCTGTCAGACATGCATGCTTTTTTTTTTTTCCTTGACTTCTGAGTATTAATATTTTAAAGAGAGACCTTTGGAAGAGAAGAGGAAGGTCACAAACTATTCAACAAAGCTTAGGAAAGCACCAAATCAGTTTCAAGGCTGTCGAGAACACAAACCACGCACTATAGTTTAAGCCTTTAAAATTATAAAGTAGCTAAATTGGATTTTTATGGAAATTTCACAGAGGCTTGTATTTCCAAGCACCAGTATAATATCTGAATTGAGGTGAAATCTGCATGAGATTTGTACACTTTAAAATTTAGTACTTTCATTTTATGCCACTGAGCAAAAAAGAACTAATTTTTTTTTATTTATATCACATAAATAACATGATGAAATTTTACCCTCTGTTGACTGGCAATACCTTGCATTAGCCAAGATGAAGTCATTAGAGAAGCATTATAGCTTTGCTGTATTTCAGGGTCTGTTGATGTTCCTATTTACAAGCCTTGGTTTTCAGGGTTATGTAAAACCAGAAGTTAAATTTTATTTCCCAGGAAAATTGTAAACCTCTGTCAGCGTGGAAGCAGGGTTTTTTCTAATAAAATAGAGAAAAGAAACCTTGTAGATACATGATGACCTTGTGCATTAATTGTAGGCGTCAGTAATCTAACCTCCTATGCCTGTTAATGACTTCTCTGTAAAGGTGACCAGACAGGTCTCTTCACTTCTTGGTGGCTGTCACACCTTTGTGTTTTTGAAATTCAAGTCCTTAGGAAAGGATCCTTTTTCTATGGATTTTAGCCACTTGGCTTAGTTTAGCCCAGGTAAAATGACCTAATCACAAAGCTGTTCAGAGCTGTGAAATACAGGAGCGTGTTTCTATTTTTAAGGTAATTGAAAGTATGGAGGGTAGATCTTGAATGACATTTGCTTGAGTCTTTTCAAATTGGATTGATTCCAACCCCATTGAAGGCCAGACCTTCAGCTATATCTCCCACTGAATAAGCTACGTTGGCATAAGTGACTTACAGATTTCAGTCCCAAGTTTCTGTCATGCAGAAGAAACTAGACCAAGATTAACACAAAAACTGTTTTGCATCCTAGTAAAGTGTCCTCATCTTACATTCCACTTTCAGGTGTTTGAATAATACTAACATGTGAAATATAATTTGTCTTGTGATAACTTGTCTGACACCTTTTTCTCACACACTTTTCAAGATGTGTGCTTCAAATGAGGCAATTTAGTGATATATCATCTTTATCACTTCAGATTCCTAAACAGTATTTGGAACAGTCAGGAAAAAGCTGTGTAAACTTTGTAGTCAGAACTGTGTGTGTAGTCCAAATGCACCAACAAATGCTGCTTCTAGCTAGAAGGGTTAGTGCAATCATTTGTTATTTGGAAAGTTACTGAATAGCTACTTTAACAAGCTTAAGTCAACACTGTAATTCAGGAACTTTTCTAGCATCTTAAACTCCCAGAGGAATGTCTCATTAGCCTACTGTCAGAAAAGTGTAATTTTCTAAAGTGTAAAAAGCATTTGAAATATTTACTTGGTGATTCAGGGCTAGAATGCTGTAGAAAAGGAAGGCAGTTTTAGGTCTCTAATGTGTTTTCAGTGGCTACAGAATGAGGAATGAAGTCTAGCACTTGCATGGAAAGGTGCCTTCGAGTTTTTTCCCCTCCCTTTCCTTTTGAGTAGTGTGGCTTCTACATGATAGTGAAAGCAAAAAAGTGGGGGGAAAAAAAAGATGATGTTTTTAGTCCCCGTTTTGAAATTTCACTTGTGTTTGTATTTCTGGTTTTGTACAGCAAGAACACAGGGCTCAAGCTCCTGTAAGCAACTGAAAGGTCCTCTCAGAAGCAGTAGTAAGTAGGAGATTGATAGCTGCCTTTTTGGTAGAGGCTTAGTATTTTAGAAGAAATACTTATTTGGAATTCAAACTTGAGTGCTGGGTAGAGACAGGGCTAGCAGCTTAACAGTATTTCTACATAATGCTCTTTCCATCTTAAGAAAATGCTGAGCTGCAATAGTGGAAGGTCCAGGTGAAGGAAAGCCCTGCTGTGCCTTTATCTGAAAGGTGTGGCTGCTTACAGTGAAGAGAAGAGCTAAGCAAGAGCAGCAAGAGGTCTTCTGGGTCTTCCCTCTCTTTTAACCTGATTGTAGCTAGCAGAGTGAGCTACAGGAAATGGTCATGACATGATCAGACACTGTGGGAGAAAAGACAAGTTTGATACTGTGGTGGGTAGAGAGGTGCCCTTGTCTAAAGAACAGGCTTAGACACTCCCAGCAAGTTAGAATCGCTCTTGGTTTTTGTTTGTTTTGTTGTGGGTTGCTTTGGGGAGGGAGGGGAAACCAGGACTAGAAATTAAAACAGCACTTGTTTCTTACCGATATCAAGTACTGCATATAAGCTACCAGAATTTCTTCCTGTCTTTTATTATATCAAAGGAAAGGTCATGCTATTGCACCTGTGCCCACTAAAGGTAGAGAAGAAAGAAGCAGTGCAGAGGTCCTCCTTTCTTTTATCTTATCTTGCCTGTGTTCAAGGAACAGAAAGCTAAGAACTGAAGCAGTCCTTTGCTCCTCTCCTTTCTTCTGTATGTCTTGTATTTTCCATCCTCTGCATCAGTGGATTGTCTAATCTGGCTGTTCATGTTAGGTAATAAAAGATATTTTTCTTAATAATTCGACCAGTTGTTAACCGTTGTTTTCAGTTCTTTCTAGCAAGTTCAGTTATGCAAAAATAAAATGTTGAGTAGTTACGCAGTGTTTTTCTGTGTATAATCTAAATTTTGACCAATATTGGTATTAATACCCTGAACAAATCCTGTAAACTGACAATGGCCATCATGTAAAGAAGCTTTCATTAACAGTACCGTGGAGAAAACAGAAGAATAGAAAAGTGCAAATCCAGAGCAAGAAATGACCAGTAGTCACGTAAGAAGCTTTTGCAAGCTGAAAAGCTAGAGATGTTATTAATAATACACATTTTTAAAAGCAGCAATCCTCCTATAACTTTATAACCTAGATTATATCTTACCCCAGAAATCATCCTATAGTAAGTATTCTAAAAATAGTTATGGTACTATATAGAATCTATAATATTAAAATGTCAAATTATTGCCAACAAAAGAAATTGCTTTGCATGGAATATTGATGTACATATTGCTGTTTTTCTTCACAAACACAGCAGATGAATTTAGGAGAAGTCAAACATGTAACTGTCATGCTCTCTGAAGAATACCTGTCAACCATATATTGTAATTATAGAAAACACTCTATTCATACTGAAATAAATCTGGGGAAAAAAAAAAAACAAAAACCCAAAACCCAAACAAACAAAAAAAACCTCAAACCACCCAAAACCCAGAAGTTACATGTTCTGCCCCGGGAAAGTTTTCAGCTTGGCTTTATTATGATTTACAATTTAAGCCCAGTGTATTATTGGCAGAGCTGGGCAATGGACAGGGAAGAACTAAACCAGCAATCAGGTACCTTGAGGAGACTGACACTACACTTTTTCATATTCCACCCAAATAATTTTGGAAACGAAGATGTAAAGACAGCAATGTAGATGCAAATGGCCATTCAAAAAGTTGGGATTTCTGTTGTTCTTTGAATTATTCTTGTCCTTTAGGCATTTAAAAAAGATTTTATCCATGGAATCATTCCACAAATCAAGGGGGAAAATAATCTTTTACATAGATTTGTACATAATGGATTTTTGTTCAGATCAGAACATCAGGTTCATATAATTGTCTTTTTTAACTGGCGGTAAACTGGGAATGATTATATTATTATGGTATAAATTCAAGGGCCTTAAGAATTAGGTAATGGGATTTCAGGAGGTTTCTTTATTTCAGGAAGGGGCAATTCAGGTGATGCAAACAGCTTGCAGCATTTGCCAAACAGAAAAAAAATACTCTCCCTATCTAGTAAGCCAAGAATTTAAAAAAATATTTGGTTGTCAGATTCTCTTGAGAAAAATGCCAAAATGAATGTTGCTTCCTCTGAGATCTCCTGGCATCACTTGCAGCATCCCAGCTAAGCAATGGCTAAAATTATTACCCAGAAATTGGCAATACTTTACAAGAAAGTATTAGCAGAAATTAAAATATATATAATAAACACCTCATGAGAGAGTAGGAGTGAATCACTTTGAAATATTAGACCAGTGGAATTAGAGTAATAAAAAGTACCTAGACTACAGAATGAGTTGCTGCATGAAATCATTTGAAATAGTTGTATGCAAAACATTTACAACCTAATTAGAAAATGTGGCCACCCCCTTGAATACTGATGCAAATGATTACTACTTTTACAAAATGAGCACACTGACTTTATCATCAATCTCAGGCTACTGTCCTAGTCATACATGGTTTATTTCTTATTGTCCTTTTTTAAAATTCTATAGTATGATCAAGATGGATAAAAATTGAGAGAACAGGGTTATTTTGGGGGGAAGGAGTTGTTATGTGGTGGGTTGTTTTTTTTTTGGGGGGAGGGTATTTGGTTTTTTTGGGAGTGAGTTTTGTTTGGGTTTTTTTGGTTTTTAGAAAAATCCAGGATACAACTGGGGGGGGGGAGGGGCGGAAATATTACACAAGCAAGAGATCTACCTCAGAGGGAGTCAAGTGCCTATGAGCTGTAATATGAAGTTATGCCTGATTTAACTATTAAATCGTCCTGGGATATTATGTTTAGCATGCCTCCACTCCCTGCTCCCCGTATTGCACACTCTCTCCTTGAACATCAATTCAGTGAAGTGAACAGAAGAGCCTTCTCTTGTTAAGTGAAGTGCCCTTTTCACCATTCCAGGTTTCTGTCTGATTAACAAAGGAATTTGCCAGGATTTGTCAAGAGCCTACAGAAATCACACCTCTTACTTGGCTTCTCTTTTTTTCCCCAAATTTCTTATCTAATTGTATAGTTTAAGCTGAGAAAGACTTTTAGGAAGCAAGCTCTGTATTTTTGCATCCTCTCATTTACATCTGAACCCACTTTGCTTCCATATTCCATTTCTTTTACTTGGTTACAACTGAAAATGTAAGAGGGGGCTTTAGTGGAGTAGTTTGTATGAGAAAAGAATAAGGATTTTTCGATCTATACAGTTGTTCTAGGAGAGCTATTCCAGAACTATTTCTCTACAATCCATTTTTCCACTTGGAATAGAATGTTTTATTCTATTACAAATTAGTTCTCTCTGAAAGCAAAGGTTCCTGATGAAAGCAAAGATGAAGGTACACATATCTTGGGCTTAACTCTTAGAGTCATGCTGAGGTATAGCACCTGTTGTGCTTTTCAAAAAATATTGAACAATATTAGTTGAATTTCAGGTATAAATACACTGAGTTTTATGTTCCTGGACCACACTTTTGTTCATGGTTAGTTAATTCATTCCAGAGAACTGGGTCAAGTTATCTTAAAATGAAAGAAACTTTAATTTTGGGTCAGTTTAGGACTTTGGCTATAGAAACATATGAGGTTTAGAACATATGAGAGACTAATGATTGTACATGAGACAACCTGAGCAGTGTAAGTGTACATGAAATTATCCCATTGCATATGAAAATTTGATGGTGGTTCCAAACTTTTCTTATAACTTCCTTAATACTGCTTTTCTAAATAACTGTCTTCCTCCTTGTATCATTTATGGCTTTACTAGCAAATACTTGTGCTGTTAAACTACTCCTTTCATTTTGATATCCACATGGAGGGTTACAGAGACTGATACTGGTCTCCTTTCTGAAACCCAGTAGTTCTTTCCACTCAGCTTTCTAAGCGTTTTAGAAAAGTGCTTCCCAGCTTGCTTTTATTGCAAGACCTAGGAATTAGAGAACTTAAGTTCTTGGGAATATGGGAACAGATTTTCACAATTGCTTTAAATTGGCCAAGAGACAGGATTTCTGAGGTGCCCTGTTCTTAAAATAAAGTTTAAACAACCAGTGCATGATGAAATGGGAGAATAAACCCTTGAAAGTTTTTGTTTGTTATTACTTTCTTCAAAATGCTAATAGCTTATGGCTTCTAATAATAGAAGGTCTGATCCTACAAATCATTGTAAACTCAACTTGCAGACAGTGGGAATTGTTCGCATATAGACTTCACAGCATCTCATTAGCTGGCATTACAGCAGCTCTGCCATTGTTTATTTTTACTCTCCTCTTAGACACTCTCCTGGACATAGTCTGTGGACATTCAGAAGAAAATATTTGCTAATTAATGAGCTAGGGAAGTGAAAGAAATCACTGTGCCATTGAGGATTCCTTCTTATTTCTCAGGATAGTCATTTTGTTGCTGGCTGGCATTTATGATTCAAACAGTATACTAAGAGGTGGGAGAGAATGGGAATTGAGGTGAATTTTCATAAACATACATTAGAGGCAGAAATTTTGATGGTTTCTTGAAGCTCCATGTCCTATTTTTATCCCCAGCTTGCAGTTCTGTTTGTTTTCCTGGTATCTTAAAACAATTTAGTTTTAATATGGATTGTATCAGCAGTCTTATTAAGAACGTGCCAGCTGAGAGAATGAGGTTCTGAGATGTATATGCTCTCTAAAGACCATAGCAGAAAATGGAAAAAAGTATTGTAAAACAAAAGTGCAACATTGGTGTTGTGGGTTTTTTTTATAGCAGAAAAGATTATTATTATGGTGAGGTTTTTGACAACAGGTAGTTGTCAACATCCTGCCCCTGTCCTTGCCTTGTGTTTAATTTACTGCCAACTTTAGCTTCTATACAAGATGCAAGGAATGACATAGTCCCTGCACTGTGACAGCCTTTTAACCTTAAAAATCCAGGTAATGTGTAAAGCAAGAGATTTAAATCAGTCACCAAGCAAGCCACGCTCTGCAGTGGCATACGTGTCTGATGCTATTAACTCAGTGAAGAGAAAGGAGCTGCTCAGCTGTCATTTTGCACAACAAATTTGATGCAGCATTTGATTATTGGAAAATACGAACAGTGCTGAGAGAAGGCAGCTGAGTGTGCAGTCTCCGGCTGCCCTGGCAGCGCTCACTCCCCCTTGCTCTCTCCCGAGGCAGGGCCGCGTTTCCAAGTGGGTGTCTCAGAGACAGTGGGACCCTGCAGCCTGCAAAGGAGCAGAGCCACACACTGGGGATTTTGTGTTGTAGGAACAGCAATGGTTCCTTTTTTTGCAGGCAAAGCGAAAGAAACCACGGGCTCGAAAGGAGACGTGGATCACCGATGCATTTTGTTCTTTTTCCACATTATGATGCCGCTGCCTAGACCTTAAAGAGCAGCGTTTCTTGGCACTGATATTTGGGGGTGGGGGTGTCTATTCACAGTGTTTACAGTAACTGCAAGTAGGTTGCCTGGCACAGTGTTTCAATCTCAACACTGCAAGCCTGTCTTAAAATAAAAAATTAAATTCTTCAAGTGTGAGTTTAAGCCTTATTTATTTATTTATTTTTAATAAGGAATGACAAATCTGGCACTCTGGCTCTTTGCCCTGCTCTGCCAGGTAGTGCTTATGCTGTCATTTTCAAAGGGTGAAGGGATATATCCACTACTTTAAAAAAAGGAAGAGAGGAAAAAAATCCTGTATCTGAAATATCTTCCTCAACAATGTATGGACAGCTGATCAATGATCAAGAAAATCGACTGTATTCTGATTCTTGTTTCAGCTCTGAAAGCTGCAGTATAGAGAAATACTTGAAGAACCTCTCATGTATTCCAGATGGACAGACATATATATTGTTGGGTTACTGCTTTTGATATACTCTACTTCTAATGGTGTTATGTGTTCATGATACAATAGAAGTTAGTGGCACTTTGAGTATATATGCATATTATATAGTTCTATATATTCTGAACTGGCCTTGCCTGCTCTTCCACTTGTTCTTGACCAACAGTCGCTGCCTGCTGACCTGCAAGCACCTGTTGTGTAAGCTAAAACTGTAAAAAATCAACCACAACAACAAGGAATGATTCCTTAGAAATTTCACACACAGAGTTTTGTGATAATTTTAGACCTGGATAAGCTGTTCTGCCTGTTCACCCAACAAAGTAGGACAGGAGAGGAGGCACTTCAGGAGGGGGGTTTTCTCACAGGTGAACAGGGTGGGTTCATGGGCAAGCATTGTTGCTGTGACAGAGCAGCCAGATGGGATCCCTCTGCTTCATAATTGTCAATTAACAGTATTACAGAAAGATTGGGGCTTTATTTGGTTGTTTAATGAATTGCAGTCAGCAGGATGTGTGTGTAAGGAGTGATTGAGAACTTTCCACTGACCATGAGCAGTGTCCTTTCTCCAGCAGAAAAGAACACTTGTTACAGTATTTTATCTAGTTGCGTTCAGTATCTGAAGCACAAGAAATGTTTTCATAATTCTCTTTATTCTAGCAAATAAATTTACAGATCCTTAAGCATTTGAGTTGTACCTGCTATTATTTACAAAAGGTTTAGGATTCTTAAGTAATCTCACAGCTGCCATACTGCTATTTCCATATTTCATAACTGAATGCCAACTAGATGTTTTACATATAATTGGTAAGGTGCATTGTATGTGAATATGGACTGCGAGATCTCCAGAATGCGCTATAGAATATGAAGCATAATGGATTCCTACCCTGAACTGGAATTATTAGTTATGTACAATAATAAAGCCTTCAGTGTGTGTATATTTTTGGGGTGGGGGGAGGGGTGAGATGTGGGGGTGGTAAGGAAGGACAGAGATAATGATATGGTTATTGTCTTGACATTTTGGTAATGGGATTTTATGCTGCACTGGAGTTCGGGAAAAGCACGGCAAGGGAAATTAATAGAGAATGGGAAGGAAAAGAGCAAAGGTTGGAAGGTAAAAGGGGGAGCTTTGAGACGCCACGCCATTATGCTCATCGTCTCTGTTGAGCTTCCCTGCTTGCCTGTGTCTGACAACATCACCTTAGAGACGGGGAGGAGAGCATCACTGCAGTGGCTAAAGGCATCTAGCAGTTAGTAAACATCACCATAAATCCAGAATTCTGTATTTTCATAATTTTTCAATAACAGTCTGTGGGAATTGTTACGTATGAGTAGATAATACAAGAGGAAGCTGGTCCTCTTTCTTCATAGTTGGTCAGTGTTGCAGATGCCCCATCATGTTACTTTCTTACCAATCATTACTTCCTTCGCTCTTTCCTGTGTTTTCGTATTAGATTTTGTTTAGACTGACTTAGTCATTTTGAGGGTGTACTGACCATACATCCAGTGTTTTCCAATTGCTTTATTATTGAAAGTTTAGGTGGTTTGTGTGTGCATAAAGGCGAGTGCATATGTTCTTGCATGTGTTTGTGGAACTGTGTATTTTATGCTAGTTCTTTCCACGTTTTGAGAGTAGTTTTATTTAAGATGCCCTTTGAAATCTAATATATTAAAGATCTCAGCATTGCTGTCATTGATTTAAGCTGTGGGGAATCATTCCCTTAACTGTTATGGAACTTTCATTTTTGGATATATATAATTTGACATCAAAGTGCAGCATGCTGGTTGAAGCAAATATAGAGGGGCTTAGCCACAGGTAGCCTTGCTATTAGAAAAGAGCAAGTGGGCCAAGCCAAAAGTCATTATATGTAATTAATAGGGTTTTGTTTCAGGCTTTAGGCCAAGAGGGACGTCTGTCTTTCGTCTTCTCTTCTTGATTTAAATTGTCAGAAAGGTTAAAGTCAAGTCCCCAGATAATTTTTTTTTTATGTGAGGATTAACAACTGCCATGAGAATTCAGTGTGGCTACACTGTATAGGGCTCTATGTACAACTCATTTTGGCTCATGGCCCCAGAGAGACTTTTGAATATGAGGATATATGGATGCATGTGAGATTTTTCCTCTTTATGCTTCATTCAAATAGTTCTTCATACGATTACTTTTTTTTTTACTTTGTTATGAGTTTCCTGTATTTCTGGTACAAGTGTACTCCAGAAAATAGATTATAATAAAATGCATCTATATATACATTATATATACATTATAGGTAGAGCTACGTTTTCCCTTGTAGCTGACATGTTTTCTTTGAAAGCATACAGCTATAAAATCAAGATAAAACAGTTATAATCTATCCTGGAAAAAGCTCAGTTTTCCAGTATTACCTAAAACCATAACACTTTGGTTTGTATACCAAAGCACTTCTTCAAACATTGTTTTGCAAGATATGTGTACACATTGCCTATGAGCAAAAGAATTAGTTTCTGACAACATATTCATGTGCTTGTACTAGCAAACATAATTAGCATTAATATGTTCGTATTTAGTTGGGATAACTTAGGTACTCCTCTGTAGCCTGATATTTTTTTTTTGGAGTGCTGACTACCCACTGGTCCTCATAAGTGCTCAGGGCCTCCAACAGTGAAGCCATTGCTCTGTGTTCAGCAGTATGCCCCTCTTGATTCTCCTGCAGGAGTACTCTGAGAAGCAATTATCATGGTGGGAGAAAAACGCGGCAATAAAGCTCTGTTTTCCCTGATTATTCAGTGTGTTTTTCAGTATGTGGTAAATATGAATGGGTAAACCACAAACAGTCTCAAAGTTTGCTGAAAATAAGTATCAGAGGGCATGTCCAGCTAACTAAACAGTCTTTAGTCTGGAAAACACCAAAGAATCAGGATTCAATAACTGTTGTAATATTCCTAGACTCTTGCAAGATCACAAATAGAAGAATATCTGTTTTCTCAGGATATATTTTAAAACTTAACTTCAGTCAAATCCTGGGAACTGAAAATCAGCTGCTGTTGAAGAAAGCTTTTCAAAACTTTGTGGAATAATCTGAATTTAGTCCCATTCACTCTTTGATTCAATCAGATTGCCAATTTGTTACATGAAAGTTTCTTTCTGTAAATATTTTTTTTTTTTGGTGAATAGTAAGCACTACGGATTTTGAAGGCAATGAATTTGTGAAAAGAACCATAATGAAACATTTTTTAGGAGAAATGTTTGTCATTTTATTGGAATCACTGGAGTGTTGTGTGAAAGTAGGAACTAAGCAAAAAGTGCATAAAAATCTCTCTTATACAGAAAGTTAATGGTTTAATCACAAGGACTATATGCAGTGGCTTAGTCTTGGTTAAATTTGTGTCTGAAACTTATTCTATATTTGAAATGAAAACTTTCTAGTGTCTAGTGGTAAAATTTCATGCTTACTCTAAATTAAAGGAAAAACTGTCTTAATGGGAGTGAAATGAGGTTAGCCACTATGGTTGATGTGTTAATATGCTGTTAAAAAAAAAGAGAGAATTAATTTTTTGCTATGATAAATTGTTAATTTAAAAGCAAGACAGATTATACCAGTTCCATAATTAACTGTAAATGCTTCACCCCAAGGACTTTGTTTAGCACAGTAACGGATTGAATGGAAAGGACTGAATAACTGCAAGTAAATCAACAGGTCTTAAACAGCTTGTGCCCAAACCCCATTCTCTGTGTCTCCCAAGCATTGCCATGGTACGTCAGTAATTAATGTCCTCGGAAGGAGAAGGTGTGCTCTTTATTTTGTAAGATCTGAACTGGTATAATGATACTGTTCTGCGCTCTGATGTGCAACTTCCTGCAATGCATGAGCTAAAGATTTCACTTATTGAATTCAAAGTTCATATCCAGCTTCAAATCTCACTGAGAAATAGTTCACAGGGAATATTGTATTTTATCTGGGGGCTTAACTTCTGGCTAATTGTGGTCACTGTAGGAATGCTGCTGTTTTCACTGTAGCACTTATAGGTGATCTGGTTTATATATAATGTTTCCATGATTTCTGTTGGGGGGAGAGTGTTGTACCTCCATCTGTCTCAATGCACTGCAGGGATTCTGTGCCTTCAATATGAAGTTGGATAAACCATGAAAAAGCACAAACCTAATAAAATGAGACATGGCCACATGGGGTTGTGTATGCCTGGGATTGATTTTTATTTACTTAAAATAAGCTTGACAGAGGCTAACTTTTCTTTGTCAGTATCCATTACCTGCATTAATTACAGAGCTAGAGACACTTTAAGAAACTAATTCATTGTAGTACCCTCTGTTCTTAGTCATTTGCATTGGTATTCATCTTTGAGGAAAAGAGACAGTAACTTAACGAAGGTGAATTTCTCCATATCTCAGCATGGGAGAATATCACTGTCACAAAAACAAGGGCAGATGAGAGTCCTTCACACTAAAACTCTAATTATTTTTTTTTCAAAATTATTTTTAAAAGTCTTTTTAAGTATGTGTATATGATTATTTTCAGAGACACTTTCTCTTCGTTCCTATGAGCAACTTGTGCTTCTGCCCTAATAAATCCCTAATATCACCCTGGTATTCTGGGAATGAAGTGACAGCACTGGCAAAGAGCAGCAGTAGTCTGGAAACAGTCAGCTTCTGCTCCATGAAGTGGGGTGAAGGTTCTCAGGCTGTTCAGAAAGGTTTGTTCCTACCTTTAAGATAGAGGCAGCAAATAGACCTTTAGGAGAAGTATTTCCTTGCACTTAGTTTCCACTATATATATATTAAAAAACCATAAAATTTTATCTCATTTTAACCATGAATATTAAAATCTAGGTGTTTAAGCTGTGCAAGTATAAATTGGCAGAGGTTTGCTGACTTAACTCTCTTTTTGTTGACCAGAAGCTCAGGTGGTAAAATGTTAGCTTATTGGACCTGTTTTACACATGGTACTATGGTAAAGAGAAGTCACTTGCTTAATGAACATTACACAACAGTCTTCCAGGTCTTCTAAGGGCAAAAGCTTAATCAATCGTTGTTTAGCCCCAGCTGGCAACTAAGCACCACACAGCCACTCTCTCATTCCTCTGCCCCTGGTGGGATGGGGAAGAGAATTGGAAGTGTAAAAGTGAGAGAACTCATGGGTTGAGATAAAGACAGCTTAATAGGTAAAGCAAAAGCCACGTGCGCAAGTAAATCAAAACAAGGAATTCATTCCCCACTTCCCATGGCAGGCAGGTGTTCACACACCCCCAGGAACGCAGGGCTCCATTATGTGTAATGGTGACTTGAGAAGACAAAAGGGTATATCTCTGAATGTTCCCCTTCCTTCTTCCCTCAGCTTTCATACTAGCACCAACACAGTCCAGGCCTCAGGCAGTGTTCAGTCAGCATTAATAAGTTGTGAATGCTGTATAAGTGCTCACTAGCACCCACCAGCTCAGCTGCAATAGTGCTGGAAAACTACTTACTACTTTTGCTAGTGTGAATATAGCTGAGATTGCTTTTGCTTTGCTCATGGAGCTGGTAGGCAATATCTTCTTGCTTTTCAAAGCAGGAAACTAGTTTCAGAAAACTCAGTCTTTTTCTTTTTTTTTTGTTTTACCTTGACATTATTATCATTTATTTGTAGTAATGTGTTTTCCAGCTGAGTCTACGACCAGAATCCAACTGAGGACAAGATTATATTAAAAATTAATAAAACTCATTCTGTGTTACATTATGTTCCATGTAACTGTTGTAGTACATTTCACAATTGTTCCTTTCAGTGTTACCTACTCCTGGAGAGGAAGGTATAGCCATATGTCCTCCTTCTTCTTTCCCATTTATATGTGCCCTGATCAGTAAGGGTATAGTGTGACAGAATGTGAAGCGAGCAGAAAGGAACTAGCACCTCTACTCAGATTCTTTGAGTGTCTCAGTAATGCATTGTCACAGCTGTAAGTGGTGTAAAGCCCAGGCTCTGTGCCACAGGGTGAAAGCGCACCCATAGCTAGTACACAGGAGGTCTGGTGCCTGTTCACCATGCCTGCAGACCTGCCAGGCACTGCCCTGTATCAAGCGCAACAAATGGGAACGTGTTGCACGTGAAACACGGGCTTATTCAGTGTGTGAGAGCGTGGTGTGACACCTTCCTGCCTTTTCCATTTGTCCCTAGGACCAGAGGAAGAGCAGAAAACAAATATGGTCGCAAAATTTTTACTTGCAGGGACTTTAACTTACAGGTCTGATTAACCTAGCATAGTGTTTTCAGTGCCTCCATCTCTCTGAATATGTACGCACACGCAAAAAAAAACCACCATGAGGTTTCAAGAAGCGTGCATCCACAGACTGAGCAAAGCCTCAGAGACTTCCAAAGGAGGCAGTCCCTGCACTTTTTTTCAGCAAGGTTATATCAAGTACATTTGTACTTTAAATGCCCTTTAAACAACTGAAACACAGCTGTGGGTGGCTATGGGGAGCCTTGGACCATGCGTAAGGGTGCACTACAAATGGAGTGGGTCCTAGAATGTAATAAAAAACGCTGAAAAGAGATTTTGTGACTGCAGCATGAAATATTCCAAGATGTCAACCTTTATTTTGGTTGCATTAGATGGAGTATGACTTTTCATTCCTTTCCATGTATCCCCCCTCATACCGAACCAAAGCAGGAGTTCTTGTCATGACGCCTCTAATCCTAGCTACTCTCAGACTAAATCTGATTTTGGGGTTGGGAGATCTGGCACTGCATATATAATTCCAAGCTTTTAGTTTCATTTGTTCTCAAAGTAAAGGAAAAAATTATAACCCTTTCTTTAAAAGGTCAAAGTATCATAAGAACAGTGATAACTTGTAGCTAGAGAAGATATCTCATTTGTTTCAGTTATTGCCCCGTCATGTGCCGGAATGGCATTGTTAGACATCATACAAGGGCAGAACAAAAGCGATAAAAATATCTTATTGCCATAAATATATATATAAAAAGTAATCTATTGGCTATTGAAATGTACATTCAGGAAGATTCATATTTTGACAGAAATATGGTACTGCTCTGCTTTTATCTTCTTTTGCCCAGGGGAGAGTGAAATAGATACACAATAAGCAGTTTTGATGGTGCCTCTTCCATTTTGGAGACATGTTATGGTGTGCAGAGGGTCGTGGATCAAAGTTTGAATCTTTTTCAGTAGAAGAATTTTTCTATGATGTTTATGAGGAATATTTTCTGTGTTCTAGGATCCTGGAAAATGCCTGGTTTGGGAAGTAAATTTAGGGGCTGGGTTATGATTCATGTAAATGATATTTTCGCATGTACAGAGATACATTTCTGATCTCTCAGAAAAAGCTGACAGCATATAGAACAAGACATGGTAGATGAAACAGGAATAAATGTGTGGTGCATGCATATATGTATATATCAATTTTGTGTCTTAGGACAAGAGGAAATAAGCTGCTTTTTTTTTTTAGGTTGGCACAATGCTATGTTTTCAGATAGCTGTATTTTGTAGTCCATGTTGCAAACATCAGACATTGCAGTAATGAATGTTATTAGTATGTTTCCAGGATGTCAGTGCAGAAGATTACCTGAACTTGAACTTCTCATGTTTCCTTAGAGCTTCTGTGACTCTCACTGTGCTTTAATCCATATCTGTCTCTCATGAACTTCAATACTTATCTATAGAAAGTTCCCTCCTTTTCCTTTTCCAAGTTTCTGGTTGATCACAGAAGAGATTTTGGTTTTATTTTTTTCTCTATTTTTGTAATAATTCTCATGACTACTCTAGACAAAATGCTTAGTGTGCACATAAGAAAAAGTAGCATAAAAAGATACAATACAAAGGCACCGCCTATCCAAATGGCAAGAAATGGGAGCAAACATGTCACAATTTCCCTGGCTGCTCTTGGGAGAAGGACTCTTGATCAGTAGGGGGCCAGCAGCCAAAAAGTTTCAAAAAACAGAGGAGGAGAATACCCAGAAAAAGCAATAAAATACCCAGCAAAGGTTCTGCTGATGTAGTTTTCATCTGCCTCTGAAATCTTTCTTCCTGGTGGTGCTTCAGTAATGGAGATCAAATGCGAAGTTGGCAGATGAGAAAGACTCGTGATTCCAGGCAGAGGTCTGGGGCTGACAGGGACATAAGTGCCCATCGTCAGAGTAGGCAGTGCCATGTACAGAGCACATAGAGGAAATACGCTGTGCCCCTACAGGCAGCTATAGAAGTACATTCAGTTGCACTCGGCTAGCAATGTCTGAGCAGTTATGTTAATTACATGGCAGCATACAATGATCACGGTCCCTTCTAGCTTGCAGGTGAGGTTCCTGCATGGGGCAAGGGGTGGGGGACATGGGAAGGGGTTTTCCCCATCCTGTCCCCAACTCAGCTTTGGGAAATGGCTTATTATACCTGATATACCTGATATTTGGCACAGCTCTACTGGGCTGTGCCAGCCTGTCTGCCTGGGGTAAGTTGGGATTTAATTGGACCTGAGAGAGGCTGTAATTATGCTCACACATTGAGAATTTTGCTTAGGTGAACAGTAAGCTTCACCATAATTTATTTCCTCATGACAGAGGTGTATTTCTTCTATTTCCTGCATCATATACCAAATAATGACCTTCCCAGACAGTTGTGTGTGCTTTGTTGTTTTTTTTTTCCCTCTTCTTTCTGCCTTTCTTCCTTTTTCTCTATTCTTCTGACTGGCTCAGCTTTGCACTTGGTATACTTGGAGGACCACAGAGGTCTTCTGATGTACTTGCTCCCAGCTGAAAATACAGCCTTATAGCCAACTTGTCTTTCCTATCAATCAGCCTGGAGAGAATAATGCTCTATCTTGTTGATCATTCTTGTGTAAAGCTCATGTATCACTTCAAGGATGGTCTGGCTATTGGTTCTGTCAGTTTGCTTCTATCACTGTCCAAAAGCAAAGACCATGTGCCCATAATATTAATAGTCAGAACAGGAGAGATATATCACTGTTCTGGTTCAGGTTAGTCTAAAAAGATGATTGAAAGAATGCTACGAAAATGCAGTGCTTAAAGGTAAAAAGATGTTTGACAGTACCTGTGGGAAAAAGAAATGTGATTCTAGAAAAATTATGACATTCTGTAATGTGCCTTTCATAATTTACATCAAGGTACGTGTGCTGATAATCTCTTACACATATGAATTATTTTCCTCATGAGTAATTTCGTCAACTGAGTAATTACACTGACTTTAGAGAGACTGTTACCATGAGTCAAGTTACTGATGTTTATCAATGTAAATACAAAAAAAAGAAAAAAATTTTTTAGCTTCTTTCCATGAAAAAATACAGTTGGAATCCGGGCTTAGACTAGAATGATCTTCAATACTACTTCTGCAAAAGTTAAAAAGATCTTAATTTTTCTTTATAGCTTATTTTGCTAAGGCTATTGACACTTTCACAAACCTAAAATGCAGAACTAATTTTGTTTTTAACAAAGCGTATGCTGTTTTTTTTCTTTTCTGGAATGCTCAAATCCTCTTAAAGTTTTCCTGCTCTTTTCACTTTTCTCATCAAAGCTTTCCAATTTACTTTTAAAAGGTGATAGCAAGGATCTAATTTAAGCTTCTTTTTTCAGTAAACCAAAAGAAATGGGCAGCTGTTTCACAATGAAAATTTGAGAAACAATTGTTAGCAACTTAATCCCTGTAAAGTATTAAAGAACCGCACTGAATGGCTTAAATTACACTGTTTTCTGTATGCTGAGGTGTTTTTTTTCCTTATGATTGCAACCTTTGCCTCTCTGATACCTCTGCTTTTTTTTTTTTTAGTACTATAAAATAGAAGTGGTTTAGAATATCTATCTGTACTTGATGGCTAGAAAGTGTCATCTTCTATAAATGAACACGTTGGCTAGTTGTCCTATTTTTTTACTGATAAAGTCCTTTCCAATCTGTTAAGATCTGTCCCATATTAGAGCTGAGCTACTGTCCCAGCCACAGCTGTATTTCAGGTTTGCCTGAGCCTGCAATTCTGGCATGTTTGTATCCGCAATATCTGTTCTTAAAAAAAAAAATAAAAAAAATGCTGCTTGGACATTTTGGATCCAGATGCAAATATGATGTGGAACCAGCTTTTAAACCAACATCAAACAATGAAAAAAAATGTACTTTTTTTTTTTCTTTTAACCTGCATCAGTTTCTGCTGAGCTGTTGTATCTCTGTTAGTTTAACCATTAGCAGCTATAGGAACACGGTAATACACAGAGTACTTTGTATTCACCTTGAACTTTATTTTGCTAGTAACATTCAATGATTTATATGAAGAATTTCAGATCTAATGTATGCAAACAGATTTCTGGTCAGCAGTTTTTTTGGGGAAAGTTGAATCTGAACTGTTGCATGGTTGATGTTAGGACAGACATTGTTTATATAAATGTCTTATGGTAATATTCAAAACCTTTAAATTATGGCTTAGGTCCATGTAGTTGACTGGTTGAAAGTAGGGTAATAGCAAGATTTCCCAAAATGTAGAGGTACTATAAGCTGGAGAGGGGCTGTTTCTTAGGGAGTATAGTGACAGGACAAGGGGTAATGGGTTTAAACTTAAAGAGGGGGGATTTAGATTGGACGTTAGGAAGAAGTTCTTTACTGCGAGGATGGTGAGGCACTGGAGCACGTAGCCCAGAGAAGTTGTGGAGGCCCCATCCCTGGAAGTGTTCAAGCCCAGGTTGCATGGGGCTTTGGGCAACATGATCTAGCGTAGGGTGTCCCTGCCCATGGCGGGGGAGCGGAACTAGATGATCCTTGTGGTCCCTTCCGATCCAAGCCATTCTATGATTCTATATTAGGAAAATTTAAACCCGTTATTTAGAAAAAGGCTGCTTTTCCGATCCATGTCCTCTCTAAAACTCATTGAGTCCTTGTGCAGATCATCTGGGCTTGCAATACCTTTGGACCTTTAGCAAGAGTGATCCATTTTATTCATCTGTTGTGAAACACGGAAACCAAAATTTTGGATAGGCTTCACATTTGATATTGCAATTTGGTGGTCAGAATATTTTCAATATGTTTAGAATATATTTTGTCTTGGTACACATGCTTTTGAGAGGATTTTTTTCATAGGGAGCTTCAAGCCTGCAGCCAGTTAGAACTGTATTAAACTGCTCTTGATTCTCAAACCCCTATTATCAGAAAAAATACTTTCAGCCTGCGTACTTGGAGAGGAGCTGAATTCCAAGTTTATGTGTAAGTCAGAAATGTGGGCTATCTCACTTGAACTTCTGCCACTGTTGTTCTCTACAGATATGTGAAATGACAGAAGAGGCACCATCATAAAGCTGAAGAGCAAAAGGAGTTGATGGATTTAGTGATATCTTGTCACTTTAACAGTGACCTTCATTAATAATGCCTGTGATAGGAAAATGAAATATGTTCTCTTTCAGTAATGTCAATCTGATGCTTGGCAACAAATTCTTTTTAGGCCGAGAGTGAAGAAAGAAGAGTGGAACCATTATATTCTGTAGTATATGATGTTTAACGTTTTCCCTGCCGCTCAGTCAGACTAGATCTCAAGTTTGCCAACAGATGCAAAATGAGTTGAAACCATATTTCCATATCACTAACAAAATAGACAACATGCTGCCAGCATAATCAGGACTGGATTTTCAAGGCACTCGACTTACATTTAAAAACCTGAATGGAATGGGCAAGTTTTCAAAATCAGTCAGCACCCTGCAGCCCCTGTTGAGGAAAATCTGGCTAATTAATGGATGCTGAGCAATTCAGAGGGTCTGGCCTTAAAATATTCCCTTTATACTCCTGGAAAAAGATGGTGAACTAATCCTTGCATTTTCAGTTTGAGGATATAAATTCGATCTGCATGTTTAATCATTCTCCTACTTAAATTCTTTCAAATTTTTAAAATCAACGGCACTCACATCTAGTATCAGAAAACAATTGACAAAAATTGGCCAAATCAACTACTTTAAATTTAATCGTATTTTTATTTTTTTTATTAACTTGGGTTGCTGTTACCTGAGGTGCACAGGAAGTTTTTTATTGAAAATGACTGCTATTAAGAACACTTGTCTTTGGGGTTTTTGTTTGTTTGTTTTTAAACATTGGCAGTCTAAATGTATTTGTTCACACTACTAAATAGCTTTCTGAATCAGTCACCCCATTCTTTTATTGCTGTTCTCCACTTCTTTCCTTCAAGTTGTTCTTCAAACCTCATGTTTTTCACCCTCCTTCTGTCAGTGCTTTCCATCCAAATTAACTATTCTTCTTCTCTTTTAAACTGTGTAAAGCAAGAGTATAACTGCACTACAATCTGTGGAATTAGTCAGGTATAAAATCAACTATGGATGAGAAGGACAAGGTTATTTAAAATACTACCCTTACATGACTCCTTTATAAGTTTTATTTGAACCAATGTCCTTTTGCTGAGTGGAGTCAACCCATATCAATGCACACTGGGTAGGAATCTTGTGCCTCACAATTGTATTTTTCTTCAGTCTTAACAGTTCACTGCCTTACTAAAGTGATACCTTTATCTGGTTAATCATTATTCCCAATTAGAAACATCAATTAGAAATGTTATGTATATGTTTCCATATTGGCAGCAGGTTTAAAGAGATAATAAATATGAATTTGCATATTTTTATATGAGCTATCGAAAGAGTATATGTTGAAATCACAAGGATACCATTTTACCGTCTGTATTTTTTTCCTTGCAGCCTCCAAAGCTCTCTTCATCAGCAGCCCAATTACCTAACCTGTACATTAAGAATGATCTGTTGTCAAACTGGTTTTCCTTTTTCCTCTACAAGATAAAGCCTATAGTCAATGGCTGTTTGTCTGAGCTTCTTCTGTCATGTTAACGGGGTGTACGGTTTCCTCATATCAATAAGGCATGGCATAAACCTACTACTACCTATAAAGTCTGCAAAGGGTTAAAAGTGTAGGAATCGAACTTTTCATTCTGCTTAGAAAAATAATTTATTTGCAGATAGAATACATTTAAATATATAAAAAGCTTCATTAATGCCCAGCTTTCCATGTTGTGGATAAATTTTGGCCCTGGTGAAGCTGGTTATAAAGATGGTGAAATCAGCAAGGCAATTATTTTTCCTCTATTAGAGGACTTCTCAACAGCCTTCAGTCTAGAGTGAATTCACTCAAAGGGTAGCTCCTGAATGTATTCAAGTGTCAGAGATGGTGAGGTGTTTAGAAGACAGCTGTGAGAAATCTCTAATTCTATCTCTTAATCCATTCAGAGGAGGAAATTTTGAGACTTAAAGATAGATTTAGGCTTCATATGTTTGATCCTTCACCTTCAAAGGTGATGACAACAAGTTAGAATCAAAGCCTGTATTCAACCCAAATACTCAAGGTTTCTACGTAGATTTCAGATTTCCAAATGGAATTCAACTATTAAAAAAACAAAACAAAACAAAAAACCAGCAACAGACAAAACCCCACCACAACAGATAAAGAATAAGAGATCTTCAGGCATCAATTTAGTACTATCTCTATGAACAAAATCTACCCATGTATAAAATAGATTATAAGAAATTTTCAACAAAAAAAGGAAGGTACAGACAATTGTACAATAGTAATGAATCTGAGTTTCTGAATTTACATGAGGGTTTGAATCACTTCGTTACTTTCAAATAAGCAGTTTCTAGGTGGGAGGTATGTTATTGTTCATTGAGAATACTATTCTTTCTAGCAACTGTCTTCCAGAGCAGATAGCATAACGTAGTCACAGAAGCCAAGAAGTTTCAGAACAGATCTGTGGTGTTTTTGTTGTGTTTGGGTTGTTTTGGGCATTTTTTTCAGAGTGGATATTGCAAACACTTTTCATGAGGATAATTGGCATATAAATCAAAACATAAATTTGGAAATAGCAAAACTGACTGTAAGAATAAAATAATCCTTAAATTGAAAGATGCTTTTAAAAAAGATGTTTTAAACCTATAGTCTACAGACTGACCTCAGAGGAGGATACATGGTTTCATAGACCTATAAAATAAACACGTTATTAGATTTTTTTATTTTGTGTTGTCAATACAACCCTACGGTCATACTCACAGAAGTATTAATGCTGTGTTTACTTACAGTTATTGAACATTTAACTGTTGACTTGTTCTCTTTGGCATGAGGTTGATTTCTCTATTTGAACTGCCTCCATCTCCTAAAATCTTAGGGCAATGGAGGTCAAATCTTCCTTGGAGCTTCACTTGTTTCAAATATCATTAGGATGGCAAACCAAGTCATTACAAAACTAATTATTTACTGGAATAACCCAATTCTTTTAGATTAAAAGTATTTTTTGAAATAAATCTGGAAAAAAGGGAGGAAAACTGATCAAGTACTTCAACTATTTCTTTCTCTTCCAAAGAAATGCACTCTTATAAGAAAAGCAAATGAAGCCATGTCAGTCATCTCACCTGTTCTAAGGAGGAAACTAGAAGACATCCCCCTCCCCGAGTGTTGCAGGAGCTTGATTTTTAATCCTTGGTAACTAGATGATTAGTGGCCTAGGGAATTTTTTTTTTTTATTTTTTTTTTTGCATAGAAGAAACTTGAGGGAAAAGAATCCCAGAAAGAGATCATGCTGTGTAAGAATAAAACTAAGCATTGCCATGTGTGGTTTTTTCCCCGCTCAAGAGTAGAAATGGGTAGATATTAAAATTAGATTCAAAAAATATTGCCTTCGGTGAAGAGAGATTTTTACGAGCTTTAGTTTCTGGTGTGCGAGAATGAGCTTTATAAATCAGCAACTGATTACCCTACTGAGAAGCTCAAAGGCTAAGAGCAGAGACACAGAAAAGGCACCAGCAGGAAGAAATGGTACAGATAGCCTGATAAAATAGTGGTGGTTTAATGAACTAACAGCTACAAGACAAAAAAAAAAAAAAAAAGAAACCTCAACCAATTAAACAAACAAAACCCAAAACTTTTGAGATAAGCTTGGGATTTACATGCACAAGGCCTGTAGTGTTTATTGTACAACATATTAAACAGTACAACTCCATGCACTTACTTTTCCAAAGTTCAGATCAGTTAAGGTAGTCTTCAGTTTATCACCTAACTTTCTTAGAACTAGCTGTTCTTTAGCTGTTCAGTGGTCTTTAACTTTCATACTTTGCTTTGCATACCACTGCTTGAGGGAGCCATCTGTGCTACAGGAGACTGCTCTAGGTGCACAAAGTAGTCAAATCTCATCTCTTCAGTTAAAGGAAATGTTAAGAAATGGCGTCTGACTACTTCTGTTTGTTTTGTGTTTGTTTCTGGGGAGGAGGGGTGGCTTCTACTCTCGCATATGTGTACAAGAAGCCTGTTTTTTATCATACCTTAGTGATCAGCAAATAATTACTATATCCTTGGGAGAGAAAACTAGGTTGAGGCATATATTCACCTATTAAACAGCACCAGTGACTCCAAGAGGTTGGTCTATGAAAAAAACACATGGGCAACAAATCTAGCGGTATTGGATGAAAGCAATTTACAAGTCTTCCAGCTGGAAGAGTGCAGTTCAGATTACAAGACCACATAAATGGGACATATTGTAGAAAGAGAATGTTTGGAAGAGGTTAGCAGAGAGTTTGTGTCCCAGCTCAACTCTTGGGAAAACTAACTTCTAAATCACTTTCTAAATTATTTCAATACCAGCCATTTCCAAAACAAGGGATTATGCAGTGCCATCTGTTGGCTTTTGCAAAAAAATCAAATGGAAAATGTAGTTTGTTTGATGGTGGTCCAGCAGAAAGAGATAAACAGTCACTACCACAGGTCCTGTTGGAGCTGAAAATTAACAGGAAGGCCACCTCTAGATGGAGACACTTTTCCTCAACATTTTGAGAAATGAGTCATGTCACTTGGGTGGCTTGTTGTAGAGCAGTCCCAACTGTAGCAAAGGTAAAACTAGACCCCAGGAGCTCTCCCCTATGTTTCAAACAGGAGATACTTGAGATGGCCAGATTCTGTATGGATCTTTTCATACCTAAAACAGCATTCCTCATTAGATGTTTGCAAGACTTGTCCAACTTGTTGCATATGAGTGGAGGTGAATTTTGAAGATCCACAACAGTTTTCCTGGGTTTCCTTTCTAAGGGTTCTGATGGTAACTTGTAGTTTTGACCCACATCTGTGGCTCCATATCTATAAAGAAGAAGAGAGGTAGAGAATTTTTTTATGTCATTTTCCATTAAATTGCATGGCCTTTTTGTTGGAAAGCTATTTTGCTTTCCTGTTTGTTATTGCACATGGGAAAAGCTTACATACTGGCACACTACTACTGCTTTATTTGCTTTAGATTGTCTTGCATTTAGCCCGTTTGAAAGTTTGAGCGTGAACAATAGAAATAGTTGTGATAAATTGTCAGGCTCTTCCAAAGATTCAGAAGTTCTGGAGTTACTGCCAATGACAGATGGTTTGTCCTTGCTCATCACTTGTCATCTTGACAGCATTTTTCTGCTGTCTGCAAAATCTCCCTTGGTGTGTAGTTGAATTCTTTAGAAAAAGAAAATTATTTTCTGCTTTATCCATGTTGTTGCTCATTGGTTCAATAACATCTGTGTTTGACTAAGTGCAACACCTTCCTCATGAAGCAGAAATTTGATTTATTTTAATAGGGCATTAGGAGAACTGCTGGAGTTTGACATGAACACATTTCTAAAGTTGTGAAGATGTTAAGAATGATCTTTTATATCTATTGCTGTGGATTTTGAGACTGTGTATGAATGGCACTGTGTACTCGACAGGCTGTATCCTTTGCTGCAGGATTTATCAAGCTAATGACACAAGGTTTTCAGATACTCCAGTGTGAACTCTCAGTCTGAGCAATGGTTGAGTGAGTAGCGAGTGAATTTCGTTTTCAGTTTTTCCACAATTTCATAAAGTCTGTTTCAGAACTGGCCTGCTGACTTGCTGCTTTGATACTTAGTACTGGAGAATTATGTGATATGGCATAAAAAATAACTGAATACTAACAGCCTATAGATGAAAGATGCTGAATTAAAAAAAAAATTCCTTTGAAGTTGTTGCCTGTATTGGCTGTCCTCTGCTTGTTCTCTGACACTGATTTTTTGGGTGAGACAGGACTGTGTGAGGTGCTGTGGGCACGAGACTGCAGGGACACATCTCCCCAGTTCATAGTGGAGTTTATCTGCTTACGTACATTTCCTCACAGTGGTGGTACTCAATGGCACAGCAGAAATGCCATCTCAACAGCACAATTTTTTTTTTTTTAACTTTTGTTTCAAATATTTACCCTTTCAGTAAATAAAAACAGTCTTAACGACACAACAGTTGATACAGAATTAATAAGTTTCTGCTTCTTTTAGCTACTGCTAGTACAATTCATCACAGTTAAGAAAGCAAATTATATATGGAAGCACAAAAGCAGCCACCTTGGGTTAGGCCAAAGATTGTTACAGTGTCTTATCTCCAAAGGTGGCTGTAAGCGAATACCTGAGGGAGCAGTGAGAACAGGGCAGGCATATATCTAACTCCTAATACTCTCCCAGCTAGCAGCTACGTTTAGCTTTAGAGAGCTTTCTGAGTCAAGTATAGCTTTGTGTGTTTAGTAACCCATAGCTGAATTCTTGTATGATTTTCCCTAGAGGAAGTGTGAAAAGAGAATTTGTCAAATATGTGCAAGGTTTTCTTTGTTTTGGAAAGGGTCAACTCTCCTTCGTTTAATACCTGTGTAGGATTTTGGTGTTCAGCCCTCATTATGAATGCATGGTCTAGTTTTTCTCAGTTTTAGCTTAAGAGGCGAGCTGCATAAACAATACATTCACCTGTCTTCTGTCTTGTATGGAAATTTCCAATCTATCCCTTGCCTTTCAGGAGTGCACAGTGCTGCTTCTTGTCACAGAGCCAGCAGATGAATCTGAAACTTGCATTGTATTCAAATGCTTGGGGTCTTGAAGCCCCTACCTACCACTCACCCCCTTCAAATTCTTTTATTGCTTCTAACATACAGGATATCAGATTTCTTTTTCATTACTGCCCTTATGTCTTTGCAAGCATTATTTTGTACATTCTTTATTCCCTGGCACAGAACACAAGTTCATGCCAGCTCACTTGATATGCATGCAGATCTGAATTTCAACTAGAAAAAGATCACTCGGATAACAAATACATGTTTTAACTTTCTGAACCTAATAGTCATAGAAACCTTTTACACCAACTGCATTATATATTTCTGTTGGAGCTGTTTTATATGCAATTTCAGGTTATAAGCAATTTTAAGCAGAACCAGCCATTCTCTTATGTGGTGGTTGGGGTTTTGTTTGTTTGTTTTTTAATTTTAATCTTATTTGTTATCATCCCTTCCAAGTGAAAATGCAGTGACGTTTTAAAGTAAACAAAACAGCAAACTCAGTAGATTGACAAGGACATTGTGGAACATTGTGTCATGACTGTAAAGACTTACTGTGTCCTAGTAATAACTGCTTTACTGATGGATAATTGGATCTAGGTTGTTGCTGCTTGCTGGCTTTAGATTTATTTTTTTTTTTTACTAATTTAATATAATCTCAAACTTGTAAACTTGTGCTTAATAACTGATCTTCTGGCAGTGAGATTACACATATTGTTACTGTTAGTGTTTGAAGAAAACTTTAGGATTGAACAACCATTTCCTTCAAATATCAAAACTGAAGGTTTACATAGTATTGTATTTATTTACTCTAAAACAGTCAATGGGCCTGTGCATTCTTCTACACTGTAAAGCATAAAAAGCACAATAATTGGGAAATATCAGAAGGTTATTAATGATGATGATAGTATAGTGCCCTGCAATTCATACAGTCATAGTCAGAATGTGCACTGCGCAATTTTAAACTCAATTAAATCAGCAATCGAGGCCATACTGGGAGAAGAGGTGTTCAGAGGTGAGGGACTGAGAGGCAACATCCTGATCCTGCTGAAATGGACAGCTCTCTTGTGAGTGACATCAGTGGGAGTAGGATTTCATCAGGTAAGACAGAACAGCCCAAGGATGAAAAGATGGCTTTGAAATACCAGTTTAATGCTGAGTCCAAGTTTAAATGTAAATCTGTGTTTCATAAAACAAAAAATATCTAGCAACTTTCTCAGGGCATCAGCAGCCATCTTTTAAGCAACCACTTTCAATACTAGAACAAGCTTTGGGTGGATGGGCTAAGGAAAATACCAAAAAACAGCTTCTGGCAGACTGAAAGGGAAAGCAAATTCTTAAATCAGGGGCTATTTGTAGCCCATCTAAATTTAGAATATATTAGTTTGAGTGTGTCTGAGTACATTACAAGTTCAACTTAATTTGACACAGGCTTTTTGAAAATGGCTTTAATATTAAGTAGATTCATGAATGCATAAACTTTAATGGATAAAACATGATCTTTCTGCTGAGGAGTTTCAACTGTAACTGAAAAATGGATGCATTTCATCTTATTATTTGCAAGTTGTGAATAAATCTGTCACAGGTAGCCTGAGCTGCTTGAAATGATGAGTGACTTGTGAAACCAGTAAGCCTCTTCCAGAGTCTGGCTTAAGTGGTCTGTGAGCTGCACTTAAAACAGTGACAATTGGGACCATACTCTGCTGAAAAGGCCTTGTATAATTGAAATTTGAAAGCCTGGACAAATAGATACACAGAACCAAATATTTATAGAGAAACCAAAGCTTAATGGAAGATAAAGTGCATTAACTTCTGATCAGCCAAAGCTTCAGGTGCAAAGACGTGATCAATCCCATTTTTACTGTTTTATTAAAAACTGAACAGAAAATGACAATTTTCATTTTCTGGATTCCTTAATTCTGAAGTTTCAGTTGACCGCCATTTTGAAGCAGAGAAAGAGCTTAGGAGTCCTTTGTGGAACATAATTATCATTGTCCTTCTCCTAACACTACTAGGAACCTTGGCTCTGAGGACATCCCTCTGGCAGGCTGCCTCAGAGCCACAGCAACCCCAGCAGAGTAGTTAGGGCAGGGCAGGCATTCCTGGTGGGATATCCTGGAGCCAGAAGTTAGGAGGGACGAGGTTGCCGGGAACCTGACAAGAAACCAGAAAATACATCAGATGTGCTACTTTTTTCTTTTAAAAAAAAAATTGAAAATTGAAAAATAACAAAAATCTGCTTGCTTTCAGCAGACATGTATGTAGATTGACTAGCAGAATTGTTTCTGCTTCAGCAAGGTGTTGATTTGTTTTGTCTTATGGAAAATTTAAATGGGATTGCTTGTGCTGTAAATGGCATGCATTTCTATGCTTGGGAACTTTATATAAGGAGCAAATGCTCCCTTGAGAACTTTGTTACTATTCTGCCCATTTTTAAACTTTCTCTATTCCTGGATGTGTTTGTCTTCTAACTGGTTTGATATGAGAGATCTGATTCAAACAGCCATGCATCAGTTCAAGCATCCTGGCTGGGCCTCTTGTGATGCCTCCTATCACTTAGTTATTCAGTTTCTATCCTGTTCCTTTATACGTGGGCACAAACTGTGGAGAATGCAAAAAAAAAATCAAAGGAACATGACAAAATATACTATTGTTAGCACAGTGGGTCTAAATTCCACATAAAGTGAGGACTTTGATTTCTACTGCTAATAATACTGAAATTTTCCAGGAGCACATTAACAGCTATGGCTTTCATTTCCCTTCATTTCTTATTGGTGCTGTGAGAGCTTCAAATAAGAAGTCAGTTACATACTGCTGCTCTTGCTTCCCGC
>VWZZ01006427.1:96877-114181 GCA_013399095.1 Psophia crepitans | reverse complement strand
GTGTACAGTCAGATTAGATTTTATTTAGTGGAACTGGAACTGAAGAAGGGGGAATTGGATTATTTTCATCACTTTTCTTTCTTTGGTTCTTTTTTTTTTTTAAATACATGTCTGTCTTAAACATTTTCCTTTGTTAAAACATTGAAAGTCATCTTACTATGCCCAAGGCTGCTACAGGTTCTCTATTATTTACTCAAGGACAGCCCAAAACACTTTCCACTGCCTGCACTTACCATGCAGGAGGTGAAAATATTAATGCTACTGTTCTAAGGAGTGATTCAATTGCATTTGCAATAATGTGCAGAATTATGACCAACTTTATGAAAATTAAAATAGAACAGGTGCACAGAAAGACTGATTTATGTAAGAAGAGATTGAAAGGGTTGGCTTAATTAGCCTATGAAAACAAAGACTGAAAGAGGGTGTGTTCTCTGTTTATAAACACATATACAGGGTGTGAATAAATGCATTCTTGTCAAGTGCTAGAGGACAAAGTTGGCACAAGAACAAATGAGTTCAAATTGCCCATGAATAAATTGTGGGCAAAAGTTAGTAGAAGGTTTCTAATTACCAAAGACATCAGAGTCCGGAAATACTCCTTTTTTGAGGAAAGAATCATAAAAAACCCAAATTCTTTTAAAGAGCAGTTTATGGAAAAAGATCCAATAGGTTTGCCCATCATAGTACAAAAGAGGACTGGAGGACCCACAAGTTGTCTTTGAAGGCTAGTTTCAGATGAACATGCTTTTCCTAGGAGAGGGGTCCATTCAGCTTGTTCCATTGTATTACAGCCCAACGCACTCCACCATGAAGATGACCATAGAACATGACTATGTTTGAAGGTTGAGCAGCTAGATCAGGTTGTAAAATCATAACTCAGTTCCAGGAGCTCGCATAATTCTGCATTTTAATATGGATAATTAATTAATAGTGGCATTGGAGGTTCATTTGAACCCTTAAATGTCACCCTGTTCGGTACAGTTTGACAACCGATAGATTGATTTAGCCCTGTTTTCTTCAAACTCTTGGATGTTTTTCTCTGTGAAAGCTAAAAATTGCTTTCTCGTTGTCCTATCAGCTTTCTCTTTTTTGTCATCCTCTCCAGAACCTAAGGGAGCAAATTATCATACTGTTCAAGATCTCTCTTTATTTGTCTTGGAGTTTCATCTAGTTATGCCTTCCCTTCACCTACTCCTCTTTGGAAAGTACTGAGAAATTCAGGAAGGGCATAGCACAAGTATGCTGTGGCATAGGCAGTGGCAGCCCAGAGGCCTCAAGGCGGCTTGCAGTAGCCACCCTTTGCTGCTGCCTGTTCACTGCTGCTGGATTTTGAAGGAGGAAGAAACACTTTCCTCTGTGTCATAAAGGATGTGGTGAAGACATGGCATGCACTGGAAAACAGGGCATGTCCAATACATGATAAATGCTGGAAACATCTTCTTGGCCCAGGTTTAAAGTTAAGATGTTTCCATAAGAAAAGGTATTGCTGCCTTTGTTTGGTGCTTATTACATGTGAACAAATTCTTTCCCTCCATCTCTCTCACTACTGGTGGTGGTGTTCTGTAGAGAGTAAGTCTCTGCCTAGGTTGCTTACCTTAAAATAATGAGTTGAAGATGAACGGCAACGTATATTCAGTTATCTAGTCTTGCTTCCCAGTGGAGTCTTGGCCCAATATAGAGAGGTGATCCTCTTCAGTTTTCTTTTGCTAATTCATCTGTAAAAAGCTAATAATTAAAAATAGCATTTCTTTCCTTATTTATTTGCCTACTCTAATGAAATGTGCATCTAATTTTATCCTTGTTCCATTTGAAATAGGATAGCCTCCCCTTTATTCCAAGTTCAGACCAACGAAAGAAAGATTTGAAACTTCTGATTTAAAACAAAACAAAACAAATCCCACATAACCTAGCCTAAATTTATACAGGTGCCAACGCAGTTCAGCTTGGCCAGCTTCGTAATTTTTTTGACATTTGGAGCTTGTATAACAGATCATCTGCCATTCTTGTATCGTTACACTGTATCCTCCTTTGAAGTGCAAATGAAAATTGTTTCCTCTCATACAATAGTTACTTTATATAGTTTACTTAAATCAGATCCAAAATTCAAGAATGAGAGATGATATTGGAGAGTCATTATATAAAAGACTCGTTACTCAGTCAATGCCAAGTATTAAAAAAAAAGACAAAGAAATATATAGCAAGTGACTAAAGTTGAATTTGGGTTTGCATGGCATTGCTTTGTTATTAACCTAAAATCTGAATCTATGATATAATCAGTGGAATTCACTGTTTTTAAAATAATAGCTGTCATGAATCTATTGATGTATATATACTTCCTTGGCAACCATACAAAACTCTGTTTGGTGTTTAGATCCTGTTGCTAGTTCCCAGGTGATGTATACATATGAGGTAGTAACCTCAACATTAAAATGAGAACACTCTAATTAAAATGCACCAAAAAGTGCTGAATACTGAAAAAATAAATACACTTCTGAGGCAGAAAATACACGTTTGAGCAGCTGAAAGTAAAAATCTCTTTTAAAGTATTTTTTACAAATATAACGCAGCCATGCAGGTATTGTTTTTTACGTTATTAGAACGAGTCATGCTGTTACGGTTTGGACATGGTGTATAGTGAATCCAGGGAAACTTTTTTTAAATCCTCTGAGAAAGGATATAGTCTAAAATCAAGATAAGAAATTTCAAATTTCTTGAGCTCTCCTCTCTGATTATATTGAAAGTATTATAAAAAAAAAATATGCATTTTGCTAAAACAGTATTTTATTTCTTTTACCTTCCAGCTAGTGAAATGATACAGACTAAATGAAAAGATGGCATCTTAAGCTGAGAGAATCCATTATCTATGGTACATTAAGGATTAATCGACCAGAAATGCAAGATATTACTCTGGACACAGCTGATGCCATGTGTTATTTTTGTTTGCAGAAAAATCTATATTTCATAAAGAACATTAATAACAGACGAATTCAAAAACCATGACAATCTATGAAGAATAAAAGACTTTTACTGTAGTCAAGAGAGAAGAAGTTAAAATTTACATCTCATGTATTTTTCTTCCAAGCATTAAAGGAAATAAACAAATGCCAGTATGGCAACAAAGATGTTGCTTCAAAATAATTAAAGTATGTTAACTGAGGCTCAAAAAAAAAAAAAAAAGCTAAAATTACCAGGATAGTTGTTTTAACATTTAAAAAGCTGCTTTTTCAAAAAGCTTGACTTCATTTTCACAAGAAAGATTCTGTAATTTTAATTCAAATCTATCTCGTGGTGTCTCCTCAGTTCTTGATTATGGAAGGGAGTTCTTGATTACAGATCAGGAAGCTAGAGGCAAAACCAGATGATGGCATGTAGTTACAGGTATAACAGTGGAGATGTGCAGTATCCTATAAAAAAATGTGAAGTTATAAATACGTAAATAAGAATCAGAAATAGTCAAAAAACTGTGACTGTATGTAAACATACATTAAATGTAGGCTGCTAATAGGAGCTCCCCCTCACTTACTGGGGAGTATCCACAAATTTAAATGTCTAGAGAGTTTGGGGCATCAGTCTCTAATTATGATAGGTAATGGACAAACTGTTCAGCGTGATGAAAAACAGATTTTAGTCAAAAGTTTGAGCAATTTTGTAGTTTGTCTCCTGCTTTACAGAAAAATACAGACACAGAATTGCCTTGAAAGCTACCAACTGACCCTGAGTCGTCAGAAAAAGCCTGTGTTTAAAGATAAGCTCTTACGTGAAGGTTGTAGTCATTGCCGTTGCTTGTGAGCCCAAGTTCCTGTCACTCTCTGTTCACCGAGGACTGCCTCATTCAATGGTGTAAAAAAAAAAAAAATCCGTGTTCTCAAACTGCAGAACTTTTTTATGTAAAGAACTGAGTTTCTGGTTTCCTTAACCTGCCTTAAAGTTAATATTTTAAGCTTAAAATTTCACATATTCATGTATTTACTTAGCTATTTTTTCTTTAAAACTTGTGTCTGTAGAGCTGAGTGTTCAGCTGTAAGCCTTAATAGGTACCCTATGGAGTAAAAAGTTGGTTTTAAATTAGGTCTTGCTACAAACAAGTGCATACACACCTAGAATGCTCTAATGTATTTTCTTTGCTTTTTTGGTAAACTATGTTTGCTAACTTGCACATTGTTTATAGGTTCTTGATATTCTGTTTCCAGAAAATGAGCACTTAAGGCCTGAATAATTGTCTGTTCCTTCACAGATCCTAAGGAATGCTACACTTAGAAATACATCATTATATGACTTCCTACTCATTTATACATTATCTGCCAAGGGTACTGTGAAACACATTTAAGTAAAAGATCAAAGTTAAAAGGAGAGGGAGAGAAACCTCAAAATTAAACAACTACACCCAGTTACATCTACAAAGATTTGGTGAGGTTTGGGCACAGTACATTTTAAACTTTTGCAATTATTCTAAGGGTGGTATGTCAGTTGTTTCAATGAGCATGCATATGTTCTGTTTGAGGCTGTGACAGAGCTTGACAATGGTGATGCAGCAATCACACACCTCTTGGTCCTTTCAGTTTGTTTCTTCTTTATAATCTGGTGGTAATATTTCTGTATTTTTTATGCATATTCTCTCCCTTGCCTTATCTTCCAGGAAATAAACGATGTGGATGTGCAGGAGCTGGTAAGAAGGTCAATTGGAAGGCTAACAATTATTCGACAGACATTTCCAGTCCCCCAAAACATAAGTCAGCGCTGTTTCCGTGGCAACCACAGAATATCTTCATCATTGTGCGATCCGAAGGACCCTTTCTCCCAAAGCATGGAGGTAGTTCATATACTAGTCTATTCCCACCTGGGAACTGTCTTTCTAGATAAGTTCAAGGTTTTTCCCCAGGGGCTTAGTGTAATTTAATGTTTATTTTTTATGTCCTCTCAACATGTAGTTTAATGGCTCATGGCATGACATGAAAATACTTGGGTGGGGGGTGAGTGTGACTGATGGACAAGAACAACTCACCCGCTTCACAGCAATTAAGGAAAAAAAAATAATCAAAAAAGCCACCTGATCTCCAGGCAGCGGGGTAGTTGTTTTGTTACCCTGCTAAATTTAATTTTTTCTCATCTCACAATACTAATTTCCTCCCCATTGTCAGTTTCTCCTGAGTTGCCATGCTTCTCGAAATCTCAAATGTGTTATCAATAGGAAAGCCTTCCTGGGGAACAACCATGTCATCTATTTCCAGTGTCTTGGCTTACGCACCTTAATCCATGCCTATGTTCCAAAGAGGACTTATTTTCAAGGTCGTTAGTTGCAAATCACAATTAAACCATTGGAGCCTTCCTAACACATGAAATCAGCAACAAGATCATGGTGACTCTCCTCCTGACTTCACAGTTTTTCCAAGAGCAAGCCCTCTATCTCTCTCGTATATCTGGTTAGGCTCCATCATTACAAAGCTATGGCCTATCAGGAGTGTGAAATTGGCTTAAAATATCAATTTCACTTTTGGGGTTGGTTGTTTTTTTGGTGTGGTCATTCACGAAGTTGTGAAAAGATGACTGCATTGGCAGCAGTGCAGGAGGAGCATATCCAAATTAGCAGCAGAGAGCAGTCATCTTGTGAGGCTGAAAGAAAGTAGTAAGAGAAAACAACGGGAGATAAATAGGGCAGTGTTGAAGACCATTCTTGCTTAAAATAAAAATATATAACGGGAAAAGAAGTGTAGTTGGTCTTGTCTTGTTTCAAGTTAGCTGTAAGAGCCTTTGCCTCACTAATTGTTCACAAAGCAGCCAACAGGCAACCATAGGTGATATGACAAATTTTGGCCATAGCAAACTACACGGTGATTTTACTAGAGTTCTTAAAATAAACAGGGCTGTCAATAGATGCATTGGGTATCTCTAAGAGGTTGTTTAGGAACTGTGGAGAATCTTTAGGTTGTGCCATTCTGTTGTGGCAGCCTGGTCCTAGGAAGAACTTGGATAGTCTTTGGAACTTGGTGACTTTGATGTGACTTGGAAGAACTTGGTAGTCTTTGGATAATCCAGAAGAACTGAAGGTGTAATTCCATGTAGCTTCTAGAGATTGCAAAGAGCAGTTGTCATGAACAGCGTTACTAACAAGGGCAAGGCAAAAAACAAGAATCGTGTATCAATGGGAGGCTTCATGTTTTTATCTATTTTCTCTTCAACTTCTCTTTCGTCTCGTTTTCACTTCAACAGTGAACTGACTCTAAGACAGAAAAGTTCTAGAAAAGTTCTAGTTTATTGTCTGCAAATTGGTAAATTCAATTTAATTTGTTAGATTGGACCCTATACCTTCATCTGTCCTTCTTGACCAACCTATAGCTTGGAGAGCTGTAATATTCCTATTGAAAGCTTTCATAATGTTTTGGTTCAAAGGAATGATGGAAGCTTGACTGGATTTAACTGTTCTGCACACTTGAGTTGCTTTTTTTTATGCTTTCCCTGAGATGGCTACACTTCATTAGTAGCTGAGTGAGACAATACTAAAAAATGAAAGGAAGAAAAACTCTGACATAGTTTCCCCTGTGTCTTTGTACAATGCACAGACCTTTGAGTAGCTGTAGGGTTTGTTCATTGTTTTTTTGTTCTCCCAACAATATTATAAATTAACTTCTAATCCAGTGGGGAGTTGGAACAGTTTATAAATTGAAATTTCTAATACTTTTTTTTTAATGCCATCGAAGTGTGACTAATCAGAAATATTCTCTGGAAATTATAAGGGTGGTTTTCTTGCTTTATTTTTTTTCTCAGTTACTTCCCCTTAAGCCAGTGTGAATAATTTTTTTTTTTCAGCATTTTAATTAAAACACTGAAAAATACTTTGGTGAAGACCTCTCATTGTGTCCCTGGGTTGTCACAACTGAAACAACAACTTCTATCAATTTGTATCATTTCAGAGGCAGGAAGTTAAAAACTGGATTCGCGGAAGTATTTAGTACCATAACCCTTTTGTCTAAAAACTATGTGCAACACAAAATAAACACTATTAATCCAGATTAATCACTCACACTTAATCTGATTGCTAAATACCTTTCTTCTACACTCTGAAACAAAAAAAGTCACATCCGAATTTTGAATTGCTTCAACAGCAGGTTATTCCATTAGATACTGTTTGGTAATGCAAGTGTCTAGCCATTAGTTTAAGAGACTTAGAATAAATAAAGGATCAGTCACGGATGCAAGGCAATGTGTTAAAAGTCCCAGTAAATTTACATGGGAAATGAATAAAGTTGTAAAGAGACTTTAAATTACAGCCTTATTCTGTGCATCAGGACAGTTACTAATGAAGTATATACTTCTCATAGTGACAGGGAAGAATGATTTTAGAGGCAGAAATTAATCGTAGTGTCTTTATCATTGCATTATCAGTGATTGATTGCTGTAAATGTTAAACTGAACTATTAGTAAAGGAATAATAATGCTTAATAATTGCTGAACTCTGTATTCCTGAGTCCTGTTAATATTTGATGAAGGCCTAGCTATATTACTCTTCAATTAGTAAGTGCATCCTTCCTCATGACTTGTGACAACAGTCTTCTATTCCCTTGATATTGGGTTATGGAAGCTACCTTGAAAGCAATGTCATTTTGTCGGGAGATGATGACTTGGCATCTGTAGCCCTTCATGTACCAATTTAGTCTCATTAGTGACCTTATTGTGTCTGCTCTCTGGAGGGTTTTTCTTTTTCCTTTGGTGAAGGCTTATGTAAAATAAACTTGCCTCACAGCTTAGTAATAATTCCTTCTCTCCCCCTCAAACAAAATATCCCTGTGGTGCTGACTTCTTTGGGGAAATACAGTTTTAGCTGAAATGCTTTGAATTCTTCGTAGGTTTACAATACACAGACAAATCAGCCAAGATATTTTAAAAGTGCTTGATTAATCTGAACCCAGATCCTCAATCCATGCTTTTAATCCTGTCATGCACAATGATGCCTGGCCTGTGCATCTGCAGAAAGTAAATTAGTTCCTGGGTGAATACTGAAATGGGAATATACACAGCCACTGGAGTCACAGGAGAAGCTCAAGTAAGAATAAAGAAGCATTTTCCAGAAAGGGGAGAGTGAAGGATAATTGTCATTTAAAGAAATAGGGAAATAAGGATCAGAAGTTCTGTGTGTTTATGGTACAAAAAAATGTAGAGTTGTAAAGGCAATAGAAGATCCCAGGAGATTATCAGGACGGAAGGCAGCAGACCATTATATCTCCTTCAATAAAATATGGATGGCAAAAAAGTTCCAGGAAATTCTGGCAAGGTGAGGAAAAAGACCACCTCTTTCCTGGATGCTGGGCAGGGAAGGAGTCTGACACAAAACCTTCCTGTGAGAACTGTACAGAGTAGATTGTGGTTGCCACAGCCAAAGCCAGCAGAAAGATGGAATTTACATAAGAAAACAAAAACATTAAAAATAAGTTGTATGGAAAGGAGCAATTAGGCAGAAAGAGAAGATGTTCTGATTGGAGTGGGTTTGGTGGGGTTATTTTTTGGGGGTGGTTTGTTTTTTTTTTCCCCCTAAGGTGATGTGTGGATTTTCTAATCAGTGTTTCAGATCTTCAGTATTATTATGCTTCCTTGGCAGACACGCCTTCCCAATAGCTGCAGGACTTTCCCAGGCTTTGGATATATTTAAGGGGCAGAATAGGGACATTCTTCAGAGAGCTGGTGTACTTTCCTGTTGTAAGCTTCCTCCTTCTATTAAGATTTTGAGCAGACCGTCTGTATGGAGAAACCCTTACACAGTGCAGTCAACGTGTTCCACAAATCTGGGAAATGTCTTTTGGACAGTCTGTGACTGATGGAGGAAAAAACCCAGCAACCTTCCTTCAGTTACCGCATTGCTGCTGGGTAATTTGTTTTCAGGCCCTAGAAATGTTCTGCAGCCCCCTTCATAGTGCAGCTGAGGAAAAACTGAGTTTCCCTCAACTTCAGGTGCCCAACAGGTTTTCTAAAAATAGTATTCCCAGAGGTCGTTATTTCTGAACATCATTTTTCTTCCCAGGAACCTGTGTTCAGGAGAGCTGAGGTTTCTCATTATGATAATGTTAGTAACTCAAATGTTCCTGCCATTTGAGGACAGAAATGACTAAAATAAAGGTACACCGTAAATTACTTGTTTCAGAAGTGTTCATGAATTCTGAGATTCTGTTCTTTTGCTTTGAGTTGTATCTTTCACATCTCACTTTGCACTGTGTGCGTTTAAATGTACATATATAGAAATAGTACATGGGTAAGTGGAACTGCAACACAAATAATTTCTGTTCTTCAGTTCTACTGTTCTCTCTTTGCCATACTGGAACTTCCTTGCACTATATGTGTGTAACTATGCTCACAGAAAAACATACACACATATATTCACAGTTTTGTCCCACAAGCAGTTAACAGCCACTGCCAAACACTCTGACAGGAAACACTATAAATTGCAGAATTGAGATGCAACTGCACGTTGAGAAAGATTTCATGTGGTCATGTTTTATTCCAGAAATTGTCCTAATCAGAATTGACTGGAAAATTCTGGAACAAAAACCATGCTCAAAATGACTTATTTTACATTTTCAGACTTTTTGTTTTTCAAAAGAACAAAACAGTCTTAAAGAGAATTTGATGGTGTCCAAATACCTGGTATCTGAAAGTTGAAGGCGACTGGTTAAAAATACATTGAAGTCTTTTAATGTTCATGGATAGGGCTTTAAATCCTGCAAGTGGAGCTGTGCCAGGGATTGGGCTGCCTGGTACTTGACATGTGTGTAGTTTGTTGCTGCAAATCACTTGTAGTGTGATAGCCCCTAGCTGAAGCTCCTACCACAGCCAAAGATGACTTTTTGACTCTTACAGTTTCTTCTTAATACCAAATAAGTCATTTAATTACCAGAGGATTATGGGTGAGGCAAAACAAATTATAAATTCTGGCTGCTGGCAGGAGACTACAAATAATAATGCTAATACTCCCTTTTTAATGTCTTTGCAGATTTCAAACCTGTATATATATGACACTGTCCTTTTGTTGGCGAATGCTTTTCATAAGAAGCTGGAGGACAGGAAGTGGCACAGCATGGCCAGCCTCACCTGCATCAGGAAGAACTCTAAACCATGGCAAGGAGGACGATCCATGTTGGAAACCATTAAGAAGGTACCTTTTCCCTGTATTTCCTTGTCTTTGATTTCTCAAATGCTTGTATTAGACAGTATTTCCTTCTGTGATGTATCCTGTTCTTGCCAGCAAGAGCAGTGTCTTTGCAAAGCAATAGTTTGGATATACTTACAATTTCTGAATAAAAAGTATTTAATTGGGTTTGTTTCTTTTCCACATCATAAGAAGCATATATGAAATGAAGTAAATTAGTTTCTTTACCAAAAATACCAGACTAATATAATTTTAAAGTATGAATAATATGCCACTGAAGTAGTGTCACAGGTTAAGAGGTAAAGGAGAAAAATTTACTATTTTATTTGGTTGGGGTTTTTTTAAAAAAAAGGTTGCAGAATTACACTTGGGTAATGGAAATAGGAGTGAAGAAAACCCTAACGCATCTGGCCTATATCCTGCCATTGCAGAACTGTTCCCTACAACAGGATCTACATTGCTTTATCCAATGTTAATCTCTCGTTACTTCCCTGTGGTTATTATTTCATACCTTAACCATGCTCACGCCCAAGATGCTTTTCCTGTTCTTTAGACTTTGAAGATATTTTTTCTTAGTTATTGCCTTTCTTCGTGATGTTTACAGCTTCCTTATGCTCAGAGAAAATTACCACAGTCTTCTGGGTCAGTATTCAGTTAAAATATGCACAGGTTGGCAGTTTACCCTTCCCTGTAAGTTATTCAGTTTAGTCTCCTTATGTTATTGATGTCTTTCATAAAACTACCTCCTCATTTGTCTGCATGTATTTGTATTTATAAATGTATGCCAATTTTAAAGTACTGGCAGTGCCTGCATTGTAAATACAATACAAATCAAAACATAGCCCCCCCCCCCCCCCCCCCCCCAAAAAAAAGCAGGACAGAAAAATTAAAAAAAAAAAAAATTGCTTTATTTGTGACTTTCATTAAGAGGACATAAAATAATTTAAAATATAACGGTGTTTCAAGAAGTTGCTGTTCTGTATTAGGTCTTTAACTACACCAGAAATTGTGATGATGCAGGCAAAATGTAAGTCTCCTTTGAACACTGCTTATTTTTTCCCCAGTCTCGGGTCAATCTGCATTAGGTCCAAAATAACAGTTCAAGACTTTTTGGTGGCTGTCCCCAGTTTCCATTCTAATAGTTTGAAGTCATGAGACTGCAAGGATAAACCAGGACACAGTTCTTATTCCAAGGGCAGGATATGGGTTTAAGGGACTCTAAACTGTATTGCTCTTAAACTATCAGAGCAATTTCAGATTCACATTCAGCAGTCCTGTGTATTTTAAGCTATATTTCAGGCAAGGCTGGTTCTGGAACTTTTCTTATCGACTTACGTTTTGTAAATACCATTGCACAATTTTTCATTAATAAACTAAAAGTTATTTCTACTTACTCAAATCCAAATAGGATGCCTGAGCTGGAAAAGTCAAAATACCTGCTTTAGAATTAGAATTCACTCTTTGAGCTGGAGTTTCAGGCAAAGCCTGGTAGCCCTACTACCATCTCTAAATTTAGAAGTACTCCACCATGGAAAGGGCTGCTGACTCTTTTGCATTAGGATTATTTGCTTGCTTGTGTTGTTCATGGATGTGAGACTGATCCTCTTCTCCTACATAAACAGCCTTTACTCCATTTCTAACCACCATTTCATCTCTTTGCATCTCAAACTGAGCTTATTCCATTCTTTGCCACATCTTCCTAGCTATCTCGTTTATCTTCTTCCAGTTCTCACCTCCAAAACTGATGTGATTAATAAAATAAACTCCTCCTGTGACCTTTCACACAGAGCTACACTGTGCTGAAGATCAATTTATATAGCTCTTAACCCTGAAACATGAAGAGAAATAGCCAGGAGAAATATGAAAGCATTCAAGAAAGCAGGAGCAAGTGGAAATTCCAGGGTTGTGGACAGCTTGCTAGAACATGAATCAAATGCTAAGGAAATTCCTGATGTGTACAGCTAACCAGGCTTGCATCCTGTTGCTTTCCAGTTTCTCTGCTATTTGAGTAAGATGACTTTGATAAGAAGCCACTTTATTGGTGTAAATTGAATAATCCAAATACTCCTTGTACTACTTTGTGCTGGCAGAGATCAATTTCTAGAAGTAACATGCTGAAAGTCTAAATTAAGTTCAAAATAAAATGTAGAAATGTCCTCTGTGTGTGTATGTCAGTACCATTTCAGTCCCTAGGCAGAGGAAAGCTAAAGACTGTAGTTGAAAGCTGGAATTGCACAAGAGAGAGAGATTCTGCTTTAGTTTTGTGGTCTCCGTTTGCTTTTGTTTCACTAAGAAGAGAAGAATTTCAGGATCACAGCTGTGTAATTCCAAAATTAAAAAGCAGACATTGATGAATATCTGATAAGGTATGAGAAAAGAAATAAATTAAAAAAAAAAGTAAAACTCACTTCATCTCTCTTCTTGAGAATGCTTCCTTTTTCCATCTTAGTTGTCTTCTTTAAACATCATCTCCTGTCTCCTCTAGAACCAACTGAAATAAAAAGTTTTTTCTCAAAAACATACTGATTTTCCTTAATTTTGAAAGAAAACAGGAAAAAATTGCCATGTGGTATCTAAATAGTTTCTGAATAAAAGGTTCTGCCTTTTCATTTTGAAAAGACCACTGTTTCAAACACGTAGTGTGTAATAGAATATCATAAGAAGATATTGTTATAGTTCAGGGTGAAAGATGCCTTCTGAGAACTTCCATCCTCTGCACTACTTTACCTTGACCTTCATAACAACTTGTATTGCAGAGCTGCAATCACTATCTTGTCCCAGACTGACCCTCACCTCAACGTAGTTTCAGTGGGTGTCATATTGTAGGCAAGTATGGTAGTGGAGGGGAAAGAGTTAAGAAAGAGATGTCTAACTCCAGCCTGCCTGCCTTAGAAAAGGACTAGCAACTGAAGTAGCTGTTCTCTTGGCAGCAGCAAAGCGGAGGTGGTGTTGCCACCTACTGCTTCGCACAACTGAGCTCTTGCTGCCAAAAAGCAAGAAAAGGTAGTTCTAGAGGAAGCTTTTCTAGAAGAAAATCTATCTTCTAGTATCAGAGATCCAGAAACAGGATTATCTGTCAATGTTTTAGCTGCAGGGGGAATCTCTCTCTGGTTTCTGGAGGGGGAAATAAGGAAAAAGATGGGAAATCTCTATAAGCCTCCCCACTGAAGAAGATAAGAGAAAAGGGATGCTGATGTTCTGTCTGCAGCACCACTTTTACAAATAGGAGAACTCTGGCAGTAAATAAACTAATTTCTTCATGATTAATGAGCTAATAAGGAAGAGTGGGGAATGAGGAGGAATTAGTTTCAAATGTTTCTTGAAATGACAATATAGCTGTCTGAATCATTCACTATTGTCATTTTTTACTTTTCATTGTTGAATATTTGATTCCTGTACTGCTATTTCTACACAACTCCAAAAACTGGGGGGTTTTGTGTGAATTCACCTGATTGGACAAAGCCTAAAAAAAAAAAAACATTTTAAGCCCGCTACAGTTGTTAAAATATAATATCTGTTTCTACCCATTCTGGAACTGAATAAACAGTTAAATTCATCAGGAAATGCAATCCTTCTAAAGAATGTGGCCAGCTCTAGCAATTAGTTCTAAATTCACTTCTGTAATAGGAACTATCCCCAAACACATGCTTACTTGTTTATTTCTCAGTAAAGCTATTTCACAGTGAGAGAAATCAGTATTATTAGAAACTAATTCTACTGTTGGAAAAATTAATCTTCCCGAATAGCCTGCGAATAAATGTAAGTAGGATTATGGAGGATCAACTCAGAAAAATGACATCAAGTGACCGCATATATCTTCTCTCACATTTACCTGATCTCTTCCCAGTCACATTTGTTTAGCTGACTGACGAACAGCAAATTTTTAGTGCTAGCAGCAAAATAGAGCCTGTTCCTCTGTGGAAAATGAGCTGTACCTCATGCTGTTTCATGAATCATGGGTAGAATTGTCAACTAGTTCTAGTCTCAGAAACGTCAGTGATGTTCAGCGGTGACATGAGAAAAAGATGCCAAATTGTTTTTGAGGTAGTAGATTAGGTTCTCTTCACTAGCAGCTGAAAACGGTGTGTTGAGTTGAAAACTCAGCAATGTTTTCAGTATCAGATTTTTTTCCAAGAATAAAATATGAAATGTATTTTTTTCTGCCTGTAACTACATTTTTTTCCTTAATTGCAAAATAGCTAGTGTCTGAGCATAACCATATTTTGAAAAAAAAAAAAAAAGAGGAAGTTTGAATAGGAACTGTAAGAGCACGGACAATATTTTATAACTGATGATTGACAAGCTGACATTCCCAAGTGAGGTCCTGACTGCTAGGTAAATAGTGCTTTCTTCAGAGACTTACAGTATAATAGTGCCTAAGCATATATAAACTGTAGTTTATCTTGCCAGCCTAGATGGGACTCAAGTAAGCTTTACCTATATTGCCAAGCTTTATAACAGCTCTGCAAAGCCCAGAGCAGTGATCAGAAATCTAAGTAAAACATTTTTGTCCTAACAACTGACATTTCGCTCTTTGGTTTTAAATGTGTCAGGAAATTGCATGGTTGCAGCTCAACCTTAGAGGAATTTGAGAGAACAGATAATAAATCTGTCTTCATTTTTCCTTAAATAGCATTGTTTCTGTAAGTTAAATGGAATGAAAAATTTCTGTGACCCTTACCCATTATCATAATTAACACTAAAATAACTTGGAAAAATCTCATCAGGAAGTAACTGGATCAGTAGCTGCCATACAGATGGTCATTTCCTCTGTGATCTCCTTCCACTATGCATTAGCAGAGGGATAAAACACATGCCATAATTCAAGTAAGTGTTTGAGAGGGATCCACACTGTGAAAGACTATGCAGAAAAATTGGAGCAATGTCCTGAAACTCTTCCTAGGCAATACACTGTCCCACTCCATCAGCCCTAGGCAGTAAAATAGGCTCATGGAAGCCTTGTAGAAAGGCTGCGCGGGACAGTAAGGACTAGCAGAGAGCAGTAACAAGATTGTTTGGCCTGCGGGTCCAGCAAGTTAGGTCCCCGGTAGGGAGGAGGCATCAGGACCTCTGAGAAATTTCCTATCAGACTTAGTATCATTGTTGGCATTATACGGGCAGTTCCCCACTGTTTTGTCTTTCTGTCTCTGCCCTTTCAAGTGAGGAGCCTTCCCATCTAATCTAAACTCTTATTACACTATTTGCAGATATATACAGTCTAGGAAAGAAAGCTCTAATCAAAGACACTCTTGCATGAGACATTTTCAAAGCATGATAAAATTGCCAAAATAGATGAATGAGAAAAATTGTTGTTATGGTTACTGCTGGATTTCAGACAAATAAAAATAACTAACAGAATTACAGATTGTATCTTGCCCCAAGAGTCTGCAGTCATTTAAATATCAAAGTAAATAAACTTATACAATGGTTTTGGATAGAGATTCAATTCCAAAATATGGTAGGTAAGTCTGTTAACCTGTACTATATGTTAGGGGCCATGTATTTACAAAGAATCCTACGTTTTATTAAAAACTGGATTTCATTATTTCAAATGTAACTGAGATAAAAGTTATTCATATCATTTTTTAATGCTATTTGTTCAAAGAAGGAAAAAAGTTGTTTGTTTTGTTTTTTTTTAAAGTGACTAAAATTTTAACCTGCTGTCTCAAGTCTCAAAAAATCATTTACATTTTAGACATAATTCTATCCTCATGTCCCATAAATTATTTGGAGTACTCTCAATCTGGAAAATAGTCACTTTAATTTTCTATATTGAAAATTTCCAATTTAAAACTACTTTGTCACAAAATAGTAAAAGAGGAAAACACTTGCTGCTGTACAGAGCATCTTTGTTAACAGATTTCTTTGTTGTTGAATATTTCCTTTCTTTTATCATTTTATTCCAGAGTTTTCCTTCCTTTCTCCAGGCCTTGCTTGTGGTTCACTTGAAATCACAGGGCAGCTCAGGTGGTCTGTAACAGTTTAATTTGTTTTCATACTTTACCCACCTCAGACCCATAGGTTTAATTCACACTGTGGGGGGGAAAGTTTTAGGAAATAATATAGGAAACCTGAAGTACAATATAGTAAAAGCAGTATATAATAAGGGATCAGAGTGGTGCAGGACTAGGTACAGGTGTATACTGTCAGGGAGGGCAAGTCAGCCAGATGGAGGCTTTCAGGGGTCAGATGGGGATCCCAAGCCTTGCAGATCTGTGCTGCTTTGCAGGCATTTCTACATCATATGTACCATGAAATTCTGACTTAATTAATCAAAAAGCCAGATGAGACCATATGAGAAGAAAGATATGTGGAACAGGCTTTTATTTATGTTTTCTGAATAGAATATAGTCAAATTTAAGTTAGCAGAAAGGGTTTATTTTTGTGAAACTCAGTTACTTACCTAAGGATATGTTCAAATGATTTTGCAGGTAAACACAAGCTTACTCTGAAGCCGTCAGAGGTGTGCTAACCCCAATCTAAAAGCCATGAAGGTGTGATTATTACAGGAATTGTCCTCGAGCTAATAAGTAACCTCAATGTCATGCTAACCATAGCAACGTGCATCAAAATTGCCTGGCTGATGCTCTTCAAGAGCGAAATGACCTGGAGTCAAACTGCAGATCGTACCCTTAATCGGGATATTGTTTTTTCCTTTTTTTTTTTTTAATTTTTAATATAATATCTCATCCAAAAAATAAATATTACAGAAAATATTTATAAAGGTTAAAAAGTATTATGTTTTAATTGAAAATGTGACTACATTAAATATTTACATATGATTTCCTGACAATATTCATCTCTAGTAAGTTTTAAAGGTATAATCGCAACTATCATCTTCCTTATTTTTATTATAATCATGTTAATGTTTTATGAAAGGATGACCAAATTTTGTTAGTTCATACTAATCTTCATAGGAGATGCAAATTTTGTACTCCTTCCTGGATTTTCTCCAAACTGAAGATGTGAGAGTAGAGCCTTTAAAATCATGATTCAGCAAGATTCATATGCTTAGCTGGGTAGTTTATATTGCAAGAGTTTATTTTCCATTTTTTTCAGCTCAAATAAAAAAGATCTTTACTGGAAGAGCAATCATATCTGCAAAACTCTTGCCTTGTGTTTTGAAGAAAAGCTATGCGTTTCATATATTTTGTACCAAAGGCAGATTTTTT
>VWZZ01006427.1:66213-96811 GCA_013399095.1 Psophia crepitans | reverse complement strand
TTGGGTTTTTTTTGGGTGGGGGGGTGGGGTGTGAGGAAATGGGTTAAACATCTAATTTTCCCTGAACTCAAAAAATGAAGAAATTTTTTAAGGCTAAAGGTTCTCATTGTAGACATTTTATGTGGCTCTGTTAATTTTACAGTTCAGGTCTTCACAGTTCTTATACAAAGATGAAATTTGTGTTATGTTGAATTAACCCTGGAATATATTTTGAGTATTACTGTGGAATGTATAGCCCTTTCAACTCTGATTCTTTATAGGCAATATTCACTGTTTCACCTTTAGTATTTTAACTTCTTCTGACTAAAATGTAAAAAAGTAAAAGTAAGCCTGAAAATATGCCACATTGTTTTTTCATCTCATGCTTTCTTAGTAGTAGAGAAGAGTTGTGGAGAAAAACAGGCAAAACACAATATTCAGCTAGACAAGCCCCTCTTCATTTGTGCAAATCACTTATGCTGGGCTCAAAAAACAGCTAATTTGATCCAAAACTCAAGCTGCTCTCATGTTGAAATGTCTTTCGGGTGAGAAACATTTTGAGGGAAAAGGGATAATCAACAAAACTTATTTATTTTTCTTTTAGTTTTGCTTCCACTAAAATTAGTCACGAAACTTTTTTTTTTGCTGATGGGTCAAAGATCAAAACACTAAGAGGAAATATACTAAGAGTAAGACTATTGCTGGTACTGCATCTACTTAGCATTGCAGAGTTTGATTTTTCTGTGAAGTGCTTAAATGATGCAGGAACGATTTAGGCTTAAGAAATTTTAGGGAAATGTGGTCTTTGGAAAACTGTCTTCATTCTGGTAGTTGTGTATGTATTCTGCATAGTTAGTACACAAATCTCTTGGAAAAATGTTGTTATAATTGCCTACCTTTTTTTGCTCTGTCTCCTTTTGTTCCGATAGGGTGGGGTTAATGGCTTGACTGGAGAATTGGAATTTGCAGAAAATGGGGGGAATCCCAATGTGCATTTCGAAATTCTGGGGACAAATTACGGAGAAGACCTTGGCAGAGGTATCCGCAAGGTGAGGCTATGTATATTCAAATGAGACTATTTTAACTGAATTTTTTAAAAAACATTCTTGTGTTCCTTGTTAATAGAAAAGTGTGTGATGGCAGGTAACATGCTGTTGTGTATCATTGAGAGGAGTAAGAAATGGGAGAAAAGTCTTGAATTTCTAGACTTCTATTTTATTATTGCAAAGAGGGTTTGCAGTAGGCCGTGTTTGTTACACAGAATGTGTTTAGGTACAGGTCTGTCCCAAAAGACCAATGCAAGCGGTTGTTTTGTAACCCTTGCAACCTATTTCCAAAATAGCAAATTTTATATTGAATTTTGTTTAGAGAACCCAGATTGACACGTGATACTGGTCGAAGTGGGATGCTGCAACCATTAGATGATTAAAATTCATAGAAACAGAAAGAGAAAATCTATTGCAACCTAGACAAAATTTCTGTAACCTCTTGACTTCATGAAATAAGTACATGATCTTTAGCAGAAATTAACTTTTACTGAGTAAGTGTAATGTTATGTATTCAGCTGCCAGACACAGTCCAAATACACCTTTTCCTCAGTCTCAGTCCAAGTATATCTCCAGCAAAATTACTTTTTCTTGGTATTTCAGTTTTGCTAGTCCATAAAAATAAATTGAAGTCATCTGTAAGGAATGGTGGAAGCAGGTCTGTATTTGCAGTGTGTACCCTTAACTTTGGACAACTGCCCATCTGGGATGGCAAAAGTAGCAAATATCATATGGTACCTCATTGGAAAATGAAAGACTCATAGGCTTTTCCAGGAGCAATTCTCCCTTAAAGACAGACCCCCTAAAAGGTGATACTAAGATCTCTTCATTTAGTGTATCAGGTTGCGCTGGTTTTCATATGTGAGGAACTTGAAGTGATTGTCTGAAAGCAAATGACAGAGAAAGTTATCTTAATATATATAAACTAGTTCCATGTGTCAGTGTCACTATATGATGAAGTACATAATTTGTCTGCATACCTTCTGCAGTAACAGATAAGTGTTCTGAAAGAAGGGACAGATAAATAAGATGTTGAAAGTGTCCCTAGATTCCTGAAATTTCTCCTTTGCTATTCATTGGAATTATTATTCTGTTCCTGCCGTTTCACCTGTCATCAGTACCTTAATGTACACACGTGTCTGTAGCTATGTCACCTTGAGCAGAGATCCTGACAGAAGTTTTGGAAACGAAAGGGAGCTATATTTTGTTGATATTTGGAGGTGTGCTTTGCGTAGTCTTTAGGCAACCATAATGTTGGATGGGCCCTTATTCCCTCACCTATAGATTCAGTCTGTCTCAACATACTTTGACTTATTTTCCCTGCTATGCATTGAGGAACTATTTATTCCTTAGAGCAACCAGGTAGTTCTTCCTGAGAAAAATCTGATTCTCTTAATTTAATTTATTTGGTTGATGTTGGATGGTTTTTTACTTCAGGCCTGTCTGGGTGAATGCCTGAGTGAAGCATTAAATTGTGTTCTTCCATTTCACAAAAAGATAGAAGAGAGAGAGAAACCTACAGAAAAGTATCGTAAATATAGAAGTACCAACAGACTTCCTAGGTTTTCTAACACTTTTCTGATAGTATAATTTAGATTTATAGTGCAAATTTACACTATGGAATGATTTACTTTTAAAGAAGAGATTAACAACCATTGGCACATGTAAATTGTGCAAAACAATTACATAGTACAAACAGACTTTTTGAACCTTCCTTGTTTACCCGTTATCATGGTTGAAGGACAAAGACATTCACTATTTTTGAAATAAAATAGATCTGAAGTTCGTCAAAGAGAATAGAATTTTGCACAGAATATAATTAGACCATGAAACTTAGTGTCACAAGACCCTGTCTGCGAGAAAAGCAAGTTACAAAGTGAAGATACTGAAAATATCGGGGAGTTTGTTTGCTGAGATGAGCACTGAAAATTAAATATAGAGATTATAAAAAAAATGTCCTGTTAAAGGTTGCACTATAAATGTCTATCCTTAGTTTTGCAATGCACTGCAACTGGTTAAAAAGAAGAAACTGTCCAGAGCAGAACAGATTTTACCTGTTCCATTTTTTTTCTAAACAGCATTCAGTGATCCAGAGAAAACTTTAGAAAGGGTCCCAGTGTAAAGAAAGGAATTTGCTTTAGAAAAAGAATTCTGTATGTAAGGTGAGAATGTGATATTTGTTCCTTCAAATGTTTTTTTTTAAAAATAAGTCAAAATAATTCTGATTAAATATTGTATTTTTACACTAAATTGCATAGTAAAAGGATATAAAACAAATATGATATTTATAACCAGTATCACAAAGTTAAAAAAATGAGCTGGGGATCCCAAAACATTTACATGAGAAACAGAAAATTTTTAAGGAGGAAATGCCATATGCTGGTTTTACTCTTTTGACAAAAGTTCACAGATTTTTGTCTTTGGTTAGGTTTTACTTTACAATCTATGAACCACTAGTGTTGAAAGCAAATCACAATAATTACAGGAGTTAGACATACTTTTGTTAGCTGTGCTAATTAAAGTATACTTCAGATTTTCATGTATTTAGTAGTCTGACTACAGACCTAACCATTTTTATTTCTCAACTCTAGTGGAATCAACTGCAATTAGCAGACTGACTGAAATTTCTAAACAAATGCATCTTCCCTAATTAACATATTTCCAAGTACTTTTGTAGGAGATAATGAAGGGTGAAATCATTACAAAAGGCCCATTGAAGTCATTGGGACCAGAAGTTCACGCCAAGTCAAGTGTGTAAGGAATTACTAACTTTTTTTCCCTGAGGAACAATCAATTGATTTTAATTAAAGCAAGTAAAATTTTAAAACACATTTGAATTTCTTGAGTCCAAATTGTTCTGCAAGTTAGTTCTGTTTGGGTTCCAGTGTGATTTGGTTACTTCCAAACAGTTCACTTATATTCACAGGTTAATATTCCTAGGACAAAAAAAAAGCAAACAATTTATGAAACTCCAAGAACTCATCTTTGTGTTTGTTTTTGTTGGTCAAATTAAGCCATGTATCTAGGAGAAACTGTCTGCAAGTCCTCTCCTTCTACTTTCATGGGCTACTGTCTTACTTGGAAAGCAGTGGGGGAATTCATGCAAAGTTCATTGTGTTGGGGTCTTCAATCTAGTGGCGAGTTAGCAAATTCAGGAGTGGAATTTTCCTGAAATACAAATTTTATATTGCTACGTCTCTGAACGAGATCCATCACCTTGCCGACCAAGGATCACATAGGCTATATATGTTGCCAGTCAGCCACTTAATACAGTCAGATACTGATTCTATTGACACCAGTTGTGTTAGGATCCCAGAGGAACTGCAGAAAAACTCTTCCTTTTACACATCATTCTGTGGCTTGAATTTGTGCAGATATAGTTATATTCAGTGGAAGACATGAGTGTATTTCTGACATTTCTCTGTTGGCATTTGTCTGTTGGTATTTGACATTTGAGTATGTATTCTTTGACATTTAAATTTCAATGCAATACTTTTATCTATAATGTTGAAATAAAAGCTGCCATTCCTGCGAATAACCATCCAACAAACGAACAAAAGGGAGTTGATAGCTCAGAAGAGTACTGTCTTATATCTTTGTGGTGTAGAAAACAGCACTGCAGAAATAAAGTGGTTTTCATGTTTCCTCCAGTGCTCTTTGTAATTCAAAATGGGCTCGTCCTCAAAGGCTCTGTGCTACAACTTTCGAAGTTTAGAGGACCTTCTTCATGTTCCCGCACTGTTTTTCTTACCATGTGTGAACATTTGGAGATCATTGCGCATTTCACTCTGCCTCCATATCCCTGTTAACAGACACCCGCCCCCTGTGCATTTCTCTTCTCGTCTCTGAAGACGGTTTCTGTTGTTTCCTCCCAGTGAGGGAATGATATGACATGCCAGGCTCTCGTATCTCTTCCTCTCTGCACCAGGATGTCCACATCAAGGCTGTTTATGTTCAGGACACCAAGGGATGCCTTGGAGCAAGGACAGAGCTGTGGACACAAAGGAAAACAGATACCCTGGTTGAGGCACCTGGGTAACCCAGGATGCTTTGAGCCCTCGGCAGAGGGCTTTGTACAGCTCTATCCTAAATGATTTTATTTTGATGACTGTGAGGAGGAAACATTATCTATTTTATTCTGAGGGATATCTGTAGTGAAAAGCATTTCATGAATGGGACTGAAGGCTTTTGGCCATAATGCCTGACAGATGTGTTCTTCCTTTCTCCTTCTGCCAGTGTGAATGGCAGGACCTTCCCTGTTCATGCAGGTTTTTATTTCATAGACCCGAGGGTTACATGGAACGTTCTATAGTTGTATTAGTTCAGAGATGGAAAAATTACATTGCATTTTTGTTTTCATTCTAGTAAAATAATTACTACTTCCACCTCATCTGAGAACAGTAGTTGATTACAATAGTGGCATTGCTTTGTTATCCAGTATTTGGAGCTTTTTTCTTACGTTTGTATCATGAAGCAACATACATTCCAAGTTTATATTTTGATCTTGGAGAAGTTACTGTCTCTTCTATTAAAACTTTTTTTTTGCATCTTTTATCTCTTATTCCTTTTCCTTTATGAGGTAAAAAGAGAATTTATACAGCTCTGCTGGCACTTATTAACTTAAATAACACTATTTAGTAACCAAGAGCAGACAAAATATTTTCTTCTTGGCTAGCTACTTGAGGTAAAAGATGGGTTTTGCCTGTTCCCTTTGTTATCGTGGTCAGAAGTAGAGCTTGGTAATGAGATTTAAAAATTGTGTATATATCAGCGCCTGGTACTTTAAGCTGTGATCTGTTGCAGCTGTTTCTAAAGGCTGACATGCAATTTATGATGTGACTGAAAGATACACTTGCAATTTACAGAGACATTATTGATGGTGTATTTTCTAGCGGGCTGAAATGTTGCTGTGTCTGACTACTTTGTCTCTAGTGTTGAGAGAAAAGACAGACCTGGCACAGTACTAACATGGTACTCCCTCTAAGGCGACTTTAAATACATAAGCATCCTGCTAGAAATGAAATAAACTACTCTTGTACTACAGGTAAAGAGGTAATTAAATACCTTGGTGAACTGGGACCTGCTGTTCCAGTTTATCACAGTACTTAAATCTGCTGTAAACCTGCTGAAGAGTACCATTCCTTCCTTTATTTAGTGCCATGCAATAGATGGAGGTTCGGTGACTGATTCTTCACATTCTGCTAGCTTCGGCACAACTTTTGTGAAATTTCAGTGAAATTTAATTTGGCTGGAAAGTGTTGGGAATTTGCATGTTATCACAATGAAGCTAGTGCTAGTAGAAAACTGTGATTTACTTGAAAGTGCACTTCTGTTTAGCTTAACAGTCAAACTAAATGCATATTCGTGTTTAATGGAAAAAAATGCCTCTATCGATGACTGTATTCCTGAATTTTACAAACTTTGAAACATAAAAAAGTCCCTCTTTCTGTTTTTGAATAAAGCATTTTCTTTTAAAGTCTAGGAGTGCAGAAAAAGAGACAGATGGACTCAAAGTAATCAATAGTGTACTATCTGGAGAATTTGTCAGGTTTTGGACTCTCTGAAGCTGGGGCAGGGGCTGGAATCTAAATCTTGGTGCTGCAGCTTCCTGCCCTGACCCTGGGCTGTTTGTCTGGATGAGCGAGTATTTCAAGGTTCATCATAAGTGCAAAATAAAGAAGCCAGAGATGGATTTGGGGGCTTGCTGAAAGCTGCCACAGGAATAGGGAAGACCAAGGTTTAAGTCCTTTTACTAGTGATCATTAATGAATGCAGAGAAGAACTGCTACTACAGGCAGTGTTATGAACAACCTGTTCCCTGGGAATTAGTCACCTGTGGAGCAGGACATCCACCAGAAATATAAGAAAGCCAGAATCACGTTTATGAGCCAAATCACCCAGAACACAAACTCTCAAACTCCAAAGTAATGCCCACAAAGCCAAGGTGAACCTGGCACAATAGAGACACATTATCCCACCTATTTCTCCTTCGAAGCAGCACAGTCAGCCATGTCTGCTGAGATTCAGTGCGTTCGGGCATTTGAACCTAGTGGGACCTGTTGTAAAGCAGAAAGGTGATTTTAGGCTGTAAAGCAAGTGGGTGTCCAGATTTCCCAGTCTACAAAAATAAGGTTAAGTACCTGGGTTAAAATTCAACTTAAGTAATTAAGATACAGGTGTGTTCATTTTTCAACATTTAGGTAGATGGTTTTTAGCAGTGACGTTTATTGGGCTAGAGGAGTGGGATTTGAACCTGAAAAAAAAATATCTTTCAAGCCTCTGAGTAACTGTAGCAGTCTGGAATGAAGAGGGTTTGCTCCTGCATGGGAAACAGTGGGCAAAAAGGGAAAATGAAGGGTGGCAGGAGGGGAGAGTGCAATGGGACCCTGGGGGGAAGCATTGATGTCAAACGGAAATTCCCCTTGGGACCTTGGTGCTCTGTAGGATTTCTCTTGGCAATTTTGGCAGGGGATGAGTCCATCTCTCTCTTGCTCAGAATTTCCATTCTTGTCAAAACTGATATGAATTTTCTCACTGAAAACTGCTTTCAGTGGATTGGGAACTGCCTATTTTGACGGACTGCTTTCATTAGAAAGAGACAAATCTTTATGTGCTTTAAATTGTATAGTTTCATGGATTTTATTAATTCTTTTTTGTTCATCAGGATAAGAGGGTATGTTTTACCCATCCTCTGTTGAAAAGCAGTTGTCTTGACAGCAAAGAACAGGAGAAATATTTTCCACTTTCAAAGCTGTGTTTTCAATTTCCTTTAATATCTCATTATGGCAATGGAAACTTGAGAAATATGAGTCAAAAATAATAACAAAAAAAAAACAACTAGGAATTGTAGCAGTAACTTCTGCTTTCTGTAGATGTTGCTATGCAAATTTCTAAACACGGCCGCTCCTGTGTGATTATTCTGTACTTCAAAATGGGCGTAAGAGCAAAGAATGATACAGAACTTCATTCGTTTATTTTTTGCAGCAGAGATTTTTTTTTGTCCTGAAAAATTTTGAATAGCTGCAATAGCATGGTGGTTTTCTAATAACTACAGTAGGAAAGTGAATTTGGGGTTGAATGTTGGTCAGGTTAGTGTAGCGTCTGTAAGTTGATTTGTATCTGTTAGACATTTTCCTTCATTTTTGGGTGGTTCTCTTCCTCTTGAACTACTTGCAGCTGGCTGCAGGTCATCCAGGACAAGGAAGGGGTTCTGCGAATAACCATCCTAGTTAGTTAGTTTAGTTAGTTTAGTTTAGTTAGTACCTCTTTATAGTTTTTAGTATGATTGGTTGGGCCACTTTTTTAATACCTTTACGATGGTTATATGGCTTTTTCTTCCATCTGAGCAGCTGTCAAAACCTCCCAGTGAACATGGGTCTGCAGAACTGGCTGGCAAGTTGTGGTGAATTTCTAGCCTCAAATTCAGCTGAGTAAATTAGCTTTGTAACTCACTTCAGAGATCTGAAGTGTTTGGGGACTTTGAAGTGCCTCAAACCTGACATTTTGAATAATGTCAGGAGGAACTGTGTAAGATTTAAGAATGACTTCTTGCTTTACTGTCCTCTCAGACAGTAATACTTCTATGAGATTTTGGAAATCCCATTAGGGACTTCTCTTCACCTTTAAGGGAGCACTCAGTGGGTGCTGCTTCAAGTATGTGATTCTTCATCCTTGAAATTAATAGGATAAAACACTTAGTTAACCTTGAAATTACTTGTTTTAAGGTGGGGATTCTCAATGAATTACAGGTACCTTTCAGAATTAAAGTTTTCAATGCTTGTCTTTTGCTCTCTAGAGTTGGATTGTTTTCTATCAAAGCTATCATCCAATGCAAATTGTTTCATTTCACAAATACTTGTAACTGGAACAAAGCTGTATTTTCCAGTAGTAGGAAGAAGTAATAAGTGTGCTTTAACCCCCCATTAATCCAAAAGAAGGGGGTGTTATAGCTAATTTATCAGGTGAAGAGGGAGAAAACTATCTTCAGTAAGTTAAATATTTCCATCCAAATTTTGATGTAAATTGGGTATCCTAGTCAAAAATGAATAGTAATTGGAAAACCATGTAGACAGGAGAGAAGGATGATAAAAAATTGAGCTCCTTTTTTCAACAGGAGGCATGAAGAGATGGTAGTAGGAAATGGGTCATTTAGCTTTAGGTTTTGGGAGTGGTAAAAAGGGTATTGTTCAGTTCTCAGAATTAAGAGCTCAAAGCACAACCTTGGAAAGGTCGATATGTCTAAGAGAACACACGCAGATCTTAGCCCATAATATGTGGAAGCAGAACTACACAGATTTCACAAGACTTGATGAATTGCTTTTTTCTTCAAGAACCATATACCAAGACTCACATGATTAGATAGCCTGGTATGTTTTGCCAAACACATCTCCTCATGATAATGAATCATAGGTTTACAGAACAACCCTGGTTGGACCTCAAAGATCATATGGTCCAAACTTTGAATAAATCTTTTCAAATCTGCACATTTTGTGAAGGACTTGTCCTTGAAGTCTGTGTTGTCTTGTAGTCTGATGAATGTTGGATGAGCCCCTGCGGTACATCTGAAAGGCCTGGAAGGCTCACATTGATCAAAACTTTGCTCATACAAATTTTAAAGTAGGCAGAACTGTCAACTCTAACAGCAAGATCTATCTGTTTCAAGCTAGCCTATTAGCAGGAAAATATGAAAACGTGTCTTATTATACACTTAACATTCATGTGTAGCAGGGATGAAAGCAAGCTGGTTTGTTTTTTGATTTTTTTTTGTGATTCTTTTTTTTTGTTTGAGAAAAGACTGTTTCATTGAGCATGATACTGATTGATATTTTGTTGACAGTAGTAGGCAGTATTTTCCTGCGGTGGTGTAAGTAGCCCTTATAAGCCCAATGGTGTTTACCTCTGTGGCCATAGAACATTCACTGTCACTTTCTACTAAAGCAGCGAGAACCTAACCCCAAACATGTAATCCCTTTTGTCCTCCCTCCAGAGACCCTGGGATCTAGAGGAGCTAGTCAAGTCATAAGCTGATTGGGAAACTGGTAACTGAACTTAATGAAAATGCAGGGCTTGTGGATTTCCACTGAGAGCACCCTCTATATATTTGTATGTCTCTTTATATATTTATCTATTTGTATAAAATCTACCACCCTCGGCCTCCACAGCCATGGAAGCAGATTTACAGTGGGCAGGAATGTGAAAACATCCCTGAAGCTAAAGACTCCCAAATTCATCAGAGGGATGTAGGCATCTATAAGCAAGTGTCAGCAGAGAGTCCAGGGTCAGGTGTCTCCCTGGTGAGAGGAGAGCGGTGCCCACTAGGGAGAACCGCCTGAGTCAACGAGGAGTCTCATGTTTGGGTTGGAACAGACAATGCATGCGGGTACAGTGATTAGCTAAAGAGAGAGAGGAGAAACGACGTGTCGAACTGTGGAAATAGCTTTCTGCCGTTGTTAGCACAACACAGCTGAAAGTACAGTAAATCTTTGTTGCGGTGTTTTTAAGACAGATAAGAAACTGATAGTGGCATTTGAGAAGACAAAGAGAATCGTCCCTGTGATTTCAACTTGGATGCTGTATCATAGTTTATAATGTAGTTTCTAACTAAATTACGCAGCTTATGTATTTCAAAATATGGCACTGTTTACTATGCATACATCATCATTTGTAAAATAGAAGTTTTCAATTACCTTTTCTTATCTGCCAAAAGAACTTCGGAAGCAGAACTGGTATTTCATTTTGTCTCAATATTGCATTTATGGCAATTCTGGGATATGTTTCCCATAAAGAGGTTATAACTGTATCCTGAAATTAAAAGAATCTTAAAAGTGATTTCCAGATATAAAAAGTTACTTCTGTGTAATTGGTAAGGGCCACCTCCTTGCACCTTTTGAGTTCTTTACAAATGATAAAGACAAGGATGATGAAACTTTCAATGACTTCATAATATTTATAGTTCTTTCATAATGTTGAAAGATTTTTATGATTCAGCCTTAAAATTACAGTGCCCAGATTTTTGCCCATTCTAAAGTTATGATATAATGCCTTAATCAGAGTAAGTTACAATAAAAATTAATAATAAATACTCTTGTCATGGTGTATTCCTGCTTTAAAATGCACAGCAGAAGTAATAGAAAAAGTGGTATCTATGAAGTCTCAAATACTTTACATTTTCATCTCAGTAAAACAGAATTAATTTAATCAGATAAACCTCTTTTTCTGAAAAATAAAGCTTTTCAGGAAATAGTAAGCACTAACAAGGCTTTGAAACTCCTTAGGCTAGAAGTAAATGAGGAGAAATATTATGTTTTAAGGAATTTTGTGAGGTATGTCTGGCACCTGTGGGAGATGTCGGTTAGAAAAGTCTCATTCTTCCTTCCATTTCTCTCTAGTTCTCAAAACCTGTGAAACTTATTATGCCAGTTTCTATCTCAAGTATAGCAGTGGGCAGAACATTTTTCAGGTGTAAACAGAAGAGAATAAGATGGGATAAATTGCAGAAGGACTTCTATTGAAAATAGAGCTCAAATTAACTTTAATTTTGGTCATATATGTAAAGTATTTTATGACCTGATTTAGAAAAATGTAGCGTAATGTATTCCAACTGGTGTGTTTAAAAAAACTTGATTTTTTTAAAAAAAAGTGATTTAAAAAAATAAGTTTATAACATTTGACTTAAACTAATAACTTACTAGTGATACCTAATAACTTTAATATATTTGCTGACAGCAGAAACATATATTGAGAGTGAAGTGCATGATATGCTACAGAAAGCGGTATGTCCCTTAAACTCTTGGAAATGGAGTTGATGAAAAGCTCAATGTGAGCCGACAGTGTGCGCTGGCAGCCCAGAAAGCCAACCGTGTCCTGGGCTACATCAAAAACAGTGTGGCCAGCAGGTTGAGGGAGGTGTTCTGCCCCTCTGCTCCTCTCTTATGAGATCCCACCTGGAGTACTGCGTCCAGCTCTGGGGTCCTCAGTACAGGAAAGACATGGAGCTGCTGGAGCAAGTCCAGAGGAGAGCCACAAAGCTGATCAGAGGGCTGGAGCACCTCTCCTAGGAGGACAGGCTGAGGTAGTTGGGCTTGTTCAGCCTGGAGAAGAGAAGGCTCCAGGGAGACCTAATCGCAGCCTTCCAATACCTAAAGGGGACCTACAGGAAAGCTGGCGAGGAGCTGTTTACAAGTACAGGTGGTGATAGGACAAGGGGGAATGGGCTCAAACTGAAAGAGGGGAGATTTAGATTAGATGTTAGGAAGAAATTCTTTACTGTGAAGGGTGGTGAGGCACTGGCACAGGTTGCCCAGAGAAGCTGTGGCTGCCCCATCCCTGGCAGCATTCAAGACCAGGTTGGATGGGGTTTTGGGCAACCTGATCTAGTGTAGGGTGTCCCTGCCCATGGCAGGGGGGTTGGAACTAGATGACATTTTGAGGTTGCTTCCAACCCAAACCATTCTATGAAATAAAGCCCCTTGATTTTTCATGGACTTATCTGATATTTCTATCTAGGAGAGATGTACAAAGAAGCCAAAGCAAAAAACAGAGATTAGGAACCAAGCCATGACTAGAGCAAGAAATAAGGGCTGTTTTTCTATGTCTGGGCCATTCACTGTTTCAAGAGTGATCCCAGTGTAATTGCAAACTTTGCCAGAGTTCTCTCTTCTCTATTACTGCCACACCCTGCTCTCCTGCACTAAACATGCTACCCTCGATGTGTCTTATCTGGCAGTTTTTTGTGCTTCCATTTCATTTACCTGCTGCTTTACCTCTTTGTATTTCTTCCATCTCGTCTTCGCTTCCTCGTTGTGTCCCTTGAAGCTCAGATACAGTCTTATCTTTGCTACATTTTCCTGATCCATGATGAACCAGGCTGCTTCTTCACCTTATCTAGTCATCATGCTGGATGGGGGTGGGGGGGAAGTTAAATGCACTTTTATAATAATTAATGTACTTATAGCTCATCAAAATCTAATTTAAAGTATGCGTTTTAATGGAGTACCTTAATAATGAGCCATCAGTGTGTTATATGAATATTTTCATGCAACATGCAGTTTGTATATACCTCTACTGATTTTGCATTATAACTTGTTTCCTTTAAAAATTTATAGAATTATATTTTAAAGTCTTGACACTGGTGTGTCATCAGTTTGGTCCTAAAACATTTCACTATTCTAAACTTACTAGTATTCTGAATTAGTACTTAGGTACTCTTAGCTCTCTCAATTTATTAACTATTGGTAAAATGTGTGATTTTGCCATTGAATGTGCATGTCTGAGATCTCATTAGTCAGTTTATTTTAAGCTGCATATTGTAGTACTTGAGACAAATATTAGACATAAACATACAAAGTAAGAAAATAAATATTTTAGGATCTAGTTAAATATCATATATCTATGACTAAACTACACTTACCACTCACTGGAATAGTGTCAATTAATGAAATTTTCTTAAAATATTTATAAAATAATACAATAAAATATTAGCTTCTTAAAGGGAGTGTCAGTCCCTTTGGATAGTCAATGTGTCTGGTTGCTAGCAGAAAGATTTCAAAGTATAGCCTCCTGGTCAGTGTAGACTAAGGTAAATTGTATTTTCCCAATCTTTGGAGACCTATTTGTTCACAAATTGCCTTTTTTAATATGTTTGAAAGACTAGAATAATTCACAGTTAGTTTGGTCTACAGTAAAGTTATAATGAGTCTCTTGATACACTTGATTCTGGATAGTTAAATTGATTTCTCTGTTTGGCCTTGGGGCTTGTTGTATGCTGAACAGCATGTGGAAGTTATTCTCTTCTCTTGCTACTAACTTTACTGCTGAAGACCTTAAACCCTGCTTGCTTTTAGCTTTGCCACTTACTGTGTCTGCGGGAAAGCAAACATGACAAGACCAAGTAAGTGATGGATATCTTCCCACATGAGAATACGATCTTTATGTCGCTTTGTGACTGTAGGCCACCAACAGATTGCATTAAACAGGGACTGATGCACTGAATACAAATGTTTTTAGTATCCTTACGAATTGAAGCATTTTGTTCAGTCCAAAGGGGAGTGAATTTCACATCAAACTGATTTCATGGCTGAGATTTTCATCTGCTTTTATAGGGTTTTTTTTGGGGGGGAGGAGGAGGCAGGAGGACAAGCATGATAGGAAACTTTAATAAGAAATTCTGATATTTTTCCCATAGTATATCGCATTCCCATTTGTTTAATGTGTTCAGTATGTAACATCATACCCCATATTTATTACAGATCAATTCCTCCACTTTCTTTTTGATTCTGGTTATATATTCCTTCTAAGTTTTATCAGACTCTTTTCTAATAGCTTTGTAACATCTAAATTGTCAGTCAGTCCATTAGTCATTAGAAGCTGCTTTCTAGTTTGTTGTGCCACTTTAGCATATTGAGGCAAATCATTTCTGCAACAGAAAATGAAAACATTGATAAACACAGAATGTTATCATACCTTTTTAAGGAAATGTTTTTCCTTGTCAGCATTTTATTTCATATTTTCTTATTCACACCATTTGCCTTAGAAAGAGGGGAAAAGCCCATATGTAAGTTGTCTGGTCTAGTTAAATCCATTTTAAAAAAGGAAGTTATAACTGCTCCAAGCTTTCAAAGACCATTGATAACATGAAATAGAAGTATCTCTCTCTCTTTCTCTCTCTCTCTCTCTCTTTCTCTCTCTCTCTCTCTTTTTTCCTTTCGAACACTTTTACGATATTTTTTGAAAGGTGTCTTCTCAAGTACAAATACAGTCATATATAATCATGTGCCAGATTGCCCAGGTTCTGTCAGGAGTGTGATCTCTCTTAAATCCTATTGAACATAAATCCTAAAATCTTTCTGTAGAAGACAAAATATTTGCCTTTGGATTACATCTAACCATTCAAAGGTTGCGTGTTCAGTTGTTGGTTATTATCTTAGCTCACCAAAACAGAGATCTTCACTTGGATGTGAAAAAGAGAAAGTTGCTGGCTTTTGCCAGCTGTATTTTTCAAACTCTGTGGGAACAGCAGTAGACTCAGAATTGTAAGAGGCTACTGACTTGAAGACGTTGCAGTCCTTTGCAGACCACAAATAGCAGACTTATGAGAAATAATTTAATGAAAGCTTTTGGAGTAAGACAATTTAAACCTCTCAACCTAGAAATCTTGAGATAACCTTAGGCAAAAAAAAATGGATATACTGACTTCTTCAAAAAAATCAATCATCCTGAACAGCATAACACAGCTTGCTTACCTGTAGATAATCATTAAGAGTTGGGAACAAAGCAGTCCACTAACTTGCCATTTTGGGTTTTGAAAGAAAAGAAATTCTGGGATAGAGCTAAGCAGTAAACTCCCCACGCTCTGGAGGTCAGGGAAAATTGAAAATAAAACTTAGACACTGCTATGAACCTGGCTGTAGAAAGCAGGTGTTTCATAACATTCTGTTTCGAAAAACATTTTTGAAATAGAAGAAAAGAAAAAAAATTTTATTTCATAAGGACTCAGTTTTATCCATAATCTCATTCTGTTCTTTCCAGTTCCAAACACAACAGTACACTTAAGAGTGGGAGGATGTTAATTAAAAATAATACAGCATCAGCTGAATGCTCCACAGAATTTAAAATTACATGTCTGCAGAGATTATTTGCTATCATGCTTGCTATAAAGGTATATGGCTCTTGTGTAGGATCTTCTAATAATTTGAGATATTTCACTGCCCTCTCTTGGTAAGAATTAAAACTGGTCTCTCTTTCACAAAACAACCCAAGAGCAAAAAGGTTTTTTCCTTTGGAGCAAGTGTTATTTGCTAGAAAATCATAGCAAGTTGGATATTGTGGATTAATAAATATCCATGAAGTTGTGGTGGTAGTACTGTTCATTCCAACTTGAAGTTTGTGAGTGAGGTCTCATTGGTTTGATCTATGATGTGTGGACATAGGGGTATAGGGATATTTATTTATGTATTCAACCTTGTACAAACTTCATGGCGATATATCCGTTTCCATAATAGTATAGATAGATTTTACAAACACCTTAAAGTCTGTGCATCTCGTGAGCAGTGAAAAAGCTAATGACATTTTAATTGCATGCTGGAATAGTAAGCTAGTCACTCTTTTATTAAAACCTATCCATTTTAGACAGCTAATTTGGGTGCATATGTTAACTAGTAATGTCCCTCCTAAACATGTGAGAGGGAGGTGCTGCCCTGGAAGGCAGTTCAAAACTGCAAAAGGTATCTGGAGGTATTAGCTAATTTCACAGTTTAGTTTCAAAGCCTATAAATATCTTTCCTCCTCCAAATCTCTATGAAGAGAAGACCAAATTTTTGCAAGCTCCCTGAACTGATGCTTCTTACCTGATATTTGGGAGCACTGAGAAGTCATACATGGAGCCTTACACCATGACCGATTTCCTACCCACATTCTATTATGAAAGGTTTTGTGAAACACATCACAAAAACATGAACTTTGAATTCTGTGCCATGATTAAATCAAGAATTATAGATTATCTTCAGTCAATTCTGTTTTACTTCAAAGTAATCAAGCAACTTCTTCAAGGGTAGCATTATTGGTTCAGAAAGGCTGAATTTATACCGCAGGAGGGACTATAATTTAGAAATGCCGTAGAACTTGTATATATAGCTTTCAACTCCCAAAGGGATAATTTTTGATGAAAATTATGTTTTGCCATATATTTCAGGAGGTCTATGTTATGGCAATATTTACGAAGGAGTGAATGGGCAAAAATAAACCAACATGTCTTGGTTTTTGCCCACGTGTTTTTTCAAGCCAAAGTAGTAAAAGAAAACAGAAATTTGGTACATGTCCAGAGCCATGTAAGCAGTTCAGAGTCTGTTCTGTTGCTGAAGCACAGACATGCTGCTTTGTACTGAGAAATATTTAAAACACAATTTGCCGTTGTCGGTAGCACAGCAAAATTATTAATCCATGTTAGATGTTTTTATACAGAGCGATGACTTGTTCTGTACCAAATGCAAATTTGGCAAGTGCTCCTGTCCCACGCTGTTTAGTTTGAAAGGATGGAGGAGTAGACCTGTCAGTGGTAGAAAGTTTGAGCTACACCAAGAGTGCATTAAATTGCAAGGAAAAGGTTGAAAGGGAGGCAAATCATGATGGAAAGGCAAGGATAGCCTGCAGATGTTCACAAAGAAAAGAGATTTGCATGTTTACTGCCTGAAGTCGCTATTATGCAGGATGTCTTCCAAGAAAAGTTTTCACTTTTCCTTTCCTGTCTAGCATTCTGTAGGCAGCACCATGACCTGACGCTTCACCAGAGGGTTATCAGGAACTCTGCAGATCATCCAGGCTATTGTTTGCTGTCCCGCTTGTGCTCTGCATCCAGCAGCGGTCCTCTCTGAACACTGAATGGGGAGTGGGTGGGCTTTTCTGGCATGTGACAATATCAGCAGGTCTGACTTTATAATGAATTAAGGTCACTCTTTGTACGAATTCTCTCAGCTCTCCAGCAGTTTAGACAATCGATCTGTAAGGAGCTTCTGCAAATGTCACCTTGCAAACTGACTATGCACTTTGGCAGGAAATTAGGAGGAGCAAAAAACAATTCAAGAACCAGACTGAGAGATGGTTATTAATTTTTTGCCTGTGTCTTTACTGAAAGGGGAAACAATCATATCTCTTTCAACACAGCAGAAAAAGAGGAATCATGACACATTTTAAAAATGCCATATATTTGATGCAGCAATCTTGGTACACAGCGTTGCGAAGTGCCTCAGGGCTGCCACACAGTTTCATGCCTTCTTGTGTAGCTGTTATTTCAAGTCAGTCTTGTGGGATATACCCCATCCCCTACTGCATTTTTGAAGAAGACAGATTCACAACTAGCTGGTATTCTCTGCTGACTATTTCTGTATTAGTAGAAATGCCAGTGTTTTAACTTTGAAACACAAACCTGTCTGGCCTGTGCGTTTCTCCACATAGCCCGTGTATGGGATTTGACTAGTGTGGATTATCACCATTTGAAAGTGAGTTTTAGGCTGAAAACCGGTGCAAATTAGAGACATGAGTATGGGGCAAGCATGTAGGAGATTAAGGTAGGCAGTAGGAAGCAGCCCTTCAATAATATTATAGAATGGTGAGACATCTCTCTTCCTCTTTATTTTTAGTTTCTGATATCACTGGGTGATACAATGGCAAGGATGTTGGTTTTCCTGTGCACGTCAGTGTGGGAACAGAAGAGTTTGGAGGAAGAAATGCTGTTTTGGGAGAAGTGTGGGAAGGGAATTAATATGGCTGCTTCCTATGCTAGCTTTCTGTGTTGTTCCTTTTGCTTTGTTTTTGCTGTCCAGGTGGTCCAAGTACACTCGGTCAGTGTGAAGTGCCAAAAGCTGGCTACAGATATCTCCTCTGCTCCCCTTTACAGTCAGATCACTGTCCAGCTTGTACTACTGCCTTCCTAATCAGTTGAGAAACTAACCAGGAAGAAACGTTCCTTTTTAACTTTTTGCCACTACCCTCAGGCTTCTCCCTGTAATAAAAAAAATTCCCAATACAGTGCTTGCTTGTAATTTTAAGACTCGAATAATTTATAATTTGTATATCTTATATAGAAAGAGTTATCAGCCTTTAAGTTGCAGTCCTTACTCAAAGCACAGAGCACTAGGAAGACCTGCAATAGTTGAGAAAAATTTTTGGCTGAGCTCAGCTTCAAGTTCACACAGAAGCTCATTAATATGTATACACATATACATGCCTTCATACAGAAGCATACACACAAAAGCTGCTGGCCTACAGTTTTCCTATAAAGCCCTAGGCCACAGAGCTCTCGGTGTGAAAATAGATTGCCCAGCATCAAATACAGGGTGTTCAGAAATCCTGACTGCCCCAAAGGTGAGATGGACTTCTGACTCCAGGTCTTTCTATTTCTAAAGCCCTGAGGGTATTCCCTCCTGGCAATCATACATCTTTTGGAAATCTCTGTTTCAGAGGGTGCCTAAGTTCCTGGGAGCGATTGCTTGCTGCAAGTCTGCAAACAACTCTTGTTGCTTGTAGGCAGTAGCACGTATTGTCGGCCTTTCTTTGTTTTTATTCCTATTCTTTCCATTGACCCCTCCTTGAATGAAAAGTCACGCCATCTTCTCTTTTCCCAGTGTTGATGGTAAATGCAGAGCTTTGGTGTCACGGTATTCTTTATACCAATAATGAGACAGTCACAGGAAATTGTGCCTGAGGTTTAACTTCTGAGATGAATAGCTTTACAGGGAGTCATTTTACTTCTTGGTTTCTCTTTTCTTCTTAACCTCCAGCACTTTTGTCCTTACTTTCTTAACTCTTAAATTCTTTTTTTGTAAGTTTTTTCCTGCTTGTTGCCCCTCCCTAGCATGATGACAGATAGACAGAGTGAGGGAAGCTATAAAATTGTATTTTCTTCTTGTTCTACCAAATGACTGACTCACCAGAATTTTATCCCTCTAATGTAAGTGTGTAATAAGCCAAGTGACTTGAATGAGGGTCACTTGCCATTTATTTTTGGTTTTTGGCTTTGATGGAGCACTTCATTAGAGCTACCATAAGACCTGACAACAAGTTTATGAGAAGGAGATTATTTTATTTTATGCTTTTATCTCATGTCACGCAGTGGTTTCTGGTCACGATTGGATATCACGTATTATGGTCATTTCTATCTTGTTTCAGATTTGTGTTTTCTGCCATGTGTGGTACTCCTTAATGTCTAATCTTCAAATTGTGTTCCTTATGTTTGAGTGATAGTGGATTTGTTAGACTGCATGCTCTTTCTGTGGCACATTGGATTGATTTTTTCTATTTGGCTTGAATTACTCTTCATGATAGATCCCCTTCACTGTAAGCTGTTTTTATCTTTCTGTAGGCTAGATTGAATTCTTCTTTGCACACACAAACACATACATATATATACACACACTTGTTTCTGGAATGCTGAACTTTTTTTTTATTATTCCAATAAGACTGAATTATCTCCAGAAAATTCAGAAAATCTGTTTGAAAACCCTTAAATGTGCTAGACTCCCTTTAGGTGGAAATTTTCTTTTATGACCCTTTGGAGTACTTTGGAAATGGTGTGGTGGAATACACACTAAATAAGAAAACCCACATAGTCAAAGTTCCCATTCTTTCTTGTGGTAGGATATTTATATAATTCATACATCAGTAATGAAAAAAAAAGAAAAAAGTATATATTAATCATTAAAATGTAAGGTAGTAAGATGAAATAATATACTGTGTAAAAGCAATTTTATCTGTGTGTTTAAGTGTGTATAATGTAAATTAATGCATATATGTTAATTTTATTTACGTACTTGTTCTTCGGAGAGGGAAATATTATCCCACACTAAAAGTATACTTGGTGAAAACACTAGAAACATGGATAGTTGGTTTTGCTTACTAGGGGTTAGATATCTAAATTTACAGAGGTAATGGGAGCTAAGAGATTTACACACCTCGGAAGATGAAAGCGCTTAGATTTATACCGTCAATTAAAGATTTAAGTTCCTAAGTTTAGGTGCAGAAGTAATAACATTTAAGGTATTTTTACAACTTTGCAGGTATTTAATCTATTTAACAAAATGTTTCAGAACCATATGGTCAATTAAGCCCTAAGGATCATTTATCAATGTGAATTTTTTCTGGTAGCAAAGCTATTTCCTCTGAATTTGAGTGTCTAACTTCCCATCATCCAACATCTTCAGATAACTCACCAGATGAAAGCTGGTGTAATACATCGGAAAAAACCAAAGGGAAACTGTAGCCCTTAGTCTGAAAGATCGCAGTGTGCTTTTTTTCCCTTCCAATTTGAATTTCAAAATCCTGCAAGTTCCATTATACATGAGTTTACAGAGAATTAGGGGATAGGGGAAATTAGTTCAAGCTATTTTTAAAATCTACATTTAATTCAAGATCCTGAATTAGTGTGGAATATAAACTCAATTTTAGAAGTTTATTGAGTTTTCAATGTAACTGTTTTTTCCTTTGCTTACCCCCGCATCATTTTGTCACTAAAACCTGTAGGGTTAGGACCACATGTTTTGGAGAGACTTAGTGAGACTGTTCAAGATTTTTCACAGAAAGAAATATAACTCTAGATATGTTGAAATAAATGAGTGTTGTAAAAATTACTACCCACCTACTGTTCTTCAGTGAACAGAGCCTACATGATTACAACTGCGCATATGAAAATAAGATTGGGGGATTAGGAGGTATATATGTGCCTTCATTTTGTAACTTCTCTCTTTAAAAAAGCTACTGCAAAACTTCATAGTTTCGCAAATGGGTTCTTGAAGCTCTCAAGACAATATGGGGAAAACTTTACAACTTCTGTTCAAATTATACATCATCTGCAGCTTGTGAGGCTGATGTTTGCTAGCGGCTCACCACAATGGTGCTACTGTGCTGTCAATGAGTAACTGTGCCATTATAAGGCAAAACTTAGAATATATTCCTGAATTTCACAGCCTACTTAACAGCAAAAGTCATTTGAGTGGCCATAATTATCAGACAAATCCTTCACTCCCGTTGATTCTGGGAAGAGAGAAACCGTATGCTCGCTGCTGGACCAGCTTTGTCTTTCGGAACGGCAGCTTGATTGCACTTCCCTTCTCAAGGGCCATCGTCAGATGGTCTATATTGATTTGCATTAAAGATGCATTGTGCTTACCAGAGATTCACAGCATGATCCGTGAACATATCATAGCTTCTAATCAATCCTATTCTTGTCTTTCTATTGCACTACAATTTCTGTGCAGCTTAACACCTCGATAGGAATAGTAGAGTTTTTTATTATTATTCTTTTTAAGGAACTGAGCTGGTTGCCTGAACTATCTTGCTTGATAATTAGGTATAACCTGTTAAGTCTGTTGTGACATATAGTAAATCCTCGGATAACCGGCAAAGGTGGCCAGCTGTACAGCTGTGCCATTCATGGGATGTAAAGACAGCGCAAAACATCTGCTGCATAGAGAGAACTAGAAAATTTGGAAGTCTACACTATGGGGTTAGTATCTACACAGCAGTATCAGAGGCAAGGAGGTATCAAATGGTGTAAACAACATCCTCAGCATCAGGTTGAGGTAGTACTCCAGACTGGAATGGAGACGTTTCCTTTTTGTACTTTGATTCAAAAAAATGAGAGCTTGGAAATTCCTTAGGTAGCATAGACTTCATGCTTCACGGAATTCATAATATGAACTTTAGTGCACCAGACCCATGTGTATCATGGCTTCTTCATTGATATCTGCAAGAAGTTATGTATATACCCACAGACACAAATCTATAAGATTATCTTTTTGTATTCCTTGGCTTTAGTGTTTATAACATTTGATGTTTGTTTGCAATGTGAATATACTTTGATATATTTTTATCTTGACTGGTGAAAGAAATTGCCTCTATTTTAGAGTAATAAGTCCTAACATTGCATCTATCTCATAATTTATTTTACTTAATTTCTCTGCCTGTTAAGCTGTTACTAAATGCAGAAGTGCTTTTAAATGCGTAATTGGTATGCACATTACCCTGGGGCCTCTGATTTGCAGTTAGAAAGACACCAGAAAATGAGTTCCCAAATAGTTAACTCTAAGTAGATAGGAATAACAAAGCAAAGGGAGGAACTTGAACTGGAGCATGACTCTAATTGTGCCCCACAAGGTTTGTGGCATCTTCAAACAAGTGATCCCCTCAAGTCTATTCTGATTTTATGTGTACAGAATGTGAGTAGGTTTTTTTTACAATAAATTTAAGGTGCTTTTCTGTCTTGTCCCTTCTTGAAATGCATCCTCCTCCATCCCAAACATCGGCAATTTGGAATATCTTGAATCTGGTTGGAAGATTACAAAAACAATTTCAAATGTTAAATTCTTCAAATTTTACACAGTCAGACATGCTTTATAAGATCCTTTCAGTTTCATTTTCAACATGCAAGGTACTTGGATATATTTCTACACTAAAATTTAAAGTTGCTACCTGCAAATTTACTGCCTTGGACATCTGCATTAGAAGACAGACAGTTATAATCCAGAAATTAAACAGTGAATTTAATGTATTTCAAGTATTATAGAATGTGGTGCTGATTTTGAGTAGGAAATTTTCATTTCTCTCTTGTAAAATAAGGCAAATTATACAAATTTGAAAGATTTTATCAGAGTCTAAATTTTCCCTTAATCATCTTATCAACATAAAAGCTCTGTATTTCAAAAGGAACCACTACTAAGTTACTTTTTTTTTTTTTTTGCTTTCTGGGATGGAGATTTTATCATTATGTTTACAGTGTAGTCATGTAGGCAAATAGCTGTTGTCTTGTTCATTCTGAACTGAAAAATATCCATGCATTACATAGTTCAGTCAAACCCAAACTAAGTACATTTGATTCTTAATAAAAGTCCTGGAGGAGGCCCAAGACAGGCAATTTCTTTCTATTTTTTTTTAGCCTCAGAGCATCAGCTAAGCAGCTGCCTTACATCATCCAGGGAACTGACAAAAGTAAATAAAAAATGCAGAAAATTAAAAGCTCTATATCCCCATATGATGACACTTAGAATAACATAATAAAAAAAAGAAATCCTTTAACTTCATTGGGTGTAATAAATATAACGAAAATGCTCAAATGAGTGTGTAGCAGAGTCAAGTAACTGGAGACATCGTTTATAAAATTCACGTACTGAATAATGATAAGTGTACACCATACAAGTGAGCCATGAATATAAATTTATTATGCTTACTTATATCATTTGGCTCACTCAGTACCATCATAATATTGACTGGAGCTCATAAATTAGTTCTGGGTTTCATATCTACTTATTCGTTTTTGTGTTGCTGTTTGGAATTAAAAATGTCATAACCAGAAGATATGAATAAGTCTTAGTGAGGGAAAAAAAACCCTATCTTGTAGAAAGAGTCTGCTGTGCAATCTTTTTTCCACAATTAAAAGCCTTATCTTTTCCTTTGATTCAAACAAGCATTTTAGTGAAATTCTAAACTACCTCTTTTAATCCACAAGTGAAATTTTGACCTCGGTGAAGATCAGTAGCAGAATTCCAACAGGTTGTATTTTTTCAAAACTGGTAATTTCTGACTTTTTCTTCATATGTAGGGCTGGACTAATCTAGTAGAACCAGTGCTGTCAAACCAAACCTGTTCAATTTGTGAAGCTCTGTCTGGGTATGCAAGGGTTGTAGGCACGGGAGGGGAGGCGGTACTATAGAGGAATGAACAGAGTTGCATTAATGGGAGGAGGGGTGAACATGAGTATTTGTACATATTGTTTCAGTGTTTCACAGTATAATACTATTATCACAAAAAGATAACAGTAGTATTTAATAATAAGAGAGTTTCTGATTTTAGCTGCAACAGATCTATTTCAGATAATATAAGAAGGGGTTGGGAAGGTCCTCTAATCCAGTACACTTTGTTGAAGACTGGTGGAGAATGCTTAAGGAAAAATAGATAAACATTGCTGTCTGTTCATAAACCTTCACACCTTCCAGTAGTGCAAGTTTTAAAGACTACTTAGGCTAAGGGAGTTCCTTTGTGTTTAATGAACCTGGATTAATGGATTTTTCTTTATGCTTTTTGAATACTTGTAAGGGTTTGGTATTCATACAAATCTGGTACGCTTCCATCTTCCCCTTTCCTTTCTCCTTTTATAGTTTGCATAGCTCTTTCCAATGTACGTTCCTTCACATTTATCAACACTGAATGTCATCTGTTGTATCACGGTCACTCAGTACCATGAGATCTGAATTCTTTGCCATTCATTTTCACGTTTACTTCTTTGAATTATTTAGCACAATAACAAACTTTGTCACTATGCTGTTCATCAGCTTTTCTAGATCATGTATGAATATGTCAAACAGCACTGATCCCAGGAGATTAGTACAGACACGCAGATATTAGTAATATCCTGGTAATATGAAACTGTTTCTTCTTATCACTTTTGTCCTTTAACACTGTTTATCTAAGAAAGGACTTTCCCTTACTTGCCATGACAGCTTCGGCTATTTGTGGCTTTAATATATAACAGGCATGTTGTTTCCCCTCATAATTCTGCACTTAGCAACACAGTTGATAATTCTGTTTAAGCTCTCCCAGTTTCCTGGAGACTGTAGGTGTTCCTATCTGTGCACAGTGCATGCTTTTTCACCCCAAGCCTTGGAAGGGAAGAAGCAAACTTTAACAATAAATCTCAAGCACTTAATAATCAGTCTGTCCCAGAGCAGGAGTTGTCATATCAGATGCAGATTTTTGGAAATGCCGCTTGAGATTCCTACTGAATTCCAGTTTTCCGTTCAGAAGTTTGGCTGAAACATGAGCTCTGCAATATAGCACTTGCTATATGTGCATGAATATCCTCAGACTCCTAAATTTTTTGTTAAATGGAGTACCCTAAAGTAAAAGTAATGTAACTAAGAAATAATGTGCATTCCAATTGTGCCAAGGCTCTGAATTCATACAGTATTAATGAAGATTTTGATTAATACTTCCACGTAAAACTAAAGGAGACAGACTAAAACCTTTTCTAGTAGCTCTCCCACCCCTGTTTCTGCATTTTAATGAAAGCTTTGTTAATATTTAAAATGCATTTAAAGCCTCAAGTGTATAGGAAAGCTATGTAGGTAAAAAAGATATGGGCATTTTATTAGGCATAGCTGTTTGAGCAAAAGGATAAATGTCAGACTAATAATGCCAATGACAAACTCTGCAACTTGCAACATAATTGAAGATTTTAAAATGTATTTTGCAACTTCATCCTGTACCAAAATGAAAAAAGTCATCAGCCAAGTACTTTGCTCATACTTAGACACTGCAGACCAAATAGCTGCTGATTTATTCACAACTACTTTATTTAATAGTGTATCTTTTGTTAAATATTGTAACATGGCACTTATGGGCTACTGATATGCCATGGGACTAAAATAAATCAAGTGATATGTTCCTGTTAACTGAATGAAGTATTTTAATAAGCTAGCCTGATTCATGTAGACATTTCCATTCATCTGAATTGAATATTGTGCTGTATAAGAAGGAGCTATATCCTATGTCTTTGTGATTCTTCTAATGGATTAATTCATAGGAGAAAAAGAATGCAGTCATTTCAAATTTGAAACTTAGTGTGAAAAGTCACTGCAAAATAACAGCCAAGTATGAAAAAAAAAAAAGGAAATATTTTTCTTACTGTTCAGAACATCCTGTCACAGAACGATCTAAACTCCCTCGATGTGTATTTAAAGTAGATGTGTCTACCTTTAACAGCCAGAAAGCAACCCCTTCATTCAGTAAGGTCATCCAGAGCTTTGAACTCAAGTGCATTGTGTTGTACTCTGATGATGGACTGCAGTTTGCTTAGCAAACTCTGCATGGGAATGTGGCGACTTGATACATTCATATGAGCCAAAGGTCGGTCTTTAAAGTTTGTATAGTTACAATTACCTTTGACTTAAAAAAAACCTGGTGATGTTAGTTTGCCTTGCAAGGTCCCTTCCACTTCCTTCTTCAATTATTTCTTCTTTACCTCCCTCAATGCTTAGGCAGGGAATAATCTTTCTATCTCTTTCTTTTTCTCCTGGTTACTGACAACCTGGCCTCTTCCTTTTCCCTATTTCCTGGATGTGAGTTCCGCCTATTTGACATGGGTAGAAGAAAGGTAGGAGAAATTTGTCTCTGTGGATACCATATTCCCAAGTCCACTTGACCTATGCACTGTGTCTTGCTTGTTCCATGCTTACTCTAGATAAAATTAGAACTACAAATCTGTGGACACCGCTAGAGATTTGCAGGGGTTTTTAACAGGTAAAAAAGCTGTATGTTTTGTCCTCTGGATGTAGGAGGACTGATCTAATGAAGCATTGATTTCAGTTGATATTGTCTCTTCGTGGAACTTCTATAAAAATTAGGCCTAGACTGTGGAAATTTGAGTCTCTGAAAATGTACGCACTCTAAATCTGTGGCCGTGTTTGTAAGCACAGGTCTTTGACTTTCTCGTGATCATCAAATGTGTATTAATATATCTGTATGTGTATGTGCATGGACGTGTGTTCATGTAAACTTCTGTTAAAATGATTTAAAAATATTTATTTTTCCCCTAATTCTTAATTTTAGATTGAGTTGTAATGTAGCACATCAGAAATGCTCAGGTATGACGAGAAGTAGGTGTGTAACAGTGTAATCTGTTTTACATATCCTCATTCATTTTTTTTATCTACGTTTATTCCAGTGATTGAAATTATAACTCACATAAGTAATAAATGTTATGTTTGGCTTCAGGCTTCTAGCACCATATTTATGAATGACTGAAGTAAAATGTTTTAAACCACAGCCTTAAAAAAGTAATATTGCTGCAAGATGGAATACACTCATCAACTATACTCGCTTTGCTTTTTCAAAGATCTTCATCCCTCTGTAATTGTATCTGATAGGTGGCAAAATTTGATGTTCCACGGGGCCTAATTTCTTACTGTATGGTTTTATCTTCGCTTATTCTCCCCCGTTGCTCCACACCAATGTGTTTGCCTGTGCGTGCGCGCACACAAGTTTGTGGTCAGCAATCATTGTCCTACTACTTGTAACAGCAGGATTTAATTCTGAGCACTGATAATCACTTGTGAACTGTGTGAAAAGAATAATTACTGTGTAATATTGCTTTTACTAGTAAAATGTTCAGAAGTCCGTGTACTATGTTGATTTGTACAGTTTGTCTACAGCAAAGCTGTAGTAAAGGCAAGGTAAGAGCACGCACCAGCTAGGTGGCAAACACTCTTGAGCTCCACCAGATGCACGCTTCACTGCTACACCCCCCAAAAAGGAAAGATTGTTGGCAGAAATGCAGTGGTGACTAAGAGTCTGAGAAAGAGGGGCAGAATGCACTAGGTGCTAAAATAGATAATATATAAACTGAAAAATACCCCACAGGTGCCTGGCAGGAATTCTAGAACAGGATTAGGCACGATCCTCCTTGGCAAGAGAGGGATGTTACACCTCAACACAGGAGGAACGTGGCAATCCTAGCTGCGTAATGCTGCAGCCAAGAATGCCTGCTAGCTCTTCAGGTTATTGTGGAGTGGGGAGCAGTGGGATGGCCCCGTCTTTTCACAGCATTTTTGATGGTTCCTATCAGCTTCTGGTGTGATGGAGTAGAGCAACCAGCCTTGCCTGCTGCAGCACTTGCTGTGATTTCTTCTTGTCCTAAGGCATCCTGATGTTGTGCAGGCAAATTCGTTATGTCTGGAGATTAAACTGCTATGTACATTTCCTTTTCTAAATGAAATTTCTTCCCCCCCCATCTGATTCTTCTCTCATTTTTCTCTTATGCTATCTTTTGCTGTCTTAGCTGTGGTCTGAATTATGTTATATTTCATTTCAAGCCATCTTTTTTTGTAAAGGAAACTCTCCATACTGCATGGTATTCATGGCTAATCATGAAATCAGTGTTTCTTTGTACATTAAAGTAGAAAGTAGAGGGTTTATAGCCTCTTTCTGAGTTGCTGTTAAATATCTTATGTTGCCTGTTTACTGTAAAAGCACTATTATTTGTCTGACTGTAGATGAAGAATTGTATATATTTATTTTTTAAATAGTTTTGGGTGAAAACACTTCATTTTGAGACAGAACTGCAATTGTGTAAGGTTGTCTTAGGTTTATTGGTGCTATAAGTGTAAAATCTGTCTTTTTACAGTACTTAGAGTATTTTCTGCCAGAGACAACATGACGTTTTACACCGATTAAATAAGAGGTAGCCTGTATCCAAGAAATAACATGTAAACATTTTCCTTGTGCATTGGGGTTTTATGTTAGAGAGAGAATGTCACTGTGAGCTTTTCTTTTAGCCTGCGGTTAAATCCTGTCTCAGATCCTGCTGCAGAAATTACAACTGTTTGATGGGTTTCTAGCAGCCTGTGCAAAAGAGGTTCATGTTCTCCACCCACTTGAAATAGTAGGGTGGGAAAAAAAAATCTTTTTTCACCAGAAACGACTGCCTTATCTTTTTGTGGACAACCAATTTCAGGAAGGGTGTTAGACACAGAAGCTGTCTCCTCATTCGAGTACGTCTGATGCGCAGACGTACTGCGAAGAGGGGTTTGAGCCCAGTTATATCGAAGTTCTGGAGATGAGATTTTCACTCCCACCTGTAACCCCCTTGCTGTGCTTAGGTCGTTATTCCATATCTGGTTAGAAACTTAGTTGTCTTCCACTTGCAAAAAAAGAAAATAATCTTGTTGATATAGCGAAGCAATATGTATTTTAAAGTAAAATGCAAACATCAGCAGAAAAGTAGTTCAACAAATTAAAAGCCAGTGTAAGTACAAGGTTAGTGCACAGTGCTGTTTAAAGTGTGTCCATGCAAATTTAGTGCTGGAAATCATACTTTTAACTCTCTCCAAACAGCAACATTCAGACTGGGAGGGCTCCATGTCTCTTAACTTGATCTGAAATGCCTGCCAGAAGAAATGCAAGGAATATGCAAACAGCTACACTAATGACCAAGTTACTTGTCATCACTGTTTTACTGTTATAGGCTGGTTTGATTAGATCATTACTTTGGAAATGCCAGAGTGCCTGTTTCTAACTAAAATTTACAGGTTTGCTTTTCTAAGGACAGAGCTCTGTTAAAAGACCTTGAGAGAAAAGATGGGAGTAGAAGGAAAGGTCAGTGTTTACTTATGGAAAAAAGACAAATCAGTGGAATGAATTGAAAAATCTTGTAATTAAAGAATTTAGGCAAACTGACTTTGAGAGGAGGGAGAGAAGGGGATTGCAGTGCTGACATCCAGTCATATATATATGGTATATGATGTGTACTTCAGGCTCTTCTCAGAAATCAAATAAAAGATTGAACTACATTTCAACATGTGCAATCAAATTGGGCAACATTTGACTCGAAGTTATTTTTGGAAAAAGAGAGACATCTGTATAAAAGTAATAATGCTTAGGTCCTATTAGCCACTTTCATATCCATCTACCAAAAATAGATGTCAGTCACTTTCTTGTAAAGGCATCTAAGAGAAGCATAAACCTCAGCACTCTCAATTAAATTGTACCTATATTCCTTTTATTTTCATCTGTTTGTTTGTGTCATAAGAAGGGTTGTAAGGAGGATTTGGGGAACTACAGGCCTGTCAGCCTGACCTCGGTGCCAGGGAACGTGATGGAGCAGGTCATCTTGAGGACAATCACATGCCATGTCCATGACAACCGGGGGATCAGGCCCAGCCAGCATGGGTTTGTGAAAGGCAAGTCCTGCCTGACCAACCTCATCTTCTTCTATGACCAGGTGACCCACCTGGTGGATGAGGGAAAGGCTGTTGATGTAGTCCGCCTAGACTTCAGCAAAGCCTTTGAGACGGTCTCCCACAGCATTCTCCTGGAGAAGCTGGCGGCCCATGGCCTGGACAGGTACACCCTTTGCTGGGCTGAAAACTGGCTGGATGGCCAGGCCCAGGGAGTGGTGGTGAATGGAGTGAAATCCAGCTGGCAACAGGTTGTGAGTGGTGTTCCCTAGGGGTCGGTGCTGGGGCCCAACCTCTTCAACATCTTTGTTGATGATTTGGATGAGGGAATTGAGTGCACCCTCAGTAAGTTTGCAGACG
>VWZZ01006427.1:48707-65538 GCA_013399095.1 Psophia crepitans | reverse complement strand
GGGGGATGGTTGGACTAGATGATCCTTGAGGTCACTTCCAACCTTAATGGTTCTATTCTATTCTATTCCTTACATGACGATCAAATAGCTTTATGTTGCCAAAATGGGTGATATAAACCAAGGAATTTTTTCCTTCATTGTTTTTCTTCTTTCTGAGTAATTTGCACTTGTCACAGAATGGGATAACTGAATTTCCTGATAACCTGATAGAGCAGGCAAGGTATATAATTTTTTTTATTCACTGGAAAATTTAGTGAGATAGTTTTTCTAAAGTATACTTTGGCCAATAAATACATTTTTTTTAAAAAGGTCTTTTTAGAAGCATCAGGTTTTTCATTTTTATTTCCCAGTCAGTTAATACTGAAACTTGAGTAACAAGGGAACATACACGTTTCAGAAACATCAAGGACGCCTTTACCTGTGTTCTGTGAAATTTCTGTCTTGGTAAATGTGAATGTTGCTTTTGGTATATTTTCTATCTCTTTTTCTTGGTGATAAAAAAAAACAATAAAAGTGTCTTGGCTCATAAAAATATTCTGAGACGATAGCAGGAATAATAAATGATACAGAGGTCTGACAACCTGCAAATTGTGACTGCAGAATATATGTTGTGTGGGCCCATGGCCTATGTCTACACAAGAGAAAACCACAAATTTGGAATATACTGCCTGCTAAGACAGCATTACAGTAAGTTTTCAAAGAAATAAAAATGCATTTAATGAACAATAAATTAAGAAGGAAAAAAAAGCCTTATTTAATTATCTCCAGAATTCTGGTTTTATATCCTTATAGTATTTTTGCACAGGCATGGCTCATGGAAGTTCTAGCTACATCCTCTTTGGTAAGATAGTCACGTTCCCTTATTTTTTAAAAGCTACTAACATTTTCTCAATTGAAAAGAGCATGGCTCATAAATCCATGTTTCAAATTCTGCAACTCCACAGCTCAATATGTAAAAGGAGTCTACTGAAGAGGTGTGCAGCAAACTGGAGAAAATAAGTGCTACTTACTTATTTGTGGAGTGAAGGGAACACCATGGGAGAGGAGGCTGAAAAGGGAAGATTTTCCCTGGGCAACTCAAGTTTTTCAGTGGAAAGAAACAAAACTTTTATTTATTTGATTGTTTGTTTATTTAAAACTGCCTTTGGGCTTTTGAGCATGATTTAACATTGTCCCAGTGAGGCAGGCAACCGATGTTTGATTATATGCTTCCTACTTTACAGTATTTGAAGGCACAAGGCTGTTTATGGAGGATTTCAGTTTCAAGTACAGATATTAGAAGTTACAGGGTCAGATTCAGGCAAACAGTTAAGGCCATGCTTAAATTCATCCTACTAAAAATAATAATACAGCAATGGAGCATATATTTAGTTTAAAATATGTTCAAGTCCCAATATGACTAAGTAGGCTTATGTGGTATTCGCTACCCTGTATAAAGATAGCTTCCTAGACAAGGATGCTAGATGAGGTTTGAACATCAGTGATGTTCTTTTGGCAACGCTCTCTGATATGACATGTAGGTCTTTTGGTTTTGTAGGACATGAACTGCTGTACAAATTCAGACTAAAAGTCATCCTCGTCCTGTCGCCTGGTTTTGACAATGGCAGTAGTGGATGCCAAGGAAAAACTATTAGCAAAAAAAGTTGATATGTCTTCTTGTATTCTGGCTTTGTGCTTTGTAGATATCTCAAGCAACCAACTGGGGTTGGCAGATATTTATTTACTCTGCCTGTCTTCGTGTTGGTAAATGAACTTACACATACCTAAGGGACATTAAGAATATGAAAACCAAATATTTCTGGAAGATGTTCATCGTCCATTTTTACTATTGTCAGTATGACAAAAGTTGACTATTCTCCATCCAGTGCCAACCAATGAACTCCTTTGGTTTTAATTATTACAATTGACTTTTGAGTCCAGATAAATATTATTACCGCTGTGATTGTTAGGTCACCGTTTTCTAATCGTTCCAGTCTGAAAAGTGCTAAAGTTTTTTGGCACAATCTTGTTTTTTAAGTACAGGCTAAAATTCCAGTGACATTCATGGTAGTTTGGTACACAGAAGTGAAGCCTCACCATGTGTTTTCATTACGTTCCTGAATATTAGCCACTGCTTTCTGCAGGGATGGAGAGATTGTGTCTAGCAGACAGCAGGAAATAAGAAAGAAAAGAGGAAGGGATGTAAAGAATGAATGAAAGATAGAGTCATAGACCCAAAGATGGCAGAAATAATATTAGCATATTAGAAAAAAACTTGGAATAAACAAAAGCAAAATCAAACAAGACTGTGCATTTAACTAGCTAATTCAAGGATTAAACTAGTGCGCCAAACAGAGGCGTAGAATAATTATTAAGACAGAACAGGTGCTTCTAAGCTTTATTTTGAGATGAGTTCTAGGTAATTTGAACTTATGTCACAGGATGCATGTATCACACAAAAGTATGCATTGGATTTATTAGAAACATTATTACAAACAGAATGAATTGGAGAAAGATTATTAGAAAATGTTATTGAAAGAGTTTCACAACGTGGATGTTACAATCAGGGCAGATCTGTTTGCTAGTCAGCTGAAAATACTGAAGTTAATGCTAGTTCGGTCAGAAGATGATGAAAACGAAATAAATTTAAATGTTTTAAGGAGAAGGTGGAATGAAAATGGAAATTAAATATGCTGTTATGCATTTTCTGCACTTGGAGTTTTTCTCTTGATAGTTCTCAGGTGATGTAATTCAGTGTTGTGTCTGAGAAAACACTTTAAATGTGTCCTTTTTGAAAAATACATTATGTCTGTAGCCTGTATTATGATCTTATGACATACCTTGAAATGGATTTAGCACTCTCGCCTTTAAAGATGTTTTAAGGCTCTTTTCAAATACTTAAAAGCAGGGTCTGCAAATTGAGGCCAGTGCTATCAAGAGTGGGAATAGATCAGAGAATCTAGATTTATACCTGAAATTCCCAGGGGGTGAAATTCTCCCAAGAAACACTTCATGTGACAGGTTTAAGCTCCATAACATTTTCTGCGTACAGGCGTAAATCCTTTTATAATGAAGAGGAGAAAGCAGTAGTTTCTATATCAGATTTCTTCTATACAGTCACATTTTTACCTACATCCAGATCAAATTGAGAAAAATACTACTCCCTGAAAATCCATCGAAAAGCTGACTTTTAGTAGATGCCCTAGCATTTCATTTTAGCCCTTGACATCAGTCATGATGTTGAAAGAGACTAGGGAACACATCAAAGAAATTATATAAAAGAAAGTATCATATGATATGCATTCACCTGAAAATGTTCATGATAGTAGCCTTTATTTTGTTCCTCTAGTCCCATCGCCATAATAAGATTACTGCTACAAGTAAGAGTTGGTGGGATCAAGTCCTGTTATTATTCTAGAATAGAGATTGCTCAGTCTTTGTGAAATTAACATCCATATTGACAAATTATACAGAGCTGGAAAGTTTCATCTCATTTACATATAAACTGTCTTTACTTTTTCAAGCAAAATAAACACTTCTAGGTCAGACACTCTCATGCTAGAAATTGTCATAGCTCCAATTTACACCATTGAGGATTTGCTCCACTGCCAACAATAGAGTTAAGGAAATGAATGAATTTAACTTTTATCTGAGTTCATTTAATAATAGCATGTCCACCATTCATAAACTAATCTTTCAGCTCCAGGACAGCTGTGGACACTCTTGCAGACAACATTTGCACCCCCTCCACTACAGAATTTTCTGTGTGTGCAGTCGAAAGTATTTTCACTTCTCTTGACAACCTGCCTATCCATTTTATTATTGTCACTGCTTTCCCTCAGGGTCTGCCAAGAACTTTTCACTTGCAGCTTGATCAAATTACATGCTTTTCTTTGATGTGAACATGTAAAACATCATTGTGCTTGGCTCAGGAAATTATATCAAATTACAGGATGACCCTTATTTACATCACTGATTCAAGTCCGGTCAAAGTCACTAGTGACTGTTTTCCCTAAAAAAGCCTTATTAAACTGGAGTCTTATTTTCATAAATGAAATATTTCTTAGATGTGAAAAATTTAAAAATTCCCATATTGTGTAGTTGAACTGCAGTGGAGCTTGAGTGGAAAAGGAAAATTTTTCCAGCAGATACTGAACTGTAAGGGAGCACTTGATTGACAGTGACATCTCAAAATGACTGAAGAACAGAGGTTGCTCCTTCTTCTATTTTGATTCCCCAAATGGGAGCTTTATTTCTTCTCCCAGTTACCATTACGATGACAATATTAGTACTGATTAGGTATCTAAACACAACAACAATAATCATAATAATGCCACCACATAATAAATAGCAAAGGTAGTAATTTACATAAAAAATACTATTACTAATTACCTCTAATAATGAGAAATAAAGTAATGTCTCAACAAACGTGCCAATAATACTCTTCTCTATCCTCTTTTAGAGGCTCCAAAAAGAGAGAGCTATACCTAGGTGCTTTTTACATCAAGCTTTGAAGTAAGACTGTCAAGTCTAATTACACAAATCAGTTATGTCTCAAGAATATAGTCAAGATAGAGTTTGAGGTCTTGCTTGAATGAATTAGTGTGTCCATGTCAAACCAAAAGTCAACCAAAGAAATTTTTATTTTTCAGGTAAGTAAAGCCATATTCTGGTTTACTTGGGTCTCAATTCTATGATTCTACACTTCCATGGTATTTGTTGTGCCAAAATTTTTGCATGACTGCTTATTTCATGCTGTGGGTCATCAATTTCTTCAGTCTTATGTATATTGATCCCTGAATTTTTCTCCATCAATATTATTATTTTTAGGGTGCGGAGAGGAGAGTTTGTTCAATATCACTATGTTAAAATAGAAGCACTGTCCAAAATTCTTAAGATTTATTGGGTTTCACATTAAAATTAATCAACTTGATATGATTAATAATCTTTGATCACATAGAATTGTCTCAGGTAATTCAGTATGTAAATGAAATATTTAATATTGGATCATTATTTCTGAGAATGCATACCGTTTGTGATTTCATATATGATGATGGATCAGAATCTTACAAAGAAAGGTATCTCACTTCTTACCAAAATTAGAACTGTCTCTGGAAACTTTCAGAAATCTCCTTGTCCTCCACAGCAATTTATGACATTTATTTTAAAGTACAGGTATAATAAATACCAGCCTGCGTAGCCCTGGAATTTATAAGTTAAGTACATCTATATCATATTTCAGTTCGTGTCACCAAACTGAAATTTCTTTCATAATTCCTGTTTGATTTAGCCTTTTAAAATATTGTTGTGTGATTTAACACAGCACTCAAGCTAGTCTCGTATTTCAGATACGTTTTTGTGTATTCGATAAATCAGCATTCAGGGTAGGAAGCATTTAACTTGGTCAGGGTTGTGATATCAGATTGCTGATATGGTGCACAGAAAATTAAATGCACTGTTCTCGTTAACAGCAGTGGAAATTGAATTTACAAAGTGGAGAAGAGAAATCTATTCTCACATTAGCTCTGCAGGCCAGCACACACCTTGTGTTAATAGAATTCCACCTGTGCTATCTACCAGTTTTCAGCCTCTCTTAAAAGTAATCTGGCATTTGACTTGTGTTTTCCATAGCATCAACTGCCTGTCAGCACATAATAAACCATGCAATTTTGTGAGCAATAGGGTTGAAAACAAAATATCGTAAAATAGAAAGTTTGGTGTTGTCGTGAGTGCTATATGCAAACAGAATTTGTGTGACTTTGCTTGAGTCAGCTTCACAGGAGACAGTTTGTACTGGAAGGTGGCCAGGTCAGTATTGCTGTTGTCAATGTATATGGGAAGCAAAGAACTGCTCAGACTCTAGGCAATCAGCTCAGGACTGATTTTTTGGCAGAGAGAGTTCTGGGATGTTCACAAACTTCTAAAAAGATGGAAAATTTTGTGATTTTCTGGAGTCTCATTCTGAACTGTTCCTGTTTAAACTTTGGCCTGTACTTACCTAACCAAATGTTTGAGTCACTTCAGTATTCATAAAAGTTTATTTCTTTTAAATGGTGGTAGGCGTTTTTGAAAATATACTCCTTGCATCCTAATGAGGTAAGTTAGCTAATCTATCTGGATTTAGAGAATGGGAATTAAGGCACTAAGTTTAACATCCATTCAAATTGTTGAAAACTCTTTATATTATTTGAATACAGATGAAGATAATGTAATATCAGGGAATGGCCACAGTCTACAGGGATCACTCAGTTTGTCTTTGACAATGAGATCCTTGTGTGTTGGACAGCATTAAGAGGGGGATTTTTAGTAGTAGTGTTTTCCTACCTGTTTTCTTTTGAATCTTATTATCAGCATGTTCCTTCTGAATTGTGTGTGAAGATCACAAGGCCAGGTTGGATGGGGCTTTGAGAAACCTGCTTTAGTGGAAAGGGTCCCTGCCTGTGGCGGGGGATTGGAACTAGATTATCTTTAAGGTCCCTTCCAACCCAAATCATTCTGTGATTATATAAGTCTCTGATCACTTGGAGTGAGAAGAGCCCTATGGAAGAGTTGTTAGAACTTTGTATTGTACTACAGTTCTCACCAGCATTGACTATGGCTATTTGAATTGCTGCTCTTAATGAACACTGCATCCAGGAAGATATTCAACACTTACATTACTCTTAGATATATCTGGCTTAAAAAGGACAACTTTGAGATAAAGGGAAATTCATTCTTCTCATCACAGCTGTCAACATTTTACCTTTAACTATATACTTTTTTAAAGGTTCATTATATTCCTACGGTTTCAAACGTAGGAGTGTGAGGTGGAAAGGGAACAGCAATTCTTTAATGTGATGTTGATGATAACCTACCCTTTAAGGTTTAGAATGGCTCATAAAAAGACAGGTTGTGATCAAAGGACATAATGAAGACTTATGAAAGGTTGAATTGAATTTTCATTGAGTTAATTGGATCCAGAACTGCTTGGCCAGGACCTTTGTCTATTTTTTGTGTCTTTCCTTGAGGAGTTGGGGTTTTTGTGTGTGTGTGTGTGTTTTTGTTTCTTGCAAGAACACACCTTTATGTCTGATTCCAATCATTTGGACAAGATATTTGATGTGGGGTAATGGGAAGCTCTTCATGACTCTAAGTTTTTCTCACGTATTCCACTTGGGACTATAGACTTTCCAAGTGCAGTATCTTCAGTGCTACAAAAGAGTCTTCATGTTCATCTTAGCTGTGAGTCAGAGGAAGATGACAGTAGCTTCATTACAGGAAAAAATACTAACTCCACTTTTAACTTATGCTTTGTACGTCCAGATCCCTTGTGCTTATGGGCTTGCTGGATTCATGTAATTGGAATGAGGCAAGAAAAAGTTGTAAATCGCATTAACCTGCATCCAATATCCTTACATGTTGAAGAGGTACCTGATACGGCAGCAGTAAGCTTTAGGAATAGGCCTGTGAAGAACTAGCTAATTTATGTGTTGTGCAACCTGGTTCTGAGTCAAGAGAGTTCGTTCTAGTTGTTTTTTTCTCCATGCATTCTGTACACTTGCAGATAAACTCAGATTATATAGATTTCTGCAGCTGCAATGAATTTTGTTATTCTAATGACACATGATATTTTTTCTGTCATCTTTTGGGTTTGGGGATTTTTTTTTGGGTGCTGTTTCACTGTTGTGGGGAAAGTGAACAGCAAATACATAACAAATGCATCTGCTTGGCGTAAGAACAAAAGCAAATCTGAGAAGCCTGATATTAAACTCTAGATTTTAGAATTGCAGGTCTTATGCCGTAATAATTAGAGGTTTTACAAAATTGTTAACACAAAAGATTCAGGGGAGAATCTTTCTGTATTCCAACTAATCCCATCCTTTGTGGTCTCACTGCACATTCGCTATTTCCTATGGAATTTAATTCTTTTTGCTTATTAACTCATTTCATAAATTCTAACAATACATTGAAGGCTTTGCTTATGTGTTTTGTCTAGGAATGCCGGAACTAACAGGAATTAAAAATAATATATGACTCCAAAATTAATATTTCAATATATTAGTTTGATTTCATGCAGCGTTGTAGTCTACACAGGCTGCTAGAAATGCTGGTGCTGTTGCCAGGCCCATGGCACAGCCCAGAGCTGAGGGTCTGTGGGGATGGCTTAAGGTCATCCATTGTAGCTCACCTTCCTTCTTTGCCGAGGAATTCTCTGCTAAACGTTTGTGCCAAAGATGCGCCACAGAGTCCTTTCTTATTAGATGATCCAAAAAAGAGTTTCAGATGTTCAGTCAAAAGAGTGAAATGCTGAAGTGATGGTCTGAGGCTCTGCAGTATTCTGGTTTTTATTAATTCTGTCAATACCTAAAAGCTATGAACAAATCACCAGGAACTGGAGCAGTTCATTCTGTGAGATAATTTATTCACAGTGAATTTTTCAGCCACATTCCTTAAGAGTTTGAGAAGAGCAAAATAAAGATGTGGCTGAGCACCTAAGCCAGAGCACTCTGATCCAGAAATTCCTGAAATCAGTAGGTTTTCATCAGTTTCTTGGGTCTTTGATTTAGGACCTGAGTGAAAGAAAGTGTTTGCAAAAATTTTTTTTAGTAAGATTACTGTATTAGTTAAATAATAGAAAAGATAACGTTTATTGTGTATCAGAAGTTGCTTATGTTTTGTTCTTTCGAAGGCATTAATTCAAATGATGATATGCACCTATGACTGATTTCAAGGTGGGAGAGTTTGAGTTAGGATCAAATAGCCAGTCTGATGCCTTGAGAAATTACAAATCACTAAGTGTACCTTAGAAAAGACAAGCTTATGCTGTTCAAAGAGGCATTTTTCCTTAAGTATTTTACATCAGAACCCTGTGCTTTCCTAAACAAAAAGAAAAAAGGGCTCTTTGCTTTAAAGAACAAATAGCCGTTCCTCATATTCAAAGAATTGTTTCATCAAAGAAGAAACAGCAGAAACCAAAACTGATTAGTAGCAAGCCAGTATCTAACAAAAACAGCTTCATGAAGTCCACAGGAAATTTCAAGTTTTCAATGCCAGTAATACATACTCTTAAAAGTGCTTTTGGTGGTATGATTGAAAACAATCTCTAAAAAGCCTGCTAAAAATCTAAACCTCTAATTCCAGTGTTCTGAGCTGTGAATTAAGACTTCTGTCCCATTCTGTCAAGAAAAGGCATATTAGCAAGATTTAAAAATTTATGTAAAGCAGATTTTACCAAGATGATCTAACGCCTGAGTTGTAGGTCAGTTTAAAAGTGAAAATTGTGAATGGAGCTGTTTGCCTATCTCAGAAATGCTTCAGCTAGCATATGCAAACTTTCCACAGACTCTTTGTTTCCTTGCTGAATTGAGCTTCCTGTCACAAATAGCATTAAAAGTAGGTCATGACAACTTTAAGGGTTTTTTTAATTTTGAGAATACTTTTTTCTGCAACCTTCCTTTTGCAAAGAGTTGGAAAAATTTTTGCCCTAGTTTAAAAAAAAATAAATTAAACGTCAGTCAAAGACAAAACCTGGAACATTTCCAGCTAGAAAGTGTGAAATAACTAGAAAAATAGTAGGAGGAGAACTTGATAGAAGTTATGCTAAAACACTATCTACTGTATTATCACTTTTAAAAAAGGATTTAAAGCAGTTCCAAGGTTTAATACTACTCAGAAATCAGAAAACAACCAATTTATTTGAACACCAGCTTTTGTAATTCAAACAATATATCTGTGTGAATTATGACAGAGTTTGTTTTACGCTGAACTGACATCTGGTATGGAAAACTTGAGCCTATGTATTTCAAATTGCCAATATCAAGCAGATGAAAAAAAGCTTCATAGCACAAATCATTAGGTGACCTTAATAATTACTGATTAAACCTCCATCTATTATACCTGTCTTGTAATACATCAATTTATGCTATGATTCTGTATTCCAGCTGCTGTTAGTTCTGAGGTCTATTTATATTCAAGAAAAAATGTCATGTTTTCCTTTTTCCTTTAAAATATTTTTAGCAAACTTCTTTAAGAAACTAGACAACCATCATTGGTAAAATTTGCAGATAGCTAGAGAAGCAGTTGTCTACTGTAAAAAGCAATCTGGATTCATTGATAACCTGGGACTTGAAGAATCAGAGTCTTACAGGAAAAAAGGATTTCTTGGATCTAAGATACAGGTAGAAAACAGCTTGGATGAAGGAGAAGCTTTAAAATCTCCAATGTTTTTCTTTATTCTACTTACAGAAGTTTGCTTTCCCATTTCAAAGGCATCAACTACCTGTGAATCACATGGACAGGATGTCCTGCCTTGATCCACAGAGGGCATCACCTTCAGATGGAAAAAGGGTGTCCTTCACTTCTCTTTTAGATTATGCCTAGCATCTCACTACTGTCTGGCTGGAAACCTGGATCATGTCCTTCCCTTCTTCTCTCAGTTCTTAGTTTTGTTAACCATGCTGACTATATGATCTTTGAGTAATGACATCTACAATGATTTCCCTTTCTTGAGAAAATCATAGTTTGCAGTGATACAAAAGTTGTTTTTTGTTTAAACAGTACCTCTCCAGTCCTCTGTTCCCAGTGTTTGATCACTCTAGCCACCAAGAATTGCTCTTGCTGCCACCTGTGACTATTGCTTTTCATTCTTTCATTGTCCACCCCTACCAAGTAGTCTGGCTCCACCTTCTCTGTAACCCTTCCCTCCATCAGTTATAGACAGCAATAAGATGCCTCTTTATATCCTCCTCTACTGGCTATGCTGTTGCTAATTCAGCTTGTGCTACAAGAATATAGACCATTGTCAGAAGCCTTACTAAAGTCAAACTACTATCTCCTCATCCATCAAGCCAGTCCTCCTTATTGGAGAAAGCAATCAGCAGATCAATCATGATTTGGCTGCAAAATCTCTGCCAGCTGTCCTTCAGCACCTTCCTGGTTGTCTTTGGAAATGCCTAACAAAGGGGTTTGCTCTATAGTCCTACAAAGAATTGAGGTTCGGTTGCCCAGTCTTTGTTTCTCTGAGTCCTCTTTCTTGTGCTTTTTGAAGATGGGTGTGATGTTCGCCTTTTTCCAGTCAGTATAGCCTTTCAAACATCAGTTTTGTAGTGACATCCACCAGCTCTCTCAGCTGTATCAGTTACACCCTGTGCAGTCCCATGGACTTATTTGCTTGTTTAAGCATCCCTCCATTGATTTCCCTGTGTCATGGGAAGTATTTAATTTTCCCCCATACTCTGACACTAGGTGCAGAAACTGGAAAGCCCAGGAACAAACCTTGACAGTAAAGACTTGAGCAAAGAAAGCATGTTCCTCAGCTATTTCTGTGTTTATTCTTTCTAGGTCCCCTGCTCATTGAGCAGCAAGCCTCTATTTTCCTTAGCCTACCTTTTGCTACAGATATGCATGGGGACCAATTATTTCAGTCTCTTCATATCCTTAAATCTCTTAGGTGCACATAATTTCACCTGAGTGTCACCCAATTTTCTGCCTGCTTTCTGCAGATAGCTGACAGTGTGCTAATTAGCAACTCGCCTGCATGGTCTCTCTGAAAAACTGATTGTTGCATTTTGGTCTAGAGGTTAGTAGTCTTGGTAAGCAGTCCTATCATGGTGTTGAGATTGAAGACACCGTCTTCAGGACTGTCGGGCAGGCAATTTTATGTAAGGAGTTATCCTAGTTATCTAGGCCATGATTTTACCGTCTCTAACTGTGTTTTTGGCTTTTTGGTTTATTTTGTTCTACAACTCCTTTTTGACCTATCTCCATTGTAAGTAATCTATTATAACCAAGGACAGTCAGGCCTATAGGGAAAAGGTTACATCTTTTATAAGACCAAATAATACAGTTGGAGGAAAAACAAGAAAGGTTTTCTGTCTCAGAGGACTTTAGTTAGTTTTCTCAGCCCAAAGCTTGTTTTCTCTCCTGACTATATCTCTTGGTCTAATAAAAGATATTACTTTTCTCTACAAGCCTACTCTGTTCATAGAATTACACCAGCAGAGCTACAATGACACCTCTATACGAGCAGGGAGGCAGAAGCCTACACAATTCAAAATAATGTGTATATGTTAAGGTTATCTGTTCAATACAGTCAGTCTGAGCATAGTGATAATTAGCACAGAAATAGACTGGGTTGAAGAGAGAATTTTTTTCAAAAGAGATACAACCCTAAGAGCTATCTGCAGATGGGAATAGAAGCTGCCAGTGCATTAAAGGTGGGAATAGACCTGGTGGAGTAACTTATCTTTGTTTTCTTCAGGGAAATAACACATAAGACGTAATTGCAAAGAAATGTTGAGGAAATTCTTTTAGCTACTGAAGCAAGATAATTATGAATCCTATTAGGTGGGGAGAAGGACATTAGTGAATATATTATAGTTTAATACACTGTTAATAGTACTCTGAGTTTTCAAATATATCTTAAAAAAAAAAAAAAGAACGAAAAAGAAAAGAAAAAAACAAACTAGGCAGAGTGGTTTGGTTTTGTTTGGGTGCTAAGGGCTTGGACTTACCACTGCTTGTTTGCCTAAGGACTTAGTTTTGATTTTTCAAGGATTTTAAATTTGTTGAAAACTCAAAATTACAATTACTGAGAGTAGAACTATCATATGCTGTGCAATGCTTACACTAAGTTACTGTTAACACTTACTTTACAAAATATGTGGTCTGTATTTTCATGGGTTCTAAAGCTAGTAAGAATTTAACGGATAAATGTAGATGTTTATGCCAGAAGCCTGATAGTCCAATCACATGTCAAAGATGTCCTGTAAGGCAAAGTGTCCAGCCAAATTAAACTAGTATAGCTTTCTGATTATTGAATGCTCTGGAGAGTAACTGGATGTAATCTTCATAACAAGAACTATTAGAGGATATTATTCTATGAAGATATTTGTATATGAAAAACAGATTAATTATTCACTTAGTTTTAGTGCATCTTGCATAGAAGCATTTTACCTTTCTTACAACAGTACAAATTCTCATTTTAATGAGTATTTTAATGCAATGAAATGTGAGCTGAGCATAAATCCCAGGTTTTGTACTAAAAACGGAGACACATTCAGGACCTATTCTAGGAAGAAATATAGTTACATTCGCAGGTGTAAAGATAGGGTTGGATACTCAGCTAGACTAATGAGCCTTATTTTCACTAAAATAGTCTGACTTACATCAACCAAGACTCTAGTTTTGAATGCCTTCTATTCAGGTTCACATTTGCAAAATGTGATTGCATATTAGGAGTGCAATGAAGTGCAGGTTAAATGAATAATATATAGCTCTGTCAACACACTTAATAAAAGTGCCTAGAGTGAAGTGTTTAAATCAGAACTAATGCTGACGGGCTAATAGCCTTCATCTCTACTTTAGACAATGGATAGATGCCACACCAGGTAATAGGCTTTTCTGACTTTTTTTTTTCTCTTTAGCCTGAAGTAGCAGACTTACAGCATGTTACCTAGGATGGCATAGATGGAGGCCAGCCTGACAATGGAATTTTGAAAGACGATGATATTTAAAAAAAAAAAAAAAAGTAGGGGAAGTTTGTGCAAATTCCAAAATTACAGTAATAACTTCTTCTTTCTAAGTTTACGTAAAACTAAAATTCTGTCATAACTATGATGGAGCTGAACATTCAGGCAAGAGTAGTACAGACAAAGTCAGCATTCAAGCAAGCCCTCTTAGCTCTGAAGATATTTACACCTTCTCTAGTGTGACTGTTGACCTTAGGGCCTACTGATCGATTGAAAGCTAATTAGCGTCCCCAGTGAAGAGCAAGTTTGCATTGGAAGATAATGCAGTGTTCCCCACAGGCTGTTGAGAAACAGGACTCCAGGATTATGTTCTTGGGGTGTGTCTAACACTTGAAGGGATATTATTAAAGTCACCCTTCCAACTGAATTTGCCTCTTCTCTTGGGAAAGAGCTTAATACACTTACTTCCATCAGCGTAGCATGAAGACTGTGATTCTGGCATATCCGTGGGTAGATCATACAGAGAGAGAATTCTTGGACATTTCTGGTCCCTCAGTCACTGGTTATATAGGGAAAGCAGCCTGGTAGCTAACAGGTAGGTAACATAAACAAGGTATAGCTGAAACTTGGGGAAAAATGAGGACAAAATACTTGATTTTGTCTATTTCTCTTATGATAATTATGATTACAGTAAAAAGCCCCATTACACAGGTTACTAATGCATACAGTAGTGTAGTTTCTACCTCATTGTTTACTGTCACATCAAGTGAGTGCTGTCAAAAATGGGAAGCAACAAGCAATCCAGGCAAGTATAGTAACTGTAATGTGCTTGAGAAGGTAATTTGAGCCCAATTACTGACTTGTTAATATAATATTAATGTAGACATTTCTCCCTTCTTAAATGTAGTAGATGGAAAAAAAATTAGAATCTATATTATCCCTTAAAATTAAATCCTAAAAATGCTGTAGTGATGAGCACGGTATAACTGCTTAGCTGTTTAAATAATCACTGCTATATATTCCACAATATGTTCTTAGAAGGAGCTTTGCAATATTAAACTAACTAAAAAATATCTCAGTGGTTTAAAGTTCTTAATTTCTTCACACAATTTCAGCATTGTGTATGCTAAACAGGATCTATTGTGGGAATACAGTATACTAGCAAATATAATTCCCATCTTTTGCAAGACAGATTTATAATATGTTTCTATAGTTTTAATTACAAAGATATATTGCAAATTTATGTTTGTGGCAAATTTTAGTGTCATTAAAGCAGTGATTTTAATTTGTAATAAAAAATGTATTTTACTGATTCAGCTATTCTAGAGAGGGCTTATTAGAAGTGTCAGTTCATCTCTTAAACTAATGGTTTACTCTTTTCTGCAAGGAACCTTTATTTAAGCTTTCAGGTATTCTACTATATAACATTTGCCATTTAAATGTTTATGACATGTAGATTGTTCTGACAAGATTATTTACCATAAAAAGAGCAAATACTTACACTGTATGGAGCAATGAGTTTGTAAAATCACTCATGCTGTCAGTCATTCAGGTTCTTCAGAGCAATATACTAAAAATGTTTTGTCTTGGTAGGCAAAACTCACCTTTTTTCTTCCCAAAATTCTTTAACCTTCCAGTTTTCTCCAACTGATGATAAAGCAGCAGAGATATATTTTTTTTTTGTTAACACTTCTCAAAGACCTCTTAGAAACTTTGTGTCTCATTATCAGAGTAGTTTTTGTGCATCAGAAAGTCATAACCTGCCTCTGTAACACTATTTTATTGTGGAGGTTTTTTATGTTTTCTTTCATAAATAATAGGTGTATAGATATGTTTTGCTTTTTTACAAAATGTTATACTACTCATCTGAGCCCTTCTTGAATAGGCAACCTTTTTTCCCACCCTTACTTCAGCAAATGAAATTTGTACTCACTCATGCCTCTGTTACCGCCACTCCTGTATGTGGCTCCATTGAACTAGCTACTAACAGATCCTACTAGGGTTTAGATATTCTTCTGTGGAAAGCTGATTATTAGTAAATACAGTGGACTCCAAACTGGTCTGTCTTAAGGACAGGCTTTTTGCTACATAATGATGTAGTAGATGTCCTGTGGTATCTAGAAAGGAAAGAAGCTGAATTTATTGTCTTGCTGAAGGTGAGTTTATAGTTCTGGTAGTTAGAGAGGAAATTGCTTTTGATCATTATCGGCATAACATTTGGTTATCAGTGTAGCGGTTCTGTCAGGGCCTCTAGCACAGAAATAATTTCAGTAGCAGTTTATTGATGCTGAAAAGGCCTGTGCTTTGGAACTAAGGCTAGATCATATAGAAGGAAAAAAACTTACAAAGGATTATCTGGACCCAATGGAGGAAGCGACCCCTGGTATAAGGCAGACTGTGTCTTAGTTTCTCAAAAACTTCCCAGTTCTCAGTGCTCCTGGCCCCTGCGCAGACCTTTAGGACTTTAAGTGAACACACCTGCTCTCTTTGCAGTGCATTTAGTGGGAAGAAGTTCCTTTTTGAAATTCAGGTTGTTGGCCATGACCATCTCCTCAAATTCACTCTTGACCTGTCCTCTACTGTCCCAAGCCTCATGGTCCAAAAACAGACTCCAGAAGAAGCTGTTGCTTGGTACGGGTACTTTCCTTGCTCACTGCTGTGCTGTTTTTTGATTTCTTCACTGTCAGTTCTGATTCCTAAGAAAGATGCTCTGTGCTGAGGAACTGGAACAAACACCGCAGAACCTTATTTGCTTTACTACCAAACTCTCAAAAATATATGATCCAGTAAATCACTTGTAATATCTGGTCCATAACGCACCGAAAACTGGCGACACTCTAGCCACACACCCTGTGAACATGGATTATACTTGGAATAATACTTTCTAATGTATCAGTGACAAAATACTGCTTTAATTTACTAGCCAGCATTAAGCTAGCAAGTTTGTGACATATCCAACTTAGCAAGCTTTTTTTTTTGTGCCAACACTGAGAATAAATCCTGGATTTAGGAATGGAGTATTGATCTACGTGTTAGCAAAGATTGTTTCAATCTCAGCATTTCCCATTTAAGCATCACAGGAATATGGAGAAGCAACAGAAAGCAGTTTATCATCTAGTGCTACGTTTGCTGCATTGTCGTGTTAGCTTCTCTGTAGTGAGAAAATTGAAGGCAATATTTAAGTAATAACTTGTTTTGGTTTGCCCCTTTTCACTAAAGGTCTCCATTAGTTAGGCACTCTCAGGGGTGCCTTCACACATGCATATTCCTGTATCAGGAATAGTGTAGCCAGCAGGAGCAGGGAGGTGATCGTCCCCCTGTACTCAGTCCTGGTGAGGCCGCACCTCGAGTACTGTGTCCAGTTTTGGGCCCCTCACCACAAGAAAGACATCGAGGCCCTGGAG
>VWZZ01006427.1:14501-48496 GCA_013399095.1 Psophia crepitans | reverse complement strand
GTGTTTAAGGGGGGGGGGGTGTCGGTTGGACTAGGTGATCCTTGAGGTCTCTTCCAACCTTAATGTTTCTATGTTTCTATATATAAAATGGAAATTAAATAAATTGGCCTTTCATGTGAATTTCTCATGCTTCATCAGCTTTTTTTTTCTGTCTTTTTTTTTTAATCATTGGTGTTGATGCTTTGTGAGGAGATGTTTCATTGTCCCTGGGTCTGGGAAGTATGTTGCACTGGCATGTGTGAGTAGGGGATGCTCTCATCAGATCTTTCTTTCTACTACATTTAAGAAGGAGCTGGCAACTTCTTTTGTGCTGAACAACAGAGTGCATAAGCTACTTTGATGTGGTGTAACTCTGAACACCTTCTAGACAGGTACAAATATGCTTTAAGATATGTATATTGTCTGTACTGCAGTGGTGCATGTTCTCATGCTACCTCCATACTGATTTCTTTGCTTCTCATGTTGGTGATGAGAGGGCGAACATGTCTGAGGAGACAGGAACCCACAGCCTTTGGGATAAAACTAGTATCTTATCACATGTTCCTCTCTGACTTTGTATCTAGGATTTGGAAGGACTGTTTTCATGCCAGCACATCAGAACCTTGAATAAGGCAGGGATGTGTTTTTCTTATGCTGTGTGTCTGTTTCTTATTCTATATTTCATGCTGAAGTTAAGAATTATGTAGCAATGTCAAACACGCTCAGGGTTACGTATATGTTCTAAAACAAGGGCATCCCATTTCAAAGGTTTCCAGAACATGTATTTCCATGGTATGTGCATCTTAGGAACGTTTCCTACCCTTTATCCAAGTCCAATGAATGCAAGTCTTGATTTTCATGCATCAGGAAAATGACAGCAGCAGTACTGCTCAAGGAGCATTCAGTAGCTAAAGAGACAAATATATCTACATTTAAATAAGTAGTACTGAAGTATTGCTTCATTTAAAATCCCTTAGCCTGCCAAAGAAAAAGAGGTTCTCATGTTATACCTGAAAAAGTATACTTGATAACATTGTGCTCCATATGAAAAAAATACACAGATGTAGAGTGTGTTGCACTTCTGTGCAAGCAGTGGTGTGACAATTCTGCTTACGCTTCAAAAACTATGGCTAAAGAGGTGGCACTGAGATGAGCGCAGGTGTTCAGTAGCCTCATTGGGCCCCATATGTACCTAAACTGGGCCCTCAACAACTACCTGAAAGGAAGTTGTGGCGAGCTGGGGGTTGGCCTCTTCTCGCAGATGACTAGGGGGAACGGCTGCAAGTTGTGCCAGGGGAGGTTCAGGTTGGAAATTAGGAGAAATTTCTTCTCGGAAAGGGTGGTCGGGCATTGGAACGGGTTGCCCAGGGAGGTGGTGGAGTCACCATCCCTGGGTGTGTTTAAGGAAAGGTTGGATGTGCTACTTAGGGACATGGTTTAGTGGGTAATAGGTGGTGGGGGGACGGTTGGACTAGATGATCCTTGAGGTCTCTTCCAACCTTAATGATTCTATGATTCAAGGAACAAGCGTTCCTTGTCAGCTGCCTTTAAACAAGCTTAGATTTCTTTAGTACAAGCACAGTTCTGTACTACTGTTCTACTATTGCAGCTCCTGGGCTGGAGCTAGACAACAGCCTTTCTTTTTCTTCCCAGCTTGGAGAGTGATGAAGCTAATACACAATTCTGCATGTGAATTTACTTCCAGAACTGACTCCCAGACTGCTAATTCTGTGGTTTTATTCAAGGGGAGAATTTCATTGTAGGAAAAAAGCTAAGGTGCTTGTCAGCACGCCTGCTCACAGAGCTGACTGCAATGCAGTGCGGAGATACCCAAGTAACTCAGCACCAGCAGCAGTTTGCTGCAGAAGAAGGGCATTCAGCATAGGCCAATTTACTCTACTCTGAAGGATTCACTTACGTGGTTTGTTGGACTGGGTTTGTTCAGAATCCTGCTCCATAAACCCACTTCACACCAAGTGACACACTGCTGGGTTTGTTCTATGCTATTACAATTTTGATTTGTTTCTGGAACGCTGCCCTCAGAATTTTTGAGCCCTGCAACAGTGCAAATGGTTTCTGTTGATATTTCACTTTGTCAAACCCTTTCTGAAAAATCAAATCCCCCAAAAGCATGTTACTCAGCTGAAGGGAAAGCTGGAGTCTATTGAAGAATGTTTGTATACTCCCAGGGACCTGATGAGAAGCTGAAATGTGCCGTGCACATTTTGTTGCTACCTCTAGAGAGGGAGTTTCACACATCCCAGTGGAAAACAATGTTTTTCATTGTTTGTCACTGATCATGTTTCATCAAAAGTTTTATTATGATACAAACATCTTATATATTGTGATCTAATACTGGAGCTGGAGTAGTAACTTTGAATATTTCTCTTTGATTTTGTAAAGATGCAGTGGTGTTGCAGCACGACATGGACCAAGTTCAATTACAAACCCTGATGTTTTAATTTTTTTCAGACCTTACACAATTTAGATAAAAGACATACTTTTAAACTTTTAAAATGCTTAATAAGAAAGGAGACGAGGATTTGCAATTAAAAAAATCAAAATTACTGTATTGAAACTGCACAGAAACCTGAATTTACCTGGTATTATCAGTTTCCCTGGAATAATCCAGACATCAGTGAGCAAGCTTTCAGTGTAAAATGGAAACAATATTCAGGAGTTTTACTCTGGCAGTATTAAGAACTTTGATAGTCTAAAGGAAGGTTTGCCTTACAAAGAAAAAATAAAGTGTGTGTATGTGTGTGTTTTGGGCAAAGATCATTACTCTCCCTTCTTTTGGAGGAGAAAGACCTTAAATATGTGATTTTAAGTTAGTTTATTTATATCACCTGATAAACTATAACAAGCTGATAACATGTACTCTAGACAGTAAGATATACTCTTAAAAAATCACATAGAAGTAGATGTTATATCTAGACTTATACTTACATTAAGTAGACTAATATCTGTCTTCAGTGAAGCTTTTTTTTCTTCCCAATTTCCTGTTGTTTACAGTGTATTTTGGGTGATATATGGCCCAGTCAGGTCAAATCATAAAGTCCAAAAAATAAATGTGTTACTCATCTCAGGTGACTACTGGCCTCTCTGTACCTGTTGACCAGAAATTCCAACCACCAGCAATATGCTCTTGTCAGCTGTTACACTCTTACCTCAATTTTCAGCACAGGAGAACAAAACCTGCCTCCTAACAAAGGTCTTTTTGGCATTTGAGGAATGTCAGAACATGCCAGTAGCCTGCTTGCACGTGCTTTCTCTGTGCTCTGGGTGTGGTACAGGATGAATGAAGAAGGATGAAGACTTTCCCTGTGAATGTCCCTGCCACGGCAGTCCCTGAGCACCACTGGAATTTTCCATGGGAGCTTCTTCTGCACAGTGATCCACAGTGGAGTCACCAAATGGCAAAGGGGCAACGTCTCCATTGGGCAAAAGAACAGGCTTTTCCAAGCATCTGACTTTAATTGGAATATGGAGGCAGTGGGAAAGAGATCACTGTCTGGCTCATTAATAACCTCGCCTGGATCTTTTCCTCAGTTGTGTAAGGATTTCAGGGTACAGGAGTGAAAAATAATATGAAAGTTTGAAAGCAAGAGAAGTTGAAAGCAAGAGAAGCAGGGCTGTACAGTAATGTATTTGTAAAGTCCCATCTCCCTCATAACACAAGAGGAGAGGGAGGAGTTGAGGGGAAGTTTCCTGAGAGAAAAGAAAATCCAAGGGCTAAGGAGCAATGAGCCCAAGTGATTTGAAAGATGAGTCAAAGCTGGATGAAATGAAAAATGAAGTCCCTTTACCAACCCAAGCCCTAAACAGAACAAGACAGGAAAAAGACACAGGAAACAGCAAGGAGGATCAAGGGGAAAAAACAAAGAGGAAAGAAAGTACGCTGAAAGTACACAAAAAATTATAAGAGGCACAGCAATATAAGGAGGAGGAGGATAGCCACAGGTTAGGGAACTGCTGGAAGTACTGAATTCACAGAGAGGACTAGAGAAGGAAAAGAGGGTGTTTTCTGAAGAGAAAAGAGAAAACACTTAGAATTGGGAAATGATAGATTAAAACCATCAAATTTCAAATGAAAGGAAAAATAGTAATAAAGACATGAAGGGGAAAAAAATAAGATACTATTAGAATGATACCACTGGCTTGGGAAGATGTTTCATTATCTTTGAGATGCGGTGACTTACTATACTTTCCAAAAATCATACCATTAAAGTTCCTCTGGAAGCTTGGCCTGAGCACTACGCATGAACTTCATGAGTGGAGCAGGCAGTGTGAGAACAGCTATGCAGTCTATGCTTTTCTCCCCATAAGTTCAACATTTGTCAGGGGTCTAAAGCATCCAATTATAACTTCTGGCACCCATCTGGCTGCATGAGTCGTTGAGAAGGATTGAGTCAAGAACTGGTAGGCAAGCTAACAGCTGGTTACCAACAGGTAGCTCTCCATTAACAACTTTATTTCAGTTCAGTAAGAAAAGGAAATTTGGGCAGTCCTCAAAGCAAAACATTTTATTAACTGTGTGCAGCTTTATTTTGCCATGTGCTTTGGGTTAGAGAAAAGAAATTCTTAGGTCACTTGCACTTGTGTCTGTGATGGGTTAGTAAAACAAATAGACCAGCTTGACTCCTGCAATTATAATCCTTAAGCCACTGGATATAAAACTAAACTTTTATATTCACATTCTCCTAAACATAGCTTGGAAATAAAAGAGCGAGTCCAGGGGCAGGTCATTCCTCCCAGTCCAGAGACAAATTAAAGCAATAAAACATACTGTACAAAATAATTAACTGAATGCACAGAACTACATAGGTTTCACCACACAGAATGCAGAAGAAACAAGTGCTGCTATACATTATCCAATTTGTTGAACACAATATTTTCTATTGATTTTAAGAACTTATTATTTGCTGGCTATTACCTAAGCTCCAGTGTAGGGGGAAGTTCAGCACAAAAAGCTTTCCTGCTAACCAATTGTATTAGGAAATTGCTGTGAAGAACAAAACTGATCTTTTTTTCTTTAATCAAGCCCAGGAGTACAAAGGCCCCCAGGTTAAACCTTGGCCATCAGACCTTTTGAGGATTTGGTTGACCAACTGTTGGGTGCTGGCTAGGGAGCTGAACCAAAAGGACTCTTTAACAAGGTGGCAGAGTGTCCAAACAAATTTTTCAAAATGGACAGTGTCAGAAGGACAACCAACACATCTCTTTTCTGGCATTTCTTCTGTGAGTCATCTATAGGATTTAGTGTCTGATTTCCCAGTTATTGTTGGACATATTAAACAACAGCTGACAAGAGATTTCAGGAATACTCTGTGCAAAGCTCTTTCTACATTGTCCTGCTTGAAGTTTGCCTAAACCGATGTTCTAGCAAATTTTGTAAATGCTGAATCCACACATCACAAAAAACAAAACCATTTTCTTCATTAATTTTTTGTTGTGTATCCCATTTTGAGACTTCCCAGCACATCTGGGAGTTAGAATCTCCTAGCTGAGTGCTCTTTCAAGACAGCTTCATGTTGTCTTTTCCAGTCATGTGACTGCTTGGAATGGAAAGGGGTATTATTAAGGTGCATTTCTTCTGTTGAAGAAGTCGATTCCTGAAGCAGGTTGGACCTGGGTAAAAAATTAAGAAGGGAGTTTCTGAAGGACATATGGGTGCTGCAGGCAAGGAGGCTTGTATTCCTGTGGGTGACTGGCTCTCTTATGAGCTGCTAATGGAGAAGTTCCTCAACAATGCTCTGTGGTGGGCATTTTTGCTAGAAAAGTATTGTTAGTCTGTCTGCAGTAAAACCAAGATCTTGTGGGTTTTTTTATATTTTTTTTTTCCTTTAAATGTCAGGAAAATTAAGGGAAGAGAAGTGATAGTAATTCTGGTGTCCTGATCGATTCCTCTTGCAGAAGTAATGGTCTTTTACCTTTCAGATTTCCCTGGCAGCTTCTCTAGGGTGTTTGCTGCTCTTGAGTGTTTTGTAGTGCTGCTGTGATGCAGTCGGAATTAATTCAGAGATGGTTGCATTGCATTGTTGGATGAACCGGTTCCTGTACATTTTCTGTATTAATTGAAGTAACAGAATGCTCTATGCTTTCCTGTAGTAACAAGCACTTAAGTAATGCTTTTGTATCCTTATTCTGGTTTCATTTATTTTCTGTGATTGTTCTCAACTGTGATGACACCAGGCCAATGCATTTTTCTCAATTAATTGACACAGTTTTAATCTGCATTTTACTCTGCCAGAAAAGCAAGAAGTGAAAACTCTCGTATATTCAGAAGAGTTCACTGATTTCATAGGAAGTAGGGACAGTAAGCTGTCGTAAAGGCATTATAGATTGTATTGTTTCAAGTTCCTTATACATTGGCGTCCAGAAATTGCAGATATATATAAAAAAGATTTTACCTTATTTTAATATCGCTATACAAATTACAGGCCTTCCATAATGCATAGTTCATATAGGTAAAAATTTATAATGAAGAAGCACCTCTGCAAAGGGGGTCAATTTTTGACTCTGTCAGCAAAAGAGGAGAGTGAAAGTCATTTTAATAATAATGACAGAGGGAATAAAAAGCTGGGAGGTGGGATGATCGGCAAGAGATTGTAAACCTCTGAACGGAAGCAGAACGTTGACAGCTTTTCCATCTTCTTCATTTTATGTCTGAATGTAGAAGAGTGAATGCTGTCATCGGAATAAATAAAATAAACTTCATCTGAAGTACAAAGCACTGTAAATGACAAAATTCATATGGTATGAGGACAAGAAGTAGTGTTCAACAGAGACTTCCCATTACCCATATTGTTTTACACAAATCAACCAGAATTAATGTGAGATTCTGTTATTGCCTGATCTATTTTCTCATTTCAATTATCAGAGAGCTGAAGTGGTAGCTTCATACCACTCCCACCTTGCTGTTTCAGCAATAGTTACATTTGCTCCTTGCTGCAATGACAAGCTCAAATTGTCATCAATAAATGTTGATTCATTTTCACCTAATAACAGTAAGCAGCTCCCACTCAAAATCATTTTCAACTTTATTGGCCAGGCACCGCACATTTGTCTTTGCCATGACTGTGCTGCGTAAAGGAATAACTGAACTAAAAATTAAATGAACAATAATTGAAAATAAAATGTTCCTTTTTAAAGGAAAATTTGTGCTATGCTAGATTTCCCGGAATCAGTTATGGTAGGGGTTTTTCCCTTAAAAAGGTAGAATGGGTGAGGCTAAAAATTTAATTATATAAATATGTACACATTAATGAACATAATTAAAAATGGACTTTAACCTCAAAAGGATGCAAAGGCTTTTCAATAACTTCCTAGGGTTTTAACTCTGGCAAAAGCAGTACAGCTTCTATGGTAATTATACTTCCAACACATTTGGATATGCTAATTGGATCTAAGTTCTAATTAGTTTCTTTATGTGACTAAGAATTATAATCACCAAATTAATTTAACGCACTTCTTTTCTGAACTTAGTATGCTGTTTGCAGTATTTTTAGTACAGAAAACGTAGACTCTCAAATGCTTTGCTTTATAGGATGGTGGTGATTTATCACATATGTTGTATGGGACAGTGTCAAATGCTTTGCACAAGTCCAGGTAGATAGCAACTATAATCTGTGGTTGGTTTGTGATCAGATGGGAGCATGAAGTGAAGAAACCAAGCAGTGATAGTTTGTGCTTTTATTTAGAAATAGCTGTTGGAAAGATGAGTAATTGCAAGAGATGAATATGATGCCTCACACTTTAGTTCCTCATTGTATCCTATTATTTTTTCTAGTAATTTCTGCTGTAGTTCTGAAGCCAGCTACTCTTTGATTTAGTTATTACTTGAGATTAAAAGTATGCTCAGCATTACTTTTGCTCGTTCCCTGATAACAGTAAGGGAACGGTAAGCTCCCCACACACACACCTTCAAAGTGGGAAGAATTAGGACAGCTCTGAGCACTTCTGAAAATGGCAGAGAGAAATGACTACATTGTTTTAATGTCATCTTCTAATTGGAAACATGGAATCATGAAAAAGACCTTTAAGATCATCAGATCAAACCTAACCTGACAAAGATTTGCATTTTTTACTTTTTGAGACATCCATTTTTAAGGAGACATCTTCAAAGAATTGACAGAAATATGTTGAAATTGAATAATTTAGAAGTTGCTCTAAAATAGCCTAGTCGCTGTAATGAAGGAAACCATTATTTCAAATTGTCCACCTCTTAAATTATTAAATGTGTGTACATGAAGTTTGTTCCTTGTTTTCTGGCTCACTTTGAAAGATCTATGAAAACATATACAAAGGCTTTTCCCATGAAGGACTGAAAATAATGCTTTCTGTGAATTTGTGTTCAATCGCAGTCAGCAAAGGTATTCTCCCTCTTTCACAGACCCCTTCACCTGGTTCAGGCACCTTGCCGTTTCTGTGACTCCACATCACAGTACAATAATGTTTTGGATGTGTCACAGTTGATATATCTCAGAGATTATAGGGTTGAATTCTCTGAGAGACTAGTCTCAGTAGAGGCCACTGGGCCCAGAAATAACCTACTGATGTTAATCTTAGTTTTGTCAGAGCAAGAACTTTTATGCCTTTAAACAAGGACATGAAAAACACCTGAGTTTAGAGGCCTAAGTTAGCTACCCAAGTTAGAAGATGAGCGTCCCTCCACAGATTTCATGCACAGTCCATGGAGAAGGCAACTCGGAGCAAGAGCTGACACCTGCAGTGTCTACCTCTTTGTATAACTGTGTAACAGGTTTACCTAGGCAATTAGTTTATATGCCATAATTGAGACTCTACTCCAAAGTCCTCTGAAGGCAGTCATTGCCCTTCTGTTGGATTCAGATTCAACACCAGTGATCATACAGGTCAGATTAATGTGGTAATGAATTCTAAAAACAAAACCAGTAACATTTGTATGTGGTGCTAAGGGATGAGTGGTTGGCTGGTCTGTTTCTCTGTACCCAACATAGGCATCTACCATCATGTAAGAATATGGGCAAGTTATATTTTTAGAAAAATTAAATTACAGGTCAGTAACACTAAATTCGGACTGAAAGGCAGTTAGTCCTTGAGAGATCCCTGAGGAAAAGCTTCTGTCCACAGAAGCCCAAGAAATACGATATCATCAATGCAAAGCATCTCTTCGCTGAATTCCTTTTTCTGCATTATCTGTTGCAGTCCTTTCTCAATACTGTGCTGTGCCTATCCAATGGTCTTTTCCTCAGTCAAATGTCATTTTTATCCTGGCTAAATATCACTGCTATTTTATTATCAATGAATTAATACAAGCTTTAAATAAAACTAATGTAATTCCTTTCATCAGAATTCCACTAGGAAAGATGGGCTGGAGCAGACAGCGTGCTAAAATTATGGTAGCTATTATTTCTGCAATTAGTGTATCACTGAAAGTCAGGTATTGTTACAGCCATACTACTTTTTAATTGTTTTTCTTTAATATAGAAGCCCTCCCTGAGCTCTTCTAAAGCAGTGCAGATACCTCCAAACCCTGGATGCTGTATCCATTCCACACTGGTGTTTAAAAGCACAAACTGCTGTCTCTAAATGCTTCATTTGCAATTTAAAGATGAATCTGTGTACAAGCTTTTCCCTGACTTTCCATCCCATTGATTCCAGAAGGTGGCGTGTTTATTTCTTATGTTTCTGCTTAAAGGTGCCTAAGAGGAATGACTGGCAAAGTTTAACAGGAAATGAGGAAGGAATTTCTCTTTTCTCTTTCAGCTTGGCTGCTGGAATCCCATCACTGGTCTGAATGGGTCACTAACAGACAGAAAGTTGGAGAATAACATGCGAGGAGTGGTTCTGCGTGTGGTGACTGTGCTGGTAAGCCAATCCTCATCCTTTTGCACTTGGAGGAATGTATTTTCTCCCTCTCATCTCCCTTTTTATTAAGTACACCACTTCACCAAGAACTTAGTGTTCAAGTGTCTGATTTCAGCTTGTCAATACCACAGCAATGGAGCAATTCTCATAAACTAAAATTATTTTTCAGTACAGTTCATTTCAGAGAGTGAATCAAATACATTAAGACCTGTTTCTTCCACATGCACGTACTAAATTACATAATACAACCATATGAACTGATAAAGGGCAACTTCAAGTGCCCTGTTAGCTGAAGTTACCTAGTTGGAACTCTAAATGATTCATAAGATGTAGCTGCCTTCCAATTTCCTTGCCAAATTGAGTGCAGTCTGACACAAATTGCCGCACTTGGAAAATGTTCAAGATCAGCTTAGGGTGAGTAGCGTTAGTTCAGTAAAACATCTACTGTCCCCTCCTAGCTCTTTTTCAGAGAGCTTCTTCCCTTGTGTGGACACCTTGCATTAAGCAGCTGCAGGAAAATTGTCAGTTTAAATCTGAACAGAAAATGTCTACCAGAATAGGAAGGTATTTTGTGATATGAGGCCAGTGTATTCCCTGTCATAAACTTTGGCAGCTTGAGTAGAAGTTAGAATGGAAAGAAAGAGAGAAAGCAAGCAAGCAAGCAAGCTAATATGAGCTGTGCAGACCTCTTTGTGTCGTCGCCCAAACACAGAGCTGACCCAGGGCTGCAGAACTGTAAAGGTTATACTGAGCTGCTTCCCTCTCTCTACTATCTACTCGTGTTTTTTAGCACCAATTCAGTGTTTGAGGGCCTGACCACTTGCTTATAAAGAACAAAGCAAGAGTTGTTTCCATGGTTTGCACTGCTGACATTGCATCACAAAGGAGAAGGCTCAATTGGGGGTGAAAAGTGAAATCACCACAGAGTGTCAGTGCCAGAGACAGAGCAGTTTTGTACCACTCCAACTGTTTTATGGGTCTTTAAAAACTATTTTCTGTCAGGGTGTCCAGTCTGTTCCAGCTCTTACTACACTTGAGAACTTCTTGTGATATAATCTACAAAACAAACAAAAAAAACAAATAAAAAGGATGAATGCACAGAAAAACACAAAGCAGTGGGGTGGGGTTTTTTACACTTCAGTTGCATGCTCATCAAAATAGCATCATGGTGGCAGTGGCTGGTGTTTGTGTTCTGCCTGATACTCGTGTTAATCCACTCAGTATAATCTGCTGCTGACAAAAATTATCTGTGATATTGTTTAGCAAATTCAAATTAGTTTTGACCTTTTTTATTAATTATTTTTTCTTCTTTCCTCTCTCCCCACACTATTCTTCTTCTATTCTCCTATTTCATCCCCAGCTATTTTAGTTACCTTGCCAGAGAGTATTCTTTTTTCAAGTCATTATAGCATGAATATTTAGCAACTTGCAAAAATACAAAAAAGCCATTAGTTATGCTGATAGGATTCTATATTCATAATAAAAACAGAAGGCAGAGATTTAAAGTTCAACACACAGCACGTGGCAGTTCAGTCTCCTCATTGCAGTCCGCATGTGCTGCCTCACATGAGGACACAAAAGTCATTTGGTTTTGCTGACAATTTTAAAGCACCGTTGGTGACAGCTTCCATGCATGACCAGTGAAAACCACAATTAGTCTGAACTGTTCTTTGTTAAAATCTGCTAACTTATCATTTTGCTGACTGACTCTTGTTTTATGTAGAATGTGCGCTGAAGGCAATATATGGGGAAGATGCAAATATTGGCTTCAGAGCATAAACCTTCCTTTATTCTCTTAAAATTGTAGAGCTTTGCATGGCTGGTCAGTACAATCTAGACAAAATTGACTGCAAACCACCCTACAAACTGAGGTTCATTTGATTTTGCTCAGCAAAGATGAGAGGCAAGAATTTTGTAAACTGCATGAATAAAGGGAGGAAGCAAATACATATTTAAACTCATAAGCCAGAAACCATATTTGTCACTAGCAGTTTCCTTGACTGATGGTACTTTCCCCCAAACACCAGAAATCAGGAAGATAAAATACCATTTCTCCCTCACCCACAAGCTCTAATGGCTGAGAGAGAGAGGCAGACAGACAAATGGACACTGACAGAAAATCAAGCTGCAAACCAAAAGCCTGACGAGAAGTTGGATGGTGCAGATGCCAAAATTGCAAATGCTAATAATTTCTAACCTCTTCTAATCTCTGGGTATCCACAGATGTTCTTGTCACTCCTGTAGGTTTCAGAGTATTATTTAGGGTACTTACCTTCCAGCAGTTTCTCTTACTGCTCTTACTATGTATAAGTAAGGGTTATTCATGAGGATATGTTAACTTCTAAATCTTAGTTTAATCTGAGACTTAAAATATAGCTGTTATTAGTGTATCATTACTTCAAACTTATGTCTTGCTATACGATAAATTTATGGGACCTTTACATGTTAATTATAGTTTGGGTCCCATTTTTATTCATTTAGCTTATTGCAATGGTGCAATTATGTTATTTTTGCTGGAGTAGACCGAATAGCTAGATATAACATTTGAATTTGAGTGGAGTCTTAGTTGGGATGCCATAACACTGGAAATGAAGCAAAGCTATAAAAAAAAAGTATTCATACTTGTTTTCTCTCATTTTAAAAAAAGACATTCAGTCCCTCTGTTTGTTGTTGTTCAATTTAGAAAAACTTGTTCTTTGAAAAACTTGGTCAACAAAGACACTGACTAGAATTTCATTAAGCACTATTCACATGGCAGCTATTATCTAAGGATACCTGCAGTTAGGCCATTCATTTTGTGAAATAGAATAAAAATTTCGAGCTATAGTTTGGACAAATCAACAAAACTTTTTCAGGTAAATCAAGGCCAAAGTAATATGTGGAAGTGCAGTGTTCATCTGGTTTTATATCTGCTGGCTAGGACAAAACTGTACATTTATATTTAACCTTTTTGATGAAAATGTGTGATTCTTGTCTTTGATATGAGTGCAGGAGGAATTTCACCCATCAACTTTATTTTAGTGATGATCTTTATCATACTTCATTTTCCATCTTAGAGTTCTTCAGCTAAGTCAGTATCTTTCTATTAAAAGTAAAGAGTCTATTATTAGCTATGAATGATTGGTTATTGTTATTAATTCTGCCTGTTTCTAACAGTATGGTCTTGATCTGGGAAAGCAAGAAGTCTTGTGTTAAATTAAGTATTAATTTAATATGAACCTTCAAATATGAACAGGTTTCTTTTTCATTGATATTTGAGAAGTTAACATTAATTCATTAATTTGTTCTGTTACTGCTTCGAATCTGTCATGTCTTTCTAGACAGCAACTCTTCTTCCCTTCCAATTTCATTTTGTTATGCCTTCAATTTGAAAAGGACTAGATCTAAAAATTGCAGTAGAATTTGAGGGGATAGCAAATTGTAACACCTGGGTTATACCACATTATACTTATTGCGAAATGAAACATTCTGCAGTCTGAAAATGATAAATGATTGTGACTAATTTCCCCAAAGCAGTCCTTCAAACAGCAAGTGCTGAACAATTCCTGTCATCCGCAACCATCTCCTAATTTCTTTCCCTAGATAAATTTAATCATTATGGGCTACATATCTGCAGATCCAAAACAAAATCTCTTTGTGAATATGACAGAATACAGTATGTCCCCAAATTGGAAATCTCTGGTTTTGTTTGGCAGTGAATCCTGGCTCCTCTGAAGTTAATGGGAATTCTCTCCATTGCATAAACTTACTCTGAGGGGAACTATAGTCATGCCTGTGTACGTGTAATTCACTGTTTTAATCTCCCTTGGATTAGTATCACACTTTCTATACTTCTAGAAAAGTTTTATTTTGCCTTAAACATCAAATGTGTCTGTCTCGGACTGCTTTGCCACATGCAGCCAAAGTTTGAACTTTGTGTTTGACAAGTTACTTTTAAGTTCAGGTGACTTGCTGGTGAATTTCTGAAATGTATTCTGAGTTCCTGAATTGTAACTCAATCAAAGATCAGAATAATAACTCCAAAGAAATTCAGAGTGTCTTGAATGAACGATTGTCCAAGAACAAATTTAGCTAGATATACATTTTGGCTTCAGTTTATTCTCTTTTTCAGCTGCTCAGTTATATTAAAAGGGAGCTAGAATACAGCAGATATTCTCATAATACCATTTTAGTAGTAGTGGCAATTAATGAATTATTCATATGAATTTTAAGCCATGAGAAATTGAATGAGACTTGGCCTGTTTGACAATGAATAAGCCAGCAGGTATTCGCAAAACCATTTTTCTAAAAAAGCCCCAGTTGTTTGAAAAAGGAAAAAGTTTGCAATTCCCCATTTTAAAGCATTAACACTTAGACTGAAAAGTACAGAGTGTTTTCTGAAAGTGCATAAGGTATAACTTCCTAATGGTGCAAAATATATCTGTGACTTTACATGAAAATTCAAACAGGAGGGATGTATCTCATATCTGAATGGTTCTGAAAATGCAGGGAGGATGAAGGAAAGAAAAATAATAGCAAGCAATACTGAATTATGCTTTGCCATACATCCCTATATAGTATTTCTTGAGAGTTATTACCTAGGTTGCTTGCGGAGAGATAGCTGGGCCAGAGGCAGTTTGATGACCCTTGGCTCCAGGTGGACACTGTGGGACATGGTGTGCTGAGAGGGTTGGCAAAAAAAAAAAGCATCATTTACACCAAGGAAAATATCATATGTGGCCTAGTTTAATTCTCAATGGTTGACATTAAATGCATGAGCATTTTTTGCCCAGATTAGGAGGGAAACAAACCTGAAAGCAGACAATATCTTTAGGGATGGAGCTGGCAGGAGGTCTGCATCTTCAGTTCCTTCTTCTATTGAACTCAGAGAAAAGATGAAAAATGAGATATGAAGCTAAACTCTGGTTTTAAAAGCTGAGACTGTCTTTGGGATTTGACTTCCAACACTGGTTAAAAAAAAGTAATAAAAGTTTTTTCCAAGAAGCTGGAGTAGCATTCAGAGCGATAGGAAAAAAGAGAGGCGTAAGACAGATGAAACAAGACAGCGTTTAAGCATACACAGAGGAACAAAGAGTCAGAAGTGATAAAGGATTAAAAAAAAAGGCAGGACAAAAACGTCAGTGAATGACTGTAAAATAAAGATCAACTGCAGCAAAGATTGTGTGGGATACTTCAGAAAATAGGGAATAAATATTTTATAGTAGTGTACAATCAGAATAGTCTCATAGATAATGCCTATTCCATTTTCTCCCTTTTTTTGGTGCTCACTTTTCTCATGTGGTCTTGTTCCCTTTCCCCACTTTCACAACTGAGTGGTGTGCACTTCTATGAATCCTTCATCATTCTGTCAGGCTGCACTTCCTATGCACCAGTACCTACAATATTTAAAAAAGAAAAAAAAAAATCATTTAATTAAGATGTATTATACTAAATCATATGTTGCTCTGTCTCAACAGTATTGGCATATTGGGCTATAGTGCACCATGGTGAGTTTCCTATGGTAGCAGAAATGCCTTAGGAGGTGGTAAAGTTTACCGCCTCAAGTAATAAAAAACATTACTTGACTACCTTCATCAGTTGCAGTATTTGTGTTTCGAGCTAAAGTATTTTACTCTTCTCTCTTGTAAGGGATAAATATTTCTTTGATGGCCTTTTATGCGCCTGAATGGGAGAAAAGCTGAGAGTGAGGCAGTTTGTTCTACCTGGAGTATGTCATATATACTGTATATGTATACTCTATACACTGTAACTCAGTAATGTATTTAGTATGTACCAAGTGTGTTGCAGTTCAAATACTTTAAAAATACTTCAAGTTTTAGAATATTCCATTGCTATGCAAAAAGAATGCATAATTTCCTAGGCAGCAACAAATCCCCATGTCTCGATATATCTTCCTTTTTGCTGTCCATATCCATCTTTGAAAGAAAGTTGGAAAGAATGGATCTTTTATAGATAAATGGATCAAGAAAAATGTTCTGTGAAACGATGGTAAATTATAGCAACAGTGGTAGAAGCGTTCATTTTATTGGTAAATGAAAGAGATCATCAGAGGTAATGATGTATGACAAGAATTAGGCTCACTATTTACTATTCTTCATAGTTAGCCTGGTTGTTGGCATGAAAGCTGTCATTCAGTAGGAGATACGTATGACAAGATTGGCTTTCACCTATGGAAAAGTCCGTTGGTATTCAAATAACTTTTCATGGGAGAGATTTTCCAATTTGGAAGCTTGAATTCAGATTTCAGGGCATGATTCTAGATAAGCATTTATTGAAACTAAGATGTCAACATTTTAAAAAAAAGGTATCATTAATTTTTACAGATTTTCATAATAGTTTGCTCATTCCTAAGATAAAGAGGATATTTTTAAATGACTTGGGATGGATGTTGACGATTTGAATTGCTTTTTACATTCATAAAGTTGTTGTTATATATTTAAAATGGAACTTAATTGCTCTTTCGTTTGTCAAAAGTTTTCTCAATGATTTTAAGGATAAACAAGCTATTAAATAGTTGCAGCAAATGTTTCCCATCACAAGGTAAGAATAGCTCTCAGATTTCCTTTTACACATTTTGTAACTCTAAGAATACTTAGGCGTTCAGTTGTAAGAAGGCTATGGACTCTGTCTTGTCAGAAGTGTGTCCAGAAAAAGTAGGTTCATGTTTTCTTGCTTAGCCTAGGTAGTTTTATCCTGAAACAGAGAAAGAAAAGGAAGTTTTAGAGATTCTTTCTAGCTTGCATTTCTGTGAAACCATGGAACCATCTATTTCTAGGCAAATAAAAGAAAAGAAGTTGGTATTACTGGCATAAAAGAACATAGTAACACAAACAATTACAAACTGAGGAGAGGGGTTTGCAGGAGTAGTTTGTGTTGACCCAACTCTGCTCAGAAACTTTAGTCAGAATTATTTGTAATTTAGGTACTTTTAAATATAGAGTATTCAGGAAATGTAATACTGTTATCCCCAGACCCTACATGATGCGTTTTATACTGCTTCTTAAGCAAAGTTTTCATCTTATGAAGATACTGGCTAGAAAAAAATTAACTGTAAGAATCAGGCACTTTTATTGCAGTTCTAAGCCTGATTATGTTATCTTATGCTCTTCACATAGAGACTTTAATTTCTGAAAATAAAGGCAGACATCTAGTTGAGCCAGGTATTTTTGGAAAGCAAGGAAACAGAGCTGGGAACTACTAGTGAGACAGCTTTATCCTGAAGTTCTCTAGTTTTTAGCTTAGATAGAAATTTTAAGGCTGAAAGCTGGTAATAATTGTATTATGTGGCAGTTATAATTATTATGAACATTCAAGAGAAGACTTGATATGTGTCTTTCTCCTTCACCTCTTTCCTTACCCTGCATAGCAAATAGCACTTACTGTTTTTCTAGCTTGCGCTCCCATCCAGCATTTCAGAAGCTATTAGCATATAAAAGTTGCTCCTTAAGCTCTGGTGCCTTCTGGCACTGACTATACACATCCTAGCTTAGGGCACAGGCACAAACTTCCAGAATACATATTAGTGCCATACACAGAACTAAGCCCAAACTTTCTGCACTGTGCTAGTCATCTGGGATGTTAATCCCTCCCAGACCTCTGCAGCCTTACCTCTGCCATTATGTTGGCCATATTTCTACACTACTCCTCCCCTCCATATATGCAGAGAGCGTGCCATCATTGCATGCATGCCAATGTATTTAACATACTTGGGTGCTTAATGAAAATACTGAATCTTTAATATCATTGCAGAGAAAGTGGCAGTATCAAAGCAATGAGGCAGAGAGAAGGAATGGAGTATGTGCATTTCTTTCTTCGGGACTAAGAATGATGACCCATAAATGGAGATTTCTATCTCTATTTATGGGTCATAAATAAGGTTTCTAAAGTGCCTCATGCCCTCAGCCGTCTGACCTCTTCCTCTTCCAAGGGTTGTCAGCCCTGTTTAGGGTTACTTTACTAAGCAGAAAATGGGAACAGGAGCCATTTCAGTTGTTCCCTTGCAATTAATCTGTGTTGATAACTGAGCACAAGCACCCATTGGGGCAGAGTGTGCCTTGATTAGGTATTCATCACCTAGGTTTGGTGTAGTATCCACCCCCTACTCCTCCCGCTCCATTTTCCTGTCTGCAAATATTTGCATATGTATTTGGTTTTGTGTTGAAAAATACTTGAGGTTTCTTTTTTTTCTCAAGTGACACTGTACCATGATGAGATTTTCTCAAAATATTAATAATTAAAATTATTATTATTACAACAACAGAGGCTGATATTGGTTGATAGAGGCAGAACCTGTGTTTCCATTCCTCTTCCCCCCACCACAGCTGTACCAGGGCCAAACTGAAATTGCCATTAACTGGACATAGGTTACGCTTAATAGCCATTTTATGTCCCTTTGAGTTGCCAAGCTTATATCAAAACAGGTAAGTCATAAACCTTAGAGTTATTCACATCGCACGTGCCTACTGTGATTGTTTGTTTTACAAGCTTTAATCTCAGAGCCTGCTGGGAAATCCAGCCCCTTTTGTTTTCAATTAACGTTTCAAATTCATTTTTCTAAAGTACTAAGTTCTTTTCTAAAGTAGTAGGTTCTGTATACTAGATGAGGTGAATGTCAAGGAATTCAAATGTTTTGGGATCTGGCTAGGGCCACTGTCTGACAGCAAGGTAGGTGCAATGCAAAACCTAGTAGGACCAACTTAACTCATCTGTATGTCCAGGGCTACTTGTCAAGGCTCCTTAGCTCTTATCTTCTCACTGACCCTTACCCATTTGCTCTGTGGACACATTTGCATTCCAGAGCAATTCCTGTAGTTCACAGAGCACACAGGAAATCTCACTTTTAAACTTCTAACTCTGATTGTAATTATCCTTCCATACTATGCGAGATAAAAAAAGGTGAGCTGCATAACAGTGCAATGTCATGAAGTATTACATGAATTTGGTATGAATAGGAGCTCTTGCATGGTTGCTGGAAGAAGTATAGAAGCAGCTCCCAGCAGGTTAATACACCTATACTACATTTTTGCTAATTCCAGTGTTCAAGCTAGCTACATCAAAGCTAGTATTGTGTTGTTTAGCCATACCTTAAAACGCTCCAATCGATCCCAATCTCAATCCATATTCCTATGATATAACTCTAATGGTTTAGAAAGAGCTATTAGGTGCATTAAGTTATTGTGAATTAAAATCAATACACAAAGCTTGACTGCATCCTAATAGACCGTTGCCGTAGATCAAGAAAGCTTAGTCCTATTGCAGAGCAATGGGAGACAGAGATGGGGCGAGGGTGACTAGCAGGTTTTGTTGGTTTCTTCTAAACAGCACTAAACTGAATAGCATAATACTGTAACTGAAAGCACAAACCCATGTCTCACCATTGTTTTCAACAAAATTGGCATTTAAAAAAGTGAGAGACTAAGCACATGCGTAAGGACAGTGGTAAATAAAGGTCAGATTTTAAATCCCCTTCCTTTAACATTGCATTCAGTTTTGGGACATGAACTAGCTTCTTGCTGAAGGTGAGGCAACTCTCCTGTTAGTACAACTGATTTTTTAATCAGTCTGTTTGAAAGCACAGGATCAGAGGACAGTGGTTTTCAACGTCAATACTGTTACACAGCCTGTTGGCACAATAGGATATTGAATGAGAATAATACCTTAATTACCCAAGATTTTGTAGATTTGAAACCTTCATCATTGTTTTAGTGTTATTAAGGGGTGGAGATTGTGTTATGTTTTGCAGCAACTTTTATAACAGTTGCTGGTGGGAGAATTTCTGTAATGAGAGACCAAAATGTTTCTATTAAATTCTGGTCATTGATTCTAACATGAAGTAATGTACATTGCTGTTCAATTAAAAATAACAAGCTGTTCTGCTGTTTCTAGCCAAATAAAATCCCCAAAACAGTGGTCAATAAAGCACTTGAGAAAATTAAGTATTTGGGGCTGCATATTTCACGGAAATCTTTTGAGGGAAGAAATTCAAAATGGCTAACATTTTAAAGTGGGGGGTTAATTATTTTCAGACTCCAGAAAAAAGTAATTATGCCTAGCAACAGCACAACAGCATCCTGTGCTTGAAAATGTTTTGGTTATGGTTTATGAGACTTACTGCTTCTTGTTGGTTATAATGGCTGTGCTTGGTCATCCCGCTGCCATTGGAAGGCGGTTGAGAGATCCAGTAATGAGAGTGAATATTTTATTTGGGAGCAGTTTCTTAGCATTTGTAGGTGATGGGAGTTTTAAAGTGTCACAGTGAATATTTACTTTGCGTGATTGCTGAGGCTCTGCTTGGGCTATGTGAATCATTTAATGTGCCTGTCCATTGTTTCTAGAGTCAGTGCTGAGCACAGATTGACAGTTTTGCCCACAACTGAGCTGCATTTCTTCCTTCTGTTTTTTCCTCTTTTTACTTTCAGTAGAGAAAAAGGGAAAATTTAGTGAATACAGAATCCCATTTAATGAATACAGATTGTCAATATTAAAGTGTTATATCCCAGTGTGTTCCGAAATTTCTAATGAATACACACAGAGGTCATTTTCATATGCTTTATGAATTCTAACCACCCATATAACTACCTAATTCCATAACTCTCTTCCAAACATAGTAGAAGCGCATAAGGCCTATCCATCTGCAGTTTTAGAGTCAAGCCCCAATATGTGTTGTAAATCCCAGCAAGCGATCAGTTTCTCTGATCTCACAAGCCAATAACTTTTTGTTTACTTAATAATTTCTGTATAGCCTCCTGGCTAGGAAGTTTTTCTGCCCATGCTAGGGGGAAAGAGGATTCAGCTGAGCAGGGGAATAATCCCAAACATTGTGCTTTTGCTTTTCCACTTATAAAGTGCATCCTAGCACTTTTTGTTCAGCATTTTTATGTTTAGAACCAGCATAAGACTCTCTTAAATGTATCATGACTCCATATAGCTTCCATCCTGCAATAAGTTTCAACTTAAAGCCACAGAATCTGCCTTTGTAATTACAGAGAAAATCTGTCATTTTGCCCATTTGGTGATCTCCTGATGATGTGGTGTGGATGCAGAATCATTAACAGCTGGGCTAAGATCACCACTTCGTGCTTTTAATCTTAGACTCTGAAAGCACCTACAAAACCTTGTATTACTTCATTTTTATGTGCACCAGAACTGAAATCCTCAATAAACAAAACTGTTCGCCCTTTATCTTGTTGGAAAAAGCAATGAAGTGCAGCATTTTTTTCTACTAATCTTCAATCTAGACTGCTCCAAGCTCTATGCTATCAAAATCTAATTTTCACTGATAAAACAAAAACAAATTCTCTATCCACTACTTCCCAATGTGTAAAATTCAGGGCAGGGGCTGGGGGCTGGCTTTTGGATGTCTGACATTTCTTTTTGTGCTTATATTGCCCTCCTCTCGGGTCTGCCTGGACATGAGAGTCTCTGTTGTCCACTCACAGTTTTATGCTGGCAAGCAGCCCTTTCAAAAGTAAAATTTTTCTTTCCCACAGTCTAGACATTTCATTTTTTGATTCCACCATCCTTTGTTCTCATCTAATGCTTCATTTTCTTTACTGGTTTTCCTGCTCTTACACTCATGATGAGCCAGAGCACAGATACCTATGTAAGTACAAATGTTTTAAAGTGTTAAAATAAGATAGAGGGGAAACAGTCTGTGATTAAGGAATTTGTCCATGACCTAGCACACTTGGATTCACTTCTCAGCTGTACAAGTCATGAAATCTGTGCATTTCAGTTCTGCACGTGGAAAATGGTGATGATAGCTCCTCTTACTCGACCAGGTATTTCAGTGATAAACTCTAATTTGTGAAATATGCTCAAATAATACTGTGTTGCATATCTGAAGATAAGTTTGGGTAAGATGTCTGAGCTGCTTAACTATTGCCTAATATCAAGGGCACACTCGTGGGACTTCCTCACTTCTGCTTGTACAGATTTACTCCATCACTTGTCCTGGCACTGACATTTGTCCGGACCCCTAGAAATCAGATGAACTCACGTGACAAAAATTGAGTAGATTTGTGATGGTTCAGTAGTAGAATTACTTTAATAAAGGAATCAAACATCACCAGACTTATTGTATGAGAAAGTAGTTAGTTGCTCTGGTGGGAGAAGGATGTTAAATTATATCCATCAATATGTAGCATGTTGTTAACCTATGTCAGTCTTAATTGTAGCTTCTTCCTTAGAAGATTTTATAAACCTAGTGATAATAGGTAAATGAATGGAGCCAAGGGTGTTTGTGAGTTGCTTCTCCAATGTATTTCTACTATGATGTCTCTTTCCCAACACTTTCTTTTTTGTTATGCCGTGTTGCCTTAACCTTGGGTCTCCCGTTACCCTTGCTAAGATGTGCTAGTTTGCTAGCATTTTGCAGCAACTCTTCCTAAGGGGGTAATCATCTCTGGAACCAGACTTTGCCTTTGTACTGTTGTGAAAAACAATATGCACAGCTTCATCCAATGTAAACATTACATTGTTGCTGACTTTCATTTTGCCGCAGGTAGTATTGGCTCTGTGGTGCTTAGCTGTCTACCAGGGTTAACCCACAACACTGTAAAATCCTTTGATCCACATCGAGTCTTAAACACATCCTCCTCTGTATCAGGGCAGCACAGCTTAGATTGCAAGGAGAAACCAGGCAGTGATAACCATGGAGCAATTTCAAGAGGAACCCATATCACAGACTTAGTAGTGCTGCATTCAGTTGACAAGGAGGTAAGTTGAGGGCAAAGTAGAAGGAAACTCTCTCCTCTCTTAAAGGATCTCCATTGAGGTTGGATGCAAAGCCATCCTCTAAATATATCTGATGTCTTCGAGGCCTAGTGAGGCAGATCATCCATCTTGCAAAACCAAGAAGTTAAGGGAGAGCGATACATTCATTTCCTTTCTTTTTTCCTCTTCAGTCATGTGTGTTGTACTTCATTGCTTTTCCAGACCTCCCTGACTTTACAGGCTGTGAAGTCTGCTCTTGCCCCACAAAGGTTACTCAGTCCCCTAGAAAGGTGTCTCCAAAAGTGAAAGAAAAGGAGAAACAGGAACAGTGGCCGTCCTTTGATCACTGCATCCTGCATTTAGGTTTGAAGGGACCCTTGGATGGCATCTGTGTGAAGCTTGGCTAATGTTAGAGCAGGTTGTTGAGGACTGTGTTCAGGTGAGTTCTGAATATCTCCAAGGATGGTGATCATACGGCTTCTCTGAGAAAGATCTGCTTATATGGGCTGAATTACCATTTGCTTTGGAGAGCAAGTGTATAGGGATTTTCTCAAATTAATCGGGGTTGAATGGAAGCTTCATCGTTCAAGTGAATTTTGCCACCTCCAAACTCATTAGTTAGCTTGTGAGTTTTTGACACCTACTTTCTATGAGCTTATTTTTTCTTCTTATTATTTTACTCTTCAGTAGTTAAGAAATGTATTGGATGGTTTTGTTTTGTGTATGTTCTTTCTACAAGATCTGCTTTCTCAGATGGAGACAATCCTTTTAACGTCAATATTTTAGGGTTGTACATCTCTTTCCATAGTAGCTCCCATAGCATTTTCCAGTGTACAAAAAGACATCTGGCATGGTTTTAGCTGGCAGCATTTATGGGGGGGGAGAGGAAATAAAGACAAATATTTTTTTCCCCTTTCAATACCTTCTGAGAAATGTAAACAGTTACAAAAAACCCACAGCAATAGATTTGTTTTGTTTGGAATATGATTAAATATTTTGTTGCTCCAGGCTTCAACAGAAATTTGGAACTGTTAGTTGCTTTGAATAAAGTTATTTCATTATTTATATTTCTTTAAATGTATAGCGCAACTGGAAATTTTTTGTAAATCTCTCAATAACAAACAATATTACATAGCTTGATAAAAAACTGACATTAGTCATGACAAACTGCATTTTAAACAGTATTTTAAACCAATACAATTAGCAATTCCTTTTAACTAACAGAATAAAAATTCAGTTTATGAGTAATTATTTTCTAGTAAATTAAAAGTTATAAGAATAAGTCCTTTCTAATATGAAAATTATCAACTTCTAAAACACTTTGTACACACAAATCTTTGAAATTTTGTGCATAATGTGCTTAGATTGATAAATTACAATTTTTTTCCGTTAGTTTTGAGTCTATATGTAGGGAATCCCTCATCCAAGCGACCAGCAAAGCTGAATTCATTCAATGTTTTCATTTAAGAGAGGCTTTCACCAACTGTAGTCTCATTTCCTTCAATGTTCTTGGAACCCAGGTGCTGGAGAACTACTTTAAAAATTCACTTGCACTTACTGTGCTCCATTCTAATTCCATTTGGCTGATCTTGGAAAATTAGGAAGAAAAATTCTATCTGACAACTGGGAAATAATAACTTCAGACAGTCAACCTTTTCTTGGAGTGGGGTGGTTGTTTTTTTATTGGGGGTGGGGTGGGAGGGTGTTTGGATGTTTTTCTTCTGTATTTTTTCTGTATTTGTTTATTTCAAGCACACCCTGCCTGCAATTCAGTGATTCCTGTTTATGTAGAGTGATGTACTAAGAAACTAAAAATATTTAGTGAAGTAGTAGTGAAAAAAATTGTGAAAAGTACTTTGGCTTCAAAGTCATTGACAGAGATGAGTAGGAGAATAATTAAGAAAAAAGTCATTTAAACACCAACAAAAATGCCTCTGGAGATACCATTAAACTTTGATTAAACTTCAGGCCACAAATACTGTGGAAAATCAAACCTGTTTTCTTCTGCATGCTTTGAGAGTTATGCAGACCAGCAGCAAATGGGCAGGAAGTAGTTTCATGTGCCTTGTCATGGCCAAGTCATGACATGCCAGAACTAAATTTTTGCACCTCAGAATAGATGTTTCTGATGACCCTATAATAAATTGCAGCACCGTGTAAGGAACTAAAAGGAAGAATTGTAGCATATTTAAATAAAAAAAAATAAAAATAAAAACAAACAAACCCAAAAATCCACCCTAAGGTGTTACACTGCCTTAATGTTTTTTGGGGGGAATTTGATACTTTTGTTCTACTTAGGTAGATCAGACAGATGTTCTCTGAGAAAATAAAGAACAAGTGAGATCCATCTATGGCAAATATATCGTTTTGTGCTCAGAAATATGATCTCTTTTTGTGTTTCATTTTAAAAAGATGTGAAGAAGAATGTCTAGAAATTAAATACTCAACAGGAAGAATAAGGGGGATTGGGGAGGAGAGATTAAGGTTAGCCAAAAAATCATCTCTTTCTGAGAATGTTATTAGAAATATTAATAAAAATATTGAGAGAACAATTACAGATCTTGGGGAAAAGGAAAAGAATATTGTTTGGAAATCTTACCAGACAATTACAATTTTCAGTGTCTGTTGGCATCCTTTATTATGGTCATCTTTGTCTATAAGAACAGTTGGTGAATATTCAAAAAGTCCCATAATTGATTCTCTCTAAGCTAATCGAGTAGATGCTCTTTGGATAGAACTATTTCATGTCAACCAGCTTATATTCAGATTTGAATTGCAGTAGAAGGACAGGAGAAATGCATGTTTCTGTGGTGCAGCCTGTTTTGCCATGTTTTTCACACTTTACAGCATGAACAGTTGTGTTTGTCAGATACAGAGTTTGCCCAGCCAGTGCAAACTGGCAGCACTATAGAATCCTCCGTATTTACGGCCAGACATACGAGTGCGTGTCTGCCCCGCTGAACATAAGTGCAGACAGAAGGCATTACTGAAAAGCATGTCAGTTGTAATGTAATGACAGAAGATTTACTTCAGAAATACATAGTAGAGAAGAAAATTTCTCTCTTGAAGTAAATACATAACAAAATACCATTTTGCAGCGTGAAATCACACATTCAATGTGTTGTAAGAAAGTTTTGTGTAAATAGTTCCTCCTTTAGTTTTGAAAAACATGCTACATTTGGATGCTGTTTAATTTCTTTACTAACAGTTGCCTCCTTTGTTTTCTATTTAGGAAGAGCCCTTTGTTATGGTTTCGGAAAATGTTCTGGGAAAACCGAAGAAGTATCAGGGCTTCTCAATAGATGTGTTGGAAGCCTTGGCCACTTACCTTGGCTTTAAATATGAAATTTATGTTGCACCGGATCACAAGTATGGGAGTCCTCAGGATGATGGGTCATGGAACGGACTGATAGGAGAACTGGTATTTAAGGTAAGGTTATTAGTAACTTACTAAATAAGGCCATGTGATAAAGCTAAATAATATGTGGTATATTCTGTTTGTATCAGCCCCTAATTTTTTTTAATGAATCGATGATAGCCCTTTGTTCATTGCCTGTGCTACCAGCATTTGAGAGTATGCCCAGGTGCATAAACAGTGCTTGCTGGAAACTATTTAAGAAGTAGGGCAATCTCTTTTTTTACAGTCAAAATACAGCAGTATGAAATCTGAATACAGTCAAATAATGGGATGCACAGCATCCTAATTAATTTGGCAAGACCTGACACAAATGAGTTGAAGAGGCTGTTCGAAAGAGGAAAAATTGGTGTTGCAGTAATTAGCGACACATTACATAAATAATGTATAGCACTTAGAAAAATGTTGGTGTGATGACTACATGAAGTATATAATCAACAGAAAATGTTTTCTTGATATATAACAACCCTTACATTATGCAGATGTATGCATCAAGAGTAGTATCTTCTCTATTCTGTAATTAATAAACCATTTAGTCTATTTAATTTTACTTTAAATGTTCAATATTGTATCATAAATAAATTAAACTGAATAAATGCGTCATATTTTTCTTTTTTTTTTTTGCCACTCTTCACATCTTGTCTGTTTGCAGTTTCTCCCGTTAAGAGAGAAAGGCAAGGCTATGCTGACTGTATTCTGTTGGTGTCTCATTTGCACCATGAGCATAGATATTTTATTTGCTCTTAGTCAACTTGTACAACTTGTGTATCTCTTTCTACAAATAGAGATCTACGTTTACTGTTTTTCTGTAAATAAGTGCAGTAGATATTCATGTAAATAACTTGCTGATTGTTTATGGAAGTGCTTTTCCAAATTTGCAAATGGAATTTAATTGACAATCACAGCAAAGAATAAGGAGCAATGTTGTCAGATACAGGACCTATCATTAATTATTTCAGCTAAAAGTTAGCAAAATGCTGGAAAATAAGTCTTGCAGTAAAGGAAAAAAAACAGGAAAACAAAATAAAAATTATCCCCATGGAAAAAACATTAGTAATTTAACCTCTTCTGCCTTCCTGAGCAGTAGGAAGCTTGTTGGGATAGAAAACAACCATACATGCCATACCATGGCACGGTTCATACATGTGCACTGTTGTAATAAACTTCCCTTGCCATCTCCCTATGCCCTTACAAAGCTGAAATGCTGTGGTCATAGATGGCAAGCTGGAGCCACATTAGAAAAGTATGTTTTCCTCCATCTTCTAAACTTCAACAAGTCTCTCATCTAATTATGAGATGTAACACCAGAATGGCCTATTGATTTATTTTTATCATTCTTTCTGCTCCTTAAATTTGATGTTACACTGCACCCTGCTCCCTGCAGTACTCAGCAAAGGACTCAGCATGTAACTGCATAACACAGGCTGGAGGGGTCTTAGTCCTAGACAGTTCTGGAGATGGAAGTGGGTTTGGAATATTTTTTATTTATCTGAAATGAATGATTCATAAGGTAGAACTCATAACAACTGAAATGAAATGGTTCACTGAAAAATATGTATGCCATTCTTGTCCCCATAGTAGGCAGGGACTCCTATAACTCTAATAACAGCCTTAAGGTGATAACCACGTAGTTCTGTAAATAGATGTCATGTGTGGAAAAGATTTACCAGTCTGCTACAATTTTACTATAAATGAGTCTTAATGGATATGAAATCTTTCTGTACAGTTAAAATATGAAGAGTTAGTGGAACCGCATTTGGAATTCAAAAAAACACATTTTCCCAATACTATGGCAGCGTATAGTTTTTTATCTTCCTTACCCCATATATACTTAAGATGAAAGGTTCACTGTGTCCTTCTCTCCCATTCTCTGTCCCTCTTAAGCTAAAAGAGAACCTTTGGGCCAGCATCCAGTATATATCTACCCCTTACCAAATGGAAGCTGTTCTTGAAAGGCTGCTTTCTTATTTATTGTGAACCTGAGTTCTGCTTCCAGAACTCAAATATCTATCTGCAATTGGCAATTTTGTAAGGGGAAGCAAAGGAGCAGAGAATAGGTCTAACTTGTTTAAAACAGAGTTTTTCCTTGTTTTCCCAACCAAGTCTTACATGATAGTCCAGCTCAACATGTGGAAGAAACCCAGAGACAAAGTGCTCTTTGCCTGCTGGTGCATGAGCCAGAAATGAGTTGGGAACAAAGTATTTCTGCAAAAAACAAGTCCCACTCAATGGTAATGAAAAACGGCTGCCTTCTCTTTTTGAGTACATCTTGTTGAGAAGGCTGTCTGTGGCCACTACAGAAGACGTATCATGTGAAATGGCAGTTGCTGCAGCAACCACATATTTTCTGTGTTCAAAATCAACATATACTGTTTGTATTAATCTTCTTCAGCATGCGTTGCACTCTGATGCAGGTCCTGGTATCCAGTGAGAGTAGACCCAGGCTGCTCTCATTTGCAGCATCTCTGCTTGAGCTGCAGTGTAAGGAAGAAGCCCTGTGGTGCCAAGTACATGCCCTAGGTCCACAGCTAGTCTCACAGACGGGAGACTATGCCAAGTTCACTCTGTTCCAGCTTTGAAGACAAGGTCTCTGTCAGCTGTTAAAATGGAAGCTACTGATCAAAGCAACTGGTCTTTAATTTGAATTTGGAAACTGACTCAAACCTCCCCTCCTCTGATTGTGAAAAACTGTATTAGGTACACTCTTTCTCCAAACACCTTCTCTTGTCAAAATAGCTTAATGTAACCAGGCTACAGAAAGTGTTCTGTTTGCTAAGTGCCTAAACCAGGAGGTCTACAAAGGATAAATGCATAATGAGAGAGGTATATGTTGCTCTTGCCCCTCTTCTGTTAAATGACCAGGGCTTTCAGAGCATCCTGCAGAGCTCTGGGCTCCCTGGTGATACTCACATCCACCAACCATTATTTCCCACACTTCATCATGCTGCCTTGATTGCTAGGATTTTTTTCCCAATGAGAAGCCATCAGGAAGCAAATAGCATAGGGAAAACTGCCTGATTCCACTTAGGTCTATTAGAAAAGGAAAACTAAATAAATGCCTAAACATATTGAAGAGAAACTGCAGGCTGAGCAGAAGCATCTTTTTTTAAAGCATAAGGCTCTTTTTTAAACACATCTTCTTAAGGGGAGTAGCATAGGGAGGATGAAGTGAGAAGAAAAAATAATAGCTGAGTAAAAGGGGAATTATTTGGATGTATGTATATTAGTTTGTGCAAAAATGTCTCTCTGATTAATTTTTACGTGTCCATATTAAGAGCTGTGTAACGTGTGGGACTGTGGTTTATTGCCTCCAGCATTTGTTGAAACTTTATTTTACATTGAAAACAGATAAAATGAAAGGCCCCAGGGGAGCAATTTAAAGTAGATTAATTTATTTTCCCTGTTCTTGATCATGAACCACAGGAATCATCATAAGATTGCTTTCTGTGTGCACGAGATGTGCTTGCTTAAGCGATAGCATAGGGCATTTCAGGGATTTCTAGGCTTTGATGACGAGCTGGTACTGTGACACCTGTAACAATGCTATCAGACCCATTTGGTCATTTATTTCAGGTTTTCTGATTCCAGCAGCGGTGCTCTACAATGACCTCAGGAGAGCTGTTGTTAAGGAATATAAATTCCTAGGCAGGTCACGTAAAGAAAAATAATGCCCTCTGCTGTTTTTTTCAGTCAGACAGTTTCAGGAATCAGTTTCATTCAGCAGAAATGTGCTGGACAGACATCTGAGATGCTGATACTTGGTTGATTTTGGTACTGTGAAAACTTAGTGAATGGAGAGTTTTACATGCTTATAATTCAGATTGGCAGCTTTACATTTAAATATTTACATAATTGCCTGCATTTGCCTTTTTATCTCAGAAGCACTAAGTGAACCTTGACTTATTCAAACTGATGTCTTCTCTGATCCAATTTGACATGTTAATGACAAGCATTTAATTTTTTTCGTCTTCCAATTTTGTTGCAATTTGACAGAATCTATATATAATTAGGAAAGCTCAACATCAGTAGATTAATTAAGCTTAAGCTTGGTTTTGTGCTAAACATATAGTTTTCTCGTAAACTGGTGTTTATGATTCATTTTAATAAGTTAAGAATATGCGTTGTCATATTCCAGTATAACATCGGAGTACTGAGATGTTAGGATTTACCTCTCCTTTCTGTTTTTTTACTTCACTTGCAAGACATAATTGTATCACAATTCCTGCTGCAGTATGACAAAGGAAATGCAACATTTCCATTAGGATAACATTTTTGCTCTCTCATAGATGGCTGATAAACTGAGTGGAACCATAAAGTTGGGGAATTTGGAGAGACTGCTCCCCAGAGATGTAAAATAGAAACAGTATATTCCCACTGTGCTTTTTCATGCAATGACTTCAGTGTATTTCATGGAGAAATATGTTTCTCTTTTTTTTAAAAAAAAAAAAGGGGGTGGAGGAGCAGAAAAAATTCTATTAATCATTCAGTCCTAGATAATCTGTTATCCGTATAATTATCTTTACTTACGTATATTGTTTTTCAGTGGAGAATCTTTAAGCATGTTACAAATACAACCTGAACTAGCACCTCACAATAATCTAGTGTGGTAGGGAAGTATTTTAGTAACATGCTGATAATTAATAACACAGCTAAAGTTAAATGGCAGAGAGTAAGTCCAGGACTGTTTCCACGTGTCCTCCTCTCGCTCCCAACTCCTATTTCACTTTTTGCTATCCATTCAGGCAAAAAACCCAAAATATATCTTATTCATTAAGCATAACCTTCTTTTCCTGTTCGACAGCTATTGCTACAGAGCATTGGAATTTTATATTTGTAAATTATTTTAAAAACGCATTTATACTCACAATTGTGGAAAACAGTTCAAATGATGACTGCTTTGCAACTTGCTTACTGGAGCTAGGGCTTAACCCTTAGCAGCTAGTGTGAATCACTCGTCGCTTGTTGACCAGAAGTTTTATAATGAGAGGACAGAGGCTCAGATTATCTGAATGTTTCCAAGGACAGTTCTGAGGAAATGTTTACTTGGATTACTGATGTGAGTTTGCTGCTGCCCATGGGCAAAGAGCAGTTAAATCATCACTCACAAAAAATTGTTAGGAAGGGACATGAAGTGTATCTATGAAGCCATGCTTTCAGCTGTGCACATCAGCATAGCTTCACGTAAGGCACTAGAGAATCTAACCCACAAATTAAAGCTGAAGTTCTAATTCATGGCTTTTAAGCAAATCAATATTTTCAAGCACTTTTTTTGTCAAAATCATCAGCCTCCAGCTATCTTCCACCACTTTCTTAAGCCAGTGAACAATTAATATAAATTTAAAGTAACGTAATTTAAACCGAAGTCTTAAGTGCGCTGCGATTAAAAGTATGTTTGCACCATGGGCATCAGTGTTTTGCAGAAGGTATTAAAAGAGCCCAGATGCTTTGCAGATTTGATTCTAATCAGTTTCAGCTGCCATATCTTCTCACTTAATATTTCACATCACATTTCTAAGAAGCTAGTAATCTCTGCCTTCTTTGGGCAAGAAGAAAGAAATTCCAGAGAGTTAATAAAATTTGACACAGTACTGAGACTCTCAAGCCTTTGTGCTCTTCTCACTTCCTTCCAAAGGACCAAACATTGCTTTAGGCAGAACAGAAATGGATTAAATCAAACTAGTAGGAGCTTAAAGTATTTTAAATACTCTTTTTCATATTGAAATATCTAGAATTTAGTCTTTTTGTTCAGTATTTTGGCTTTTTAAATGGTGTTAATGGGTCTGCTTTAAATAGCCTTTCTTGTTTTCACTGCAGTTCTAATTGTACAATGAAAAGTAAAATAGCACCTGCTGCACTTCTGCCTGGTGACTCTGAAGACCTAATACCCAGACATGATGTGAAATACAATGATTAGATCAACAAATGCTACTCATCCTCTTTTCACCCACAACAGGTTCTTTAAATTACAAAAAATTTAAATGGCACAAAGCAAGTCCAAGGTAGCTGCAGGACAGATTGACATAGAGAGGAATTGCTTAGCAGGAGGATATAGAGGAATAAATAGTAAAGGAACTGCATGGAATGTCTGCTTTTCTGCATTTCAGACTGCAGCCAAAATTGATGTTTTTTCAGAATTTCAAGTGCCCCCAGATCCCAGGATATATGAGGTCTTTATCGTGCAGCAGCCCATTGTCATGATCATCACATCATCAAAACATTGGATAACACGTGGCTCTGTCAGGCAACTAATTTTCTCTGATTGGAAACGCCGCACACAAGGTCTGCCTTTTTCCACAATGGCAATGATGGCTTCACTAAGTCAGGCTCAGAAAAATTACCACAAGTAGATTTCCTCCAGATATTATCTGTATTTAAAGTATTTTGATTTCTTGGAAAATAACAACGTGGAAAGTTATGTGCCCCAGTCCACCAAGAGAGGTTTGCTTACAGAAATCAAAACATGTGGTACACCTATTCTGTTCAAGCTTTAGTCACGTTTCTGTGTTCACATATATGATGTTTATGACATTGGCCTTGGCATCTGCTTCTCCACAAGTTTAGCTGCCATAATCACAAAGGAACAAAGACCTTTTTTGTAGCTCCTACTTATGCACGTTGTTCTCTCTCCCTCTTTCCTTAGAGAGCTGATATAGGGATCTCTGCCTTGACCATCACCCCTGACAGGGAAAATGTGGTGGACTTCACGACACGTTACATGGACTACTCAGTGGGTGTGCTGCTTCGAAAGGCAGAGAAGACAGTGGACATGTTTGCCTGCTTGGCACCATTTGACCTCTCCCTGTGGGCATGCATAGCTGGCACTGTGCTGTTAGTAGGACTACTGGTCTACCTCTTGAACTGGCTCAACCCTCCGCGCCTTCAGATGGGATCCATGACCTCTACAACCCTCTACAACTCCATGTGGTTTGTGTATGGATCCTTTGTGCAACAAGGTAAGAGATAGAGGGAGACTCTGCCTCTGAGGGAAAACCTATATATCCTCCCTGTTGCTGTAGAGACCTTGCTTTTCCCTGCCTCCCTCCCACCACCCACAAGGGACTGGGAGCACTGGAAAGCCTTGTACTTTACAGTTTCTAAGACATTTGGCTGTCCAGTGTGGGAACCATGAGAAGATAGGAGCACTACATGCTAGCTTGTTTTGATTTGTAATTGTCTGATTAGAGAAAGATAATTTTTCTTGGGGGGTGGGAGGTGGTGGGGAGTGTTTCTCATAATCTGTTAGAGAGTTATTCATAATTAATGTGAGTTCTATGTTCTTACACAAACAGAAAATGTTGGGTTTTGGCTTTTGAAATAAGTTTAGACTAGACACCAATGCTAAGTGGTCTCATTGTATCTGATATTCTTTTCTCTCTCTTCTGATTTATCTCAATTTTCCTATATAATGTTTAGACTCAGCCTTCTCTGGTCTTCCTGGATGCTTTCTCAATCCTCTCTAGCACCTGGTGTAGCCCAGGCTATTCCTCAATTCTGTTTATGTTCCCAAGGCCTTCACAAGCTTCCTCTTCTGGCAGAGCTTTAACCATGCATCCTCCAAATATCAGGGACTACAGATCTTGGCTTGGTATATACTATTTAAAATTCTGGTCTACAAATCAGGGTTGTAATGCAAAGTGGAGTAAGAAAATACAGCTTCATATGAGAGCAGAGATTTATCTAATAACACTTGAGAACAAATACCTTGTGGTATATCCAAGTAATTTTTCGTCAGTCACTACTGGCGCTGCAGGTACACCTATTTGTAATTGCACGGAGCATCTGCTCTACAAAGAGCTGCATGACCACTGCAGCCTCAAAACTCACAGATAGCTTTTTTGGATTTCAACATGGATGTGGATGGAATGCTGTAAAAAGCATCATATTTATGTAACATTTGCAACATGTAATTTAGAAATTACATTATTCCCTGTTAGAGACAATCAGATGACATTCATAAAATCTGAAGGTATGCATGGAAATCAAATATGAAACCCCTAGAAGGGAAAAAAGCTAAAGTAACACCACCATCCAAAAA
>VWZZ01006427.1:210-14468 GCA_013399095.1 Psophia crepitans | reverse complement strand
AAAAAAAAAAGAAGAAAAGCTGGAGATTTTCTGCAAGAAAATATTGACATAGAGATATTTTAAAATTACCATATATGTGATGGCCAGCTGAGGAAAGCTGAAGAGATTGTTTCATGTGTGTTGTAGATTTTTTTTTAAAGAAAAACAAAGACTCCAGAGCCAGCTGAGAGCTACAAGAGTTTTTTGAATGGATGTGGGTGGGTTTATAAAGTTTTCTTTCTGTCCAAAATATTCCCAGTGTAACTGTTTAGGGCATCCAACTGTGAGAGAGCAGTTGGTCCACTACAGAATTAGACTCATTACATCTATCTGTCTGTTAGGTTAAAACTTGTGAATTAGTTTCTTTACTGCATGAATGCAAGTAATTTTACATAGGTTTATTGCTTGGTATTAGCCTTAGCATCCCTGCTGTATTCCCAACATCATTTGTCCCTAAAAGCTTTATAGGAGACTGCCTAGCAAAGGTTTAAAGGAGGCAAAGCTAGTTTAATCACACACTTTAGTCTCATGAATTATTATCTGAATTGTTTGCCTTATGTCTACCCAAGTAAGCCCGTGCTGTCCCAAAGTTTCAAAGTCGTAGGTCCAGAATAGTAACTCACAGGGGAGCTGTGCAATAGGTGCTCAATCAGCTTACAAAGAAAAGGTTTTACTAACCAGTCAGTGAAAATGAGGGCTTGAGGAGGGCTTAGAGGGATGCCCTGAGTTAAGCATGAAGATGAGGAAGAAATTAAATGAAGTGTAACCAGATGGCCAAAAAAAAAAAAAGCAGAATTTACTGGAAAAGGTAAAGAAAAGGATTTTTTTCAAGGAGATCTGCATCCACTCCCTGTGGTAAAGAGAGTCATGAGGTGTAGCTCAGGATTAGTAAAACCTACTGGTGGGACATGGCAGCTGGGAGCAGCAAAACTGTTGTGGGATTTCAGAAAAAAGAAATTCACAGAACTTGGAAGGTGAGAGGCATTTATTTACAAAGCAAGAATTCTTACCAAGTGGATTTTCAGCACAACCCTTTAGAATACACTAGAATAATATAAAATATTCATTTGATTCCTATGGAGTGAGGGGAAGATATAGATGCTTCTCTCCTTCAAATGAGAGGACAGTCCTTAATTCGTTAGAGGGGAAAATGGCACAAATTTAGTAGGGTTGATACCAAAATATGTGAAACTTACAGACCAATTTAAACATAGACTCAGGAGACTTCAGAAATCCACTGCAAAAGAGTAAGAGATCCATTTATAATGTCAGCCTGCATTTCACATTCAATTTGAATATAACAAAAACTATATTAGTTGAAGCGTTATTGTTTACTAACCCTTGTGAATACAGACAAATGAAAGTAATTTCCATTGACAGGCTAACTGGCTATTGTGGTAATTTTGCTTCTGTTTTCACTCATCAGCTCTTCATTCAGCAGAAAAACTCTGCAGGTTTTATTTGTTTTGGAATAGCAAATCTGTTGCTATTAATTGTGATTGGCATATCTTAAGTGTGGCAGCATGGGACGTTTCAAATACTGCCACGTTCACTTACGAAATCTTTCAGCTGCTGATTTTAAACGTGTCAAGGTACTCATTTCTGTTATCAAAACAAACAGCCAAAGATGCTTTTATATCCTGCACTGAGAGAAACAAAGCAGCATGAACCAAGGATTGCTGGTGCTTTGATAGTGCTGAATTCTTTGTTTGGGGTAGCGAGCATGTTCTGGCATCTTCTCTTTCTTTCCTCTAGATAGAGGAAAGATTTGAAGGGCACAGGCTGGCTCCAGATCTGCCACAGCTCCAAAGACAAGATAGGCCTTTGCTGCAAAAATATGTCACACTCTAAGGAAACTCATAACCTATTTTGATTGAAACAGAAAGGACTTATTTTTCTTGTTTCTTCTGAAATAGTTAAAACCTGCAGATTTTAGCAGGTAGCTCCCGTCTGCCATGTCACTTCATATTTTCTTTCAGCCTTGACTCTGATGTTCTGATCAAATTCTATTAACAAGTTTTAGCCTTTTGTAATTTTTGAAACATCAGAGAAAAATCCTATGTCGCTGCCTGTAGACTGGAGTCAGCACAGAGCAGTCCAGTAGTTTTTAAGACAGGTTTATGATTACTCTTATATTCAGTAGCAAAATTTAGGTATTTTTAATTGTTCGCTTAATGGTAGACTGAAATTTCATGTCACTGCTTCTATCATTTGAACATAGGTCTTGAACTTCACTTTCAAGTTTTTTTTGTCCCCATGTTGGAGTGACCAGTCTAGGCACCATTTTGAGACTCTCATAATATAAAGAAATATTTTTCTCTTGGTTGCCCTTTTTACGTTCATTCATTAGAGAGATCAGGATGTATGTATTTGTATACATTATTATTGTAATGTTAAGATACATTTATTTTTGATCAGAAGAGCCAATTCTTAGGATAGAGCTGCTTTATAACTGGGGAGCCTCAATTAACTTAAAAGTTTATAAACTGCAAAGTTGTCAGGGTGTTTTTTTATTATTTTGTACTCAAGGCCTTCATTTAAACTAAAAATGAGGGTCAGTGCATTGAAATGCTTTGTTTTACTACCCAGTATTCCCATTGAATCCGCAACATACTGTGACCACTAAGGAGGCAGAGACTTTTCTGTGGTCTTGGCTGTGCAGTGCAGTAGATCATATTAAAAACAAATGCTTCTGGTTCTGATACTCATCCAGGCATGAGACTCTGTAACACACATCTGTTATCTCAGAGTTGTTTATTTATGTCTAACGATGAAGCAAATTTGTAGATTCAGACTGTGGAGAATTACAGTTATGTTGAAATTTGTCATGTCTGTTGAATTTGTTCTTCACTTGCTCATCTTAGAAAACTAAGTGGCAAAAGCTCTGTATTTTGCTTCTTTTCAAAATCAGCTTTTGCTAGATGGATAGAAAATGTTGTTAAGGTTTACTTTTCAGTGGAGTTCCTCTCTTCCTCCCTCCATATTTCTCTTTGGCTTCTCAATCCACCAGCTGGTGGCTACCATTGCTGTAGCTTTCTTCTTGAGTATCACTGATAACCTCACTGGACCTCCTCTTCATGCTCTTCCCCATAGACTTGGCTCCTCCTCAGGCTTCCACAACAAAAGGAAGTGCAAAGTCCTGCCCCTGGGGAGGAACAACCCTGTACACAAGTGCATGCTGAGGGCCACCCAGCTGACTGAGCACTGGGACAGGTTGCCCAGGGAGGCTGTGGAATTCCTATCCTTGGAGATACTCAGAAGCCATCTGGACATTGGTCCCAGGAAACAGGCTCTAGGTGGCCCTGCTTGGGTGGGGAATGTTCAGATAAGATGACCTTCATAGATCCCTTCTGACCTCAACCAGTCTGAGGGACACATTATAATGCTGTATTATGGAGTCTTTGCTCGACTTTAGGACTATTCTATACAACTGCATTTTTCTTTCTCTTTCGCCCTAGTAAAAACTGCTGTATGAACAGAGTACTGTCTCAGAGAGGAAATTGGGTGTACTGAAAACTTTACTAAAAGTTTCATGGAGATTAACTGAAACAACCCACTGCAATCGCACAATGTGTATTTATACTTGCTGAGAACTTAGTTTAATCTCCTGAAGGTTTTCTATTAGCTTCCTACTACTTTATGGGCTCTTGTTATGAAATACTCTAGGAAGCACACTGCTCTCACCATTCCTCGAGAAAACCAATGTTTTAAGAAACAGAAGTTCAGGATTTAGAGTTATTCCCATCCATTTTTGTATAATAGATCAGGTTTTTTGAGACAGGTGAAATGCCGCCTAATTTTTACCAAGAATTTGCAGAGGAATGTTCTAGTGGATTTTATTTTGAGAGCAAACTCTCAAATTTTCCTTCAGAATACAGTAAAAAGTTTACTTGGTTTAATAGAAATCAACTAAATGTAGACAAAATAATGAAGTTATATAGAAAACTACCATGTTTTGTATTGAATATAAAAGACACAATAGAAAGACTTTCTCTCTTATCACACTTTGTTCATTTTACTTTGAAATCTTCTGTAAAAGGAGGTATTTCTGAACTGGGCTGGCAGGATTTTAGATTATGCAGGTAAAGGTGCAAGGATCTGTTTCACTTGGAAATGTCTGTAAGAAAGAGAACCAGGCAGAAGTTTTATGTGGGGGGTTGCTGTAACAGAAAGTATCTTAAAAATGGTTGAATCATTCACGATTTAATCACTTCTCAGCAACTGCAACAAAACAACCATTCATTATAGTTTTATAAATAGGGTTTGACCGTAGGAGTGCTTAGACTATTACCTAGCAAAGTTATGAAATGAAGGACATGAAAGCATCAATGGTGGGCCATATTTTTATCCCCTTATGTTTCCATCAGTTTAAAATGCTGGTCACAACTGGAGGTTTTGATTGGTCATCAGTGGTGTCAGTAATGGCCAATTATGTTCATAATGTCCAGTAAATGAGCAAATCTTACTGTTTGCCTTCTTTAAATTACATTTCATAAGAGCAATAAAACAGACTCCAAGCCTTGGCACTTCTAAGTCATTATAATACTTCTCGGATGGTTAAAGCCGCTCAGACTTCTCAGTCTTGTTCCTTGTATTACCACCCAAGGCGTGATATAATCCTCCTGAAACGCACTGCCTGGAGTGTGCTAGTGCTTAATAAATTACTCCATCTTGCTTATCTCACTCCTGGCATATCGCTATCAGCAGGAAACCATTATGCTGTAACGACGTGTTTTCTTAGTGACATTTTCCCTTAATTAACTGTACACCAATCTCAATGTATTTAATATTCAGGGGAAAACTCTAAAAGCATTTTGAAAAAAATACGTTAGAAATCACTTATATCTTCACATGGGATACTTAGTGATGAAATCTAATTATTTTTTAAGTTTAGCAAATTAAAAAAAGAAATCCAGTATAAAAGCTTTAGGACTAAGACATAGTTCCTAATTTGGACTCTGCATCTGATCTGCTGGCTGACCATGGAAACTTCATTTAATATCGTGTATATTGGTTCTTAGTTGTAAAGTGGAAATCTTACCCATCTTCTTTCATAATAACATGGTTTATGTCTTCTGATAGAAAGTGAAACTTAAATGCCAGTCTCATTAATTAACAAATTTAATTGCTCTTCAAAATAATTCCAGGTCTTGACATGTTCCTGTAACAAGGGGAACAGACTTGCTGAGCCTAAAATGCACAGCACTAACTGGGAAAGTGAAAGCCAGACACCAAACACATTAGGAAATAAACCAGTCTCTACATTTTTCTAGTACGTACACCAGCATTTATGTTTGTGACCATATAGTTCTACCTTTAAACACAAAACTCACAAATTATCATTTTATTATGCTAAATGTAGGCTTATGTGTTAGTCTGTACATATACCTTCATAAAGTCATCTCTCTGAAAGAGGCACTGCAGCCCTGTGGTACCCAGGCTCCTATTCCACACATCTCGAAGGTTTGGCCAGTCCTCTTGACAGTATCAAAAAATAACTAAATTTTGGCAATTTTTCCTATGTCTCAAATGTGTTTGGAAATTACAGGAGATCACTGGAAGAGAGAACATATACTGAGAATTACTGTCTGGTATGCAGTACACTTTTGCAAACATTGGATGTAGCTTTGTGTGCATACCACTTTCAGAGGTTTAATTATTTCTTTTAGAAAATGAAATTCCAAGGAATAACCATGCTCCAAGTAAAACGTTTAGTAATGTGGACGTTTGTTTGCAGCAATGTGATATCACTAGCATTAAACTGTCAGGGGATATGTTTGTGTTTTCCTGTAAATTGAAGTTAAGACTCAAGCAGTTCTCAGCAGCATCTAAAATAATGGATTTCTATATCTTGTGTGCACCTGCTTGCTTGAGTAATAGCACCGGCTACACAAGGCAGTATATTTAGAGACGTTGTGTCTGACACACCTTCTGTGAGGAGGTGGAGAATGATTGGTGGCGTGAAAGCCCCAAAAACACCTTCATTCCCCTAGGACTATCTTCAAGCCTGATTAATTGACTGTGAGAAGGTAATGTCTGTCTGGCTGTAGTATAAACGCTGATCAAGATCAAATGAGGCAAAAGGAAAAGTAAAATTGAATGTCTGTGGCATCCATCCAGCTTTCTGTGTTCTTTCAAAAGCACCCTAAAGTGAATACATTACCAGAACCGTTTCTTTAATTGTTATGATTTCTAATATGACTTTATACTATGTTTGGGTAAAGAATGGGATTAAGCAATCAGTTTGGATTTTTCAGAGTTCATTTGTGTAAAATATATATTTAATTGAGGAAATGAGAAAGAGCAGTTTAGCCAGGGACTGAGTATTACTTGCATGGAGGAAGACTGTAAGCTACATTTTAATTTGCAAAAACATTTAGAAGCTGAGGAGGCAAGTCTTACTTGTCCTGCTATTTGATTTTCCTGTACAGAAGCTTACACTTAAGTTGGCAATTGTGGCTGTTTAAGGTAGGGTGGAAGTGAGAAACAAGTTTTAGCTTTATTAAAAATACTCCTCCTCTGCTTGGATGACAGCAATTTCATCTGTAAAGTGATCAGCCTTTTTCAGCAGAGGATGTCTAAGGCACCAGATGAACATGGGTTTAGAGGGGAACCCATGGTAGTTTTCCATTGCTTTTCTGGTCTGTGGGGAGTCCCTCCTCTGCAACAGCTGTGCCATAGCTGTATCCACCCATGCAGCTCTTCATAGCACCAACTGGTGGGTAGGTGCTAGGCAAATTGCCTGCAAAGTGTAATAGCAGGAGTAACAGAGAGGTTTTGAGGCTGCTGACAGGAGTCTCCCTTCTTCAGCTGTTGAGATTTTTTCCTCAGACCTCTTGTAATATTAAAATATGTATAAAAGGAGCAGGCCAAAATTAATATTGAAAGGAAGGAAATAATGATAACAAATTACCAAGAAGGTCCACTCTCAGCAAATATGGGAAAATGAGAGCTGCTGGGGTTTTTATTTGTATTTTTTGTTTAATCAGCTTCCCAACATGCAAATTAAGGGGATTGCCTTCATTACAGTGGCATCCTGGTGTAGGAACCTCGCGCTGCTTAATTTTTATTCATCCACTGTCAATAGGGGAGGGTGAGATCATAAAGTAGGATTTTACCTTTTCAGTGCTTTTGAAGTTATTGAGATGGTGTTGGGTTAAAAATACCTCATCTACCAGACAAAAACTAAGATGAAGGAACACATGTGGTTCTGACTGAAGAGTCTGCTTCCCCCGCATTAGGATAGAGTAATGATAACAGTGAAGAGGAAAGATAGAAAATCTTCTGGAAACAGGCTGTTAAGGAACGGTGATAATAAATCTGTTGAGTGGGAGTGTTCGTTGTTCATGCCTGGATATACTTGCTAGCAGAACACTTTTAGGTATAAGCATGTATTCTGTTCATACAATAGCTTCTTTCATTTCTATATCTATCCCCAAAGAGGAAAATCCTCACTATCCAGTAAAGCCATCTTTGATGTCGCTTTTCACTTACAACAAATCTGAGTCCTGATCTTAAGCGGGATGATAGCTGATTTGCAGTAAAAACCCAGTTATTCAACTTTCAAACATAAGCATTTGTATTAGTGATTTTCATCAATAAATGACATTATAGCATTATTCTCAGTGAAACTTAAAAGGATGAGCATTTGCTTCTTTCCTCTGTTCACAATAGACTGTCATAGTATTACCTTAGGTCATCTGAGTTTGAGAGATCACTTCGATAACAACATCACAGGATGTACCTGAAGTGGAATTTTAGTCTAAATTTTAAAATGTGTTATTTAGGAACATAATTAGAGTTCCTGCGTTAGTGATGATTGAATTCCATAAGGTTGGAAGTTCATTGCAGAGAAGCACTCCGAAAATTAAAGGATAACTAGAATTAGTGACATGAAAACTGAACTAATGTATCAGAGATGTCTGTGATTCACTTGCCTCTGAACTAGTCAGGTGCTACTCTGTGATGATGGATGCTTGGAAATCTTGCAAGAACACATTTATAAACCATTTCATAATACTTTGACAGTTCAAACAAAAAACTACCTTTCAGTATCTGATATTTTTTTAAAAATTACCTTCACCCCCAAAATCTGGAGTCACAGAGCTGTGTAGATGTAGAAAAAAAGGATGATGGGGAAAAGTACCTGTCAAAAGACATGGAGGCTTTACTGGAATTATTTGTCCTCGTGGTCTCACTGAGTCTTCTTTTGTTTTGCTTGATTCATAGTTGCTCAGTTTCAGCCAAAGGGGACTATCTCCCTCATGTTCATAATGTCCTCCCTGACAGGCTCTTAGCTAAAGCAGCAGTTTAATACCTCATTAATGACATTGTTCAGTTTAATGTTAATTGTATGTACAGATGGACTGTTTTCAGTCCATTGTGCACGGTTCTTTTTGCCATCCCGGAAGGTACTTACGTACAACACTGTCAGTAGCCTATAGAAAGGCCACCACGATGCAAACTGTATGTGACAGTTAGCTGCTTAGCTACTTATGAACATGTACCATAGATGATAATTGTGGTTGATTGCTTGAGGCTTTCGAGCACTTGTATCCAGCCATAAGTAAAAAGAAGACTGGGTCTCAGCATCTCTTGACATCTAATCAGAAGGTTGCCAGTGTGCAAGGTTATTTGTTAAGATCTGGTGACAATATTCTCTGAAATAATAGCTATCATATATCATTTTGATACATTCACAGTGGCTGCAAATAGTGCCGTTATATGGGCATGCAGTCAGGTGCATTGTGAACGCACACATTACAGCCCTATAGAAGAGGATACCCAGAAGCTCCTTGTGTTTGTTACACATGCCCGCTGAGCTCTAGTCTGTGTTTGCCTCCATATGTGTGTATGTTTATAATTATATCATGCAAAATTAGTTTCCTATCTTGTAAAAGTGGCAGTGAAAGATTATCTGGTCAGAGCTTCTTTTGAGCAAACAGCTGTTGGCAAAATTGCTAGGCTTATTGCACAATTATTTATGATTATGTAATTGAATGGTACTGCATTTGGTAACCCCAAAATTAAATTTGAAATCCTGCTGTCATCTGATAAAATAATGCATTTCAGCAGCATTAATATGAGAGGTTTCAGCCAACTTATTCATTAGAGGTGGGCAGCAAGCCTCACAATTTCAATCTGGTCATAGTTATAGCAATCAAATTATTTACTTTCAAGTATCAAAACTTGTGTGATATTTCAGCATCCGGATATGTGTAGTGTAAGTCAAGTAATGCTTCTTCTAAGAGCTACCAGTAACTTCAGCAAATACTAGTAGATACCTCCATTTTCAAACTGTAGCTGCAGTCATTACTCTTCTTTTGTAATGACTGCAAAAGAGAAAAATGAAATATACTTTCATGATAAATTTTCCAGAACTTTTAGAAGAACTGTAAAGTCTATCCATCCCCTCTCTCTGTGTGCGTACAAGTCACTGCAATGTATTGGCATTAAATTACTGCACATTATTATTTGTAAAATTTTCTTTATCTATGATGCACTTTGATTTTCAATTGAAAACATCATATTTTGTTAATTCCACAGAAAGCTGAAATTTGACCACTGCAAAGTTGCTAATATCTGAAAGAATTCATTTATTTTGTGGGTCTAGGCTTAAAAGCCAGGGATTCATTCCTATAGCTCTTGAAGATTCATACTGTAAATACTATGTAATAGAAATGCAAATCTGACTGATGTGTATAGCTGAAGTATCACCGATATCAGGAGAAGCGAGGCCACAGCCATTTGCTACGTGATGGTATGATGTACTCCCCTTACCAACTTTTGTCTCAGTGTCACCCTTTCAGCAAGATGAGTGGAAAGAAATGATTTATTGTTGGGGAGGGAATTATAAATATACTATAACTAATGTGTTATGCTAACATCACTTTAATCAGGTAATTATTAAAGGGCTGTTTGGCCTTTAAGGACATTGATTTAATGGGAATTAATTTAATGATTGAACACTGTTTGTGTAACATTATCATTGCTAGTGATGCAGAAAATTGGAATCTCAGCTGAGCTGAAAAGAGGTTAGACTTTCCATTAGCACATTAGATCTTTTTCTTCTGGAATGCAGTCATTAGACACTTTTTTTTTATACTTCCAGTATATATTTAAATGCTTGGGTTTTATCTAAAAATTACTGCTTAGAAAAAGTAACTAAAAATCTTCATCATTGCACTGTTCTCATTTTTAATGAGAGGTTTGAATTTCTATTTAATATAGCCTTAAACAAAGTGCTTTGGATTTTGGTTTTGACTTTCTATTGCTTCTCCCATGAAATAATTTTTTTTTCTGTTTTCATTCTCTGCTTTCTTCTCTGCAAACCTGATCATTATGTTTAGGATGAATAGGGCTTTAGTTTATGGAATGGTTTTACAGCTATAAAAGCGCTGCAGCTTTAAAAAATAGTAGCAAACTGAGTGCAGTTCTGTCTAGATTATTCTGAGGCTGAATAATGCACATTCTAGTCACAGCTTAAGAGTGATTTAAAAGGAGACTCTGACCCATTCCTTCTCAAAATGGAAATGGTGAACATTATAGGAAGCTTGTGTTCAGTACCTGAGGATTAAGACAGAGTTAAGGCTGACCTTTATAGGTACAACTTCCATTTATGCAAAGGGATGTGGTATCTGCCTTCCTCCTTAATTTGCCCTTAGTAGTGCTGTTGTCACAAGGTTTTTTTCAGCTTTATTGATCCTCTAACTACTATTGTGTATAAATAAGATCCAGGGAGAAAAAAGGGGCTCTGCATAAACAAGTGATTGTAGTGAATAGGTCTATCTGACAAACTTTTGCAGATAGATTAATTTTCAAACAAAATTTTAATCCAGTGTGCCTATGACAGTTCCTGCTGTATCTTGGCAGAGTTTGCAAGGGAGTCTGGTGGCCAAGTTGGTTAGCCCTCTGTCCCTAGAATGAAACCATTGCAGTAGAGACAGCAAGCTGGCTTTGTATTTGAAAACAATAGAACAATAATTTGACAATAGAAGTAGCAAAGACACAAACTTATAAGAAATCTGTAGGTCACTAACTCACTGGTGAACCAACGCTGCAGTAGGCTGATGTGCTTTGCACTGGGTAGCGCTAGCCCTTTCCTTGGTGCTGGAGCATTTTCTAGCTTAAGAGAGAAGAGGGTTTCTAAGAACATGACTTGAGGATCCTGTGTTTCAAGCAAAATAGTTTGTGAGTAGTCATTTGGGCTGTCTTTTGGATATTTCTGTTTGTCCATCAGGTTATGAGTGAAGGCCCTCTGACCAGATTTATGAGATGGGTACACAGGGTCTCAATATGATGAGGGTTTAGTGGCAGTGCCGCTGGTCCTTGATTAGCCCCAGCGTTTGAAAACTCAGCATGGGTAATGTCTTCCTATTAATGAGGAAACAGAGCTGAGCAATGAGCCTTAGTATACAAGTCAAATGCCGAAGGCAAATCCAAATAGATGCACAGCAGTAGCAACTGGAGAATTTTGAGAGGGAGTCTGCAAGATAAGAAATATGACTTGGAGGTCATTACTGGCTAGCAGTAACCAAGAGTGACAAGGTAGCATGGTAATCTCTCTCACATTGGAGCTGGCTCATGGCTGGCCTCCTTGGTAGGAGCTTGGAGGGGAGCCTACATCTACTTGCACAAGGTTGTGCCTATACGATCAGGTTAGCTGGCTTACAGAGTTGTTGATAAGGATCTATAAGCATGTATAAGATGCAGCTTCTCAAACTACTTTCCAGATTTCAGATGACTAGGAGTGATTTTAAATAAGCCTGAAGGAGAGGAAAGATCATCTCAGATATTCTCCCTGTCACATAAAGGGGAGAAATAAATGAGGAGAGCTTTCTTATGTGGACCATTGCTTCCCTTCTGGGAGGGCAATGAGGGCAGTACTTCCCACCCAGCTGAAAGGAAACAATCTTCCAGGGAGCAAGTGTAATAAGATTAGTTGAGGGATCATTACGCTAATAACAACAAATGGGAGAGAGTAAATTATTGTTTAGTTCAGAAGTAAGACATTAAGGGGAAAAAAAATTAATCAGGGCACCACACGACAAAATGAAGGCATTCTTTAATTGCATATAGACCAGTGCCAGAAATCTGAGTAATAAAGAACAGTTGGAATTACTCATTTACGAATACAGATTTTCTCTTTGTGGTGTTACTGAAATCTAGTAGGAACATATGACACTATGAAGTACAGAAAGGCAGATGGACAGGGTGGGCAAAAGGGGAAGAAGAGTGTCACTATGTCAAAATGACATTAGGTATTTCAGAGACATTGAGAACTTGGAAAGAATTGATCTTGATTTCTTGTGGGACCGTGTGCTAATGGCTGGAACACAAAACGGAAGTCAATATCTGCTGTAGACCACTAAATTACACTGGAGTAGAGACTGATTGGCTCCTCTAGCGCATATCTGTAATGCATAAGGGAAAGTGTGAGATATAACAGGTGCAGTTAGTCTGAATGATGTACGTTTCAAGTGTCAGGCTTCCCATGCTAAGGCATCTTGAACGCACATACAGTCCAGGTGGAAAGAAAAAGGAACATTGATCACATCATAGAGAAGCTACAAAATTCAGGAAAAATTACATGGGAAGAAGTGTACATAGAGGTGAGTCAGGGCTTAGAACAACAGGAAGGAGAGCTCTGAAAATTGTATTAGGAGCTAAAGACGATAATGGTTCATTATGTGAAGGTGATACGATTGAGAATTATGCCAGAAAGGCAATAAATATTTCTCTTCTGTGTTTGTGAAAAAGCAACTTAAATACTTTCCATGTCAAGAGCGACTCATGAGGTTGTTAAATAGAAACTACTAACATCAGACATTTCAAAATCAGCAAATTCAAACAAATTTCACCCAAACGTGTTAAAAGAGGTTGCTAAGGAGCGTCCAGGACCACTGCCTGTTATCCGAGTCCTGTAGCATTGGGCAGGTTTTAGAAAGCTGACAAAAAAGTCTAATGTAAAACCTAAAGACCAAACTGAACCTTCAAGTGTTTCTTCCATCTTAATATATGGATGTAACAACTTGAAAGACTTCACAAATATAGACAGACACTTAACTGTTCCAAAAGATATCACAATTAAAAAATCTGGTATCAAATATATATATATATATTATACAAAACATTAGTATTTCTCAAAGAGTACAACAGTGATTCTCCTCAAAAATCAGGCAGAGGAGGAAGAAGGCTGTAGAAATAATGGGGAAAAGGAAGCCAAAAGCACTCGGACCGCTGCCACAGACGGCTATAAGGTCTTCAGGAGGGACAGGCAACATAGGAGGGGTGGTGGGGTGGGTCTCTATATTAGTGTTTTGAGGTGGTAGAGCTTGGTGCTGGGAATGACAAGGCTGAGTCCCTGTGGTAAGGATCAGGGGAAAGGCCAACAGGGCAGACATTCTGGTGGGGTCTGTTACAGACCACCGAAATAGGATGACAAGAAAGATGAAACATTCTACAAGCAGCTGGTGGAAGTTGTGCGATTGCCAGCGCTCGTACTTGTGGGGGACTTCAACTTCCCGGACATCTGCTGCGAATATAATACAGCCCAGAGGAAGCAGTCTAGGAGGTTCCTGGAGTGCATGGAAGACATCTTCCTGACGCAGCTGGTTGGAGAACCTACCAGGGCGGGTGCCTCGCTAGACCTTCTGTTTGTGAACAGAGAAGGACTGGTGGGAGATGTGGTGGTCGGGAGCTGTCTTGGGCAGAGTGACCACGAGATGGTAGAGTTCTCTATTCTTGGCAAAGTCAGGAAGGTCCACAGTAAAACTGCCACCTTGGACTTCCGGAGGGCAGACTTTGACCTGTTCAGGACGCTGGTAGGGAGGGTCCCTTGGGAGTCGGTCCTGAAGGGCAAAGGGGTCCAGGAAGGCTGGACGCTCCTCAAGGAGGAAATCTTAAAGGCACAGGAGCAGGCTACCCCCGTGTGCCATAAGATGAGCCGGTGGGGTAGAAGACCAGCGTGGCTGAACAGGGAACTTTTGCTGAGTCTCTGGGGAAAAAAAGAGAGTTTACATCCAGTGGAAGAAGGGACAGGCAACTCGGGGAAAGTACAAGGAAGTTGCTAGCGTATGCAGGGGAAAAATCAGGAAGGCTAAAGCCCAGCATGAGCTCAACCTGGCCATGGCGGCAAAAGGCAACAAAAAATGTTTCTACAAATACATTAACAGCAAGAGGAAGGCCACGGAGAACATCCATCCCTTACTGGATGCGGCGGGGAACTTGACTACTGAGGATAAGGAAAAGGCTGAGATTCTCAATGCAGCCTTTGCATC
>VWZZ01006426.1:50597-63344 GCA_013399095.1 Psophia crepitans | reverse complement strand
GCGCGGGGGGGTGGTCGCGTGCAGGCGGGGATGGTGCCAGCCCCGGGTGCCTGCCATGCCGGGGGTGGGATGATGGGGCGCAGCGCGCTGGGCAAGAGGGGCGCCATGGGGCCGTGTCCCTTGGGTTGGGGGGCTCAGCAGGGAGCTGGGGGGCGCGGTGGGTGCGGGCGACCTTGGCTGTCCCGACGGGCAGCGTTGTGCTGAGTCACAGCTCCCGGGGGGGGGGGGGGGTGCCGCGGCTGCCAACTGCTGTCTGCTCCCGGAGATGCCGGCACTCGGAGGCCTCGCGTGGGGCCTATTTATAGCGGGGAGCCAGGCAGCTGCCGGCATGGCCCCGCACCGGGGCGCAGGGGGTGCTGCTGGGCCAGGGAGGGGGATGCCGGCACTTCCTTGGCCGGGGGGCCTTGCTGTGCCTTGGGCTCTGCTCTTGCTGCCCTGGGAGCAGGTCATGTTTGGGGGTAGGAAGAATAAGACCTCTGGCTGCGCTGCACCCCCCCACCAGAGTCCTGAACCCATGCGTCCTCCCCACTTACCCCCCAGCAGGGTGCCCTGCAGCTCCTGCTGCGCTCACGGCAGGCACGGGGCCAGCGGGGCTGCGGGTGTATGGACTGTGCCTGGGGTGGCATGCAGCTTGCCATGACTTCTGCGTGCCGAGGCCAGTCCCCTATGCTGTTTCTGAGGGGGAGGGAGGTGTCACTGCAACCTCACTCGCAACTGCGTGGCGATGCCTTGGGATCCCCCAAGCCCTGGAGATGGGCACTGACCTGGGGACATGGCTCTGGCTGCCTGTTATGATAGCTTGCAAGGCTTACCATGCCCCATGCTGTCCCTGCTCGCCGGGCATCAGGACTGGCTGGTGTCTACAGGGCTCTGTGCGCTGTGGGGAGGGGAGATGGCACCGCCAGGTCCCCAGGCTGCATGTGGCCACAGCAGGCACGGTGCTGAATGAGCCTCTTGCCTCTCCCCTTGGAGAAGGGGGTGCCCTGGGGGTGTCAGGCTGAGGGAAAGGTGGTGGTCTGTGTGCTGCGTCCTCCACCCCGCTGAGAGCTTCCCCCTCTCTGTCCTGACCTGCCAACAGATCCGGATACGAGACCCCAACCAAGGCGGCAAAGACATCACTGAAGAAATCATGTCCGGAGCAAGGACCTCATCCACCCCCACCCCTCCACAGGTAAGGGGACTCCCTAACTGGGGCAGTGGGATGTGCACGGGCCCTTCTGAACTCCCTCTTTGCCCTCCCCAGGCTGGAAGCGGTTTGGAGCCGCAGGCTAACGGAGAGACCCCCCATGTAGCAGTTATTGTCCGGCCAGGTAAGTGCCCGCGCCGGGGGTGGGTGTGCCAGCTGACACAGCTGCTGCTGGGCTCCCTGTGGTTGGCACTGTGGGGTGTGAGATGCCAGCCCCACCGTTCCTCTGTTCACCTGGCTTTTGTGGGGTCAAATGTGTTCCCTGCGTGCCTGGGGCTGGTGTCCCCATCTTGGGTCCGTGGGGGGCTGTCTACTTTCCCAGCTGTCCCCTGGGCGCTGGAGGACCTCCGTTGTCACTGTCACCCACTTGTGATGTGGGTTGGCGTATCTGTCGCTGCTCCTCCTGTAGATGGAGGCATCTAGGGGGAAAAGCGCGGTGAGCAGGGGGCTGGGGAGCCCACCATTAATGTCACACACCTTGCAGATGACCGCCCGAAGCCTGTGCCGGTGGTGAGCAAGCCCGTCTCCCTGGAGCCCAGCAAGTCGGCGTCTCCATCGCCTCCCCCTCCCCTCATCCCTGAGGTGGAGCCCGTGGTGCTCTCGGCCGTGCCCCTGGTGCCAATGGAGCCTCCCGTGGATGTGGACACTAAAGCAGAGCTGGGCGAGGCGCCGCCCGACCCGCATAAGACGTTTAGCGCCAGCACTACAGTGCCAGGGACTGTGGAGCTGCCCCTCATGCCCGCACCCAACATGGACACGGTCACCATGGAGGAGGAGGAGGAGGAGGAGGTTGCCATTCCCCTCCCGGAGCCTGCCCCGCAGGCACCTGTGCTCCCTGAGGCGCNGCCCTGCCCCGAGCCCGCCACCGAGGCCAACGGGGTCGTAGAGGAGGTGCCCGAGCCGGTCCCCGAGGCGCCCGCGTGCCAGCCGGTGCTGGTGCCTGCACCGGTGCCCGTGCCCGCCCTGGACTCCCCCATCGCCCAGCCCGAAGAGCTGCCCCTGCCCAACGGGGTGGAGGGCGCCGGCAAAGCGGAGCCGAGCGAGGAGCAGCCCGAGTCGGACGTCAGCCCCATCTCGGAGCCCGAGGAGCCAGCCCAGCCCGGCACCCCTGCCTCTCCCCCAGCAGAAGACGAGGAGGAGGAGAGCGAAGGCCCCAGCGAGGCCCAGGAGCGGAGCTCGAGCCCAGCCCCTGCCCCTTCGCAGACCTCAGAGGCGACCACACAAGGTTGGGGATGCTGGGCTGGGGCGTGCAGGGCCGCAGGGTGCCCCGGGGTGGGTGTTGGGTGATGTGTGTCGGGGGGTGACCGGGGTACGGTGCTAGGCTTGGGCTGCAGGGGGGATATTGGAGAGGGGGACAGCGTTAGGTGACCCAGGCTGTATGGGGGAGCAAGGTGCTGGTGGGCAGCGGGCTGGGGGGAGATGCCGAGGGAGTACATCTGCATGCTGCAGTACGGGGTGGTCAGAGAGGGGTGTGCGTGGGGTGCCACGAGGGGAGTGTGTTTTATGTGATGCCCTATGAGGGGATGTAGGGCAGGTGTATTGGGGTTGTATCCAAGGGCTGTCCGGGGGCACCGGGAGGTGCGGCAGGGGAGATGCAGAGCTGTAGTTGTGTGGGGCACCCTGTGTAGGGGTATGCAAATATACAGGGGTGCCTGGTGAAAGTGGGGTACCCTAGGGATGTGCTGAACGTCGTTTGTTTGTGGTTTGTTGGTTTTTTGGAGGTTTGTTTTAAGCACCGTGCACAGGAGCATGAGTGTTATGTATGGGTACAGGGGGAGATGGGTACACAGGGTGTGTTCATGTGGAGCACCCTGTGCAGGGATACGGGGGTGCTATAGGAGGGTGACCTGGGGACAGACGTGCTTCTGGGGGGCACATCTGTGTGAGGTGGTGTATAGGGGTGCCAGGGAGGGAAGCATATATGGGGGGCAGAGGTGTGTATGGGGGTGTCTCCGTAAGGGCTGCCCGACAGAGGGCAGGTGTCTGGAGGGATACCCTGAGGAGGGTGGGGAGCGCTGCGCTAGGGGAAGGATGTGAGTGGGGTGCTTCAGAGAGGCACAGACGGGGGGAAGCACATTGGGGTACGGTGCACAGATGGGGGGAAGCGTGAGGTGCGTCTCTGTGGAGTGTATTCTGGGGTGCACGCTTAGGGAAGTGGGCTGTGTGGAGGATCCGCAGGGCTGCGGACACCCAGGTGGGCACGTGGTGTGTTTGGGGACGGGGGCTGCGCTGGGTGGCAGGACAAACCCCGTGGCTCCCCACAGCCCCATCCTGAAGGTCACCTGGCGTTACTGGGGCCTCACTGGTGACCCTGGAGCTGGTGTCAGGGTACACGGGGGACTGAGAGGGTTCCTACCCTTCATCTCCCTGGCTCTCCTCCCAGTCGCCGTGTCGGTGCCAAAGAAAAAGCGAAGGATGAAGGAGCTGAACAAGAAGGAGGCAGTAGGCGATTTGCTGGATGCCTTTAAAGAGGTGAGTGTCCCGGAGTGTCCGAGGGTCACTCCGTGTCCCGTCTCCTCCTGTGATGAACTCTGCTTTGTGCCATCGTGTCTGGGCCACTGATGCTCCATGATGGTAATGAGGATCTGAGCGGGGGACGGACGCCTGGGCGCAGGGTGGAGAGGGCAGGGCCAGGCTCTTGGGGTGACTGCTGTCCCCGTCCCTCCCCGTGCAGTCTCAGATCAGCGACAGTGCCTCAGAGGCAGAGAACAAGCCCCCCACGTCCACCCCTGCCCGTGAGGCAGAGGACATGGCCCCTGCCCGTCCACATGAAGAGTCAGAGGAGACGTGGGAGGAGAAGGAGGACAAGCTGGCCCCAGAGAAGGGCAAGGCTGCCGACCAGAAGTACCGCTACAAGGAAGGTGAGCCATACCTTGGTCTGGGCTTCTGCTGGGAGCCACCAGCTCTGGACCCAGCAGTGGGGTGGCATGGTCCAGCTGTCCTAAACCTCACCCTCTCCTCCCATCTTGTCCCCAAAGCCTGGCGTGGGTTGGGGGACAGAGGCCCCAGTGTGAGGGTGCAGGCAGGAGGCAGGGAACTGGTGGCATCAGGCCTTCTGTCCAAGCAAGCAGCTTCGTGCTTGCGGCATACTGGGCTGGCGCAGCTCTGTGACTGTCTACGTCCCACTCTGCTGGTCCTTGAGTAGGGCCGGAGTGGGCACAGCTTGGGGTGGCGGGCGCTGGACAGGCCACATCAGGGTCTCCCTCATGCCCCCCACTGCAGAGCAATGGAAGCCGCTGAACCCTGAGGAGAAGAAGCGCTATGACCGGGAGTTCCTGCTGGGCTTCCAGTTCATCTTTGCCAGTATGCAGAAACCTGAGGGGCTGCCCCAGATCACGGATGTGGTGCTGGACAAGGTCGGTGCGGTCCTGGAAATGGGGGAAGCATGGGTGGTGCCCAGGGTGGGGGTTTGGCTCCTCTTTGTGCCTTGTCAAGGCAGGGCAGGGACTTCCCTGCCGTGCTCAGGGTTCTGTTGCAGCATCTGCAACAAGCCTTGAGCTTGGGGTTGGTGTGTGGGGGCACCTTTGGGGCCTTCTTTCCAGTTCCTTGTCCCGGCTGAGGCTAGGGGATGGATCCGTCCCGCTCCTCTGCCCCCCGGGCATCCTCAGCCCTGTGTACCTTCGCAGGCCAACAAGACCCCACTGCGGGCGCTCGACCCCATCCGCCTCAGCGGCATGAACTGCAGTCCTGACTTCACCCCCTCCTTTGCCAACCTCGGCCGGCCCGTCATGGGCAACCGGGGCCTGGTGAGTGTCTCCTCGTTTCTCTCGTGCCGTCCCCCTCCGCCTCTCCGTGATGATCAAGCCTTCGAGCCGTTGTGTCTGGGCCACTGATGTCCATGATGGAGATGAGGATCTGAGCAGGCGGATGGGGACTCCCCAGGAGCCAGCCCAGCTGGTCCCAGAGCAAAGAGCTGAGTTTCTTCTCCCCGTGTCAGCCCTCAGGATTGGGTCCCCGCCGCTCCCAGCAGAGCCAGAGGAAGGAACCCCGTAAAATCATTGCCACTGTGTCCCTCAATGAGGATGTCAAGCTGAACAAGGCTGAGAAGGCCTGGAAACCCAGCAGCAAGCGTGCTTCCGAGGAGGAGGATCCTGAGAACATCAAGACGCAGGTGGGAGCTGGGGCGGACGGTGGGAGGGCAGCGGAGGACATGCCCAGCTCTCGCTGACCCCGCTGTCCTTGCAGGAACTGCTCCGCCGTGTCCGCAGCATCCTCAACAAGCTGACGCCCCAGATGTTCCAGCAGCTGATGAAGCAGGTGATGGAGTTGTCCATCGACACGGAGGAGCGGCTCAAGGGTGTCATCGACCTCGTCTTCGAGAAGGCCATCTCAGAGCCAAACTTCTCCGTTGCCTATGCTAACATGTGCCGTTGCCTTATGGGGGTGAGCAGGAGCTTGGGGGGTCTCCCGCTGAGCTGGCAGGGGTTTGTTTGTGGGTCTCAACTGAGCTCAGCAGGGTGCAGGCCCGTCTCTGTGGGGTGAGGAAACGGGCATGTGGAGGGACCAGATCTAGAGTCTTAGCAGGGCATCACGAGGACGTAGGGTGGCTTTTGTCCGCTTTGACCAGCGCCTGGGCCTTAGCTGGCCAGGTTTTGGGGGAGATGTGACTCGTGCTCATTGCTGGGGTTGTACCTCTCCCTACAGCTCAAAGTGCCCACAACAGACAAGCCCACGGTGACTGTGAACTTCCGCAAGCTGCTGCTCAACCGCTGCCAGAAGGAGTTTGAGAAGGACAAGGACGATGACGAGATCTTTGAGAAGCGGCAGAAGGAGATGGACGATGCCAGTGCTGTGAGTTGGGGTGGGAGGCTGCGGCTCAGGACTGGTGCGGGCATCCTCGGGGCAGCTCTGGGCTCTGAGCTGCCCTGCTGTCCCCCTCCTGCAGCCCGAGGAGAAGGCTCGCATGAAGGACGAGCTGGAGGAGGCACGTGACAAGGCCCGCCGGCGATCCCTGGGCAACATCAAGTTCATTGGAGAGCTCTTCAAACTGAAGATGTTAACGGAGGCCATCATGCATGACTGCGTGGTGAAACTGCTCAAAAACCATGATGAGGAGTCTCTTGAGTGCCTTTGCCGCCTGCTTACCACCATTGGCAAGGACTTGGACTTTGAGAAGGCCAAGGTACCCCCTGCTCTGCCCTGCCCTGCCCTTGCCTTTGGGAGGGGATGTGGCTGTTGACTCTGTCCCTCTATAGCCCAGGATGGACCAGTACTTCAATCAGATGGAGAAAATCATCAAAGAGAAGAAGACTTCATCCCGAATCCGTTTCATGCTGCAGGATGTGATTGACCTCAGACGGGTAAGGCATGTGGCCTGCTATTGCCTGGGGACCATTCCCTGCCCCCTCCTTGGTCCCATGGAGCTGCTGGTTTGTGTTCTCTGAGTGCCAGCAGTCCATGCATCCCTGGGAGGGGTGCGCATGTAAGCTGTGGCCAGCCCCAGAGACACCATGCTAGCCCCCAGCCCTTGGCTAGCATGGTAGTGATAGTGGGCACACAGTAAACGGCGGCTGTTTAATGCAGGGGGGCTCCAGAAACTGAGCCCTTTTGTGCCAAAAGCTGCCACAGCACAGAGGGAGCTGTGATGGCCGAGGCAGGAGACTGGCCTGGGGCTTTGAGGGTGGGATGGCTGGGAAGGGGGAATGTCTCTGCCTCTGTCCTCCAGCCAGCTCAGTGCCCTCTTCCCTCCTTCCCTGCCCTCTGCAGAATAGCTGGGTGCCTCGGCGAGGAGACCAGGGCCCCAAAACCATCGACCAGATCCACAAGGAAGCAGAGATGGAAGAGCATCGGGAACACATCAAAGTGCAGCAGCTCATGTCGAAGGACAAGAGGAGAGGACCCCCCGGGCCATCTTCCAGCAGTGAGTGCCCAGGCTCGGGGACGCCTGAGGCTGCCAGGGGTGGGTTGTTCCCGCTGAGCTCTGCTTTGTGACGGGGCTGCACCTTATGTCTGTCTCCCTTGTTGCCCAGGTGGGCGCGGGAGCCTGGTTGCAGATGATGGCTGGAACACGGTGCCCATCAGCAAGGGCAACCGGCCCATTGACACCAGCCGGCTAACGAAGATCACCAAGGTGAGGCTGGGGGTGCCGTGTGGGCAGCTGAGCCGGCTGCCTGGCCCGGCCCTGCCGTGGCCGGGGTTCAGAGCTGACTGCGTCTTTCCACCTGCAGCCTGGATCCATTGACTCCAACAACCAGCTCTTTGCGCCAGGCGGGCGGCTGAGCTGGGGCAAAGGCAGCAGCGGAGGGTCTGGCGCGAAGCCTGCAGATTCAGGTGGGTAGTGTGGGGCTGGCTGGGTGCCGTTGGACCGACTGGGAGGGGGGATCCTTCCCCCGGCAGTTCCTGTACCGGGGAGGTGCCGAACTCTGAGACTCCCCTCTTTTCACACCCAGCATCTGATTCAGGGCGACCGGCCACAAGCACCTTGAACCGCTTCTCAGCACTCCAGCAGTCGACGCCTGCCGAGAGCCTGGAGTCCCGCCGCGTGGTGCAGAGGTGAGGGACCAGCCCTGCCTTGGTGTGTGGCTGTGTTAGTCTTCAGCCTAGGCGGGAAGCCCCCCACATCGGGCAGTGGTCAGTCAATACGTAGGTAAATATATGGCATCTGGGCTGGAGCAGTCCCCTGTGGCGGGATGGGGCCTTGGGGGGGCTTGGAGTTGGTGGCAAGTCCTTCTGGCAAAGAAGGGTGATGCCGCTCTGGGTTTCCTCCCTTGCTGTTGGGTACTTGGTGGACCAAACCTTGGTGCTGGATCTGTTCTGGGGGTCCTGGGACCGGGTGGACATTGATGGGCTGGAGGGAGTGCTGGGGAGGCTGGAGCACGAGGTCCTTGGTGAGAGTTGGAGGTGGGTTTGTTCAGGAGAAGAGGAAAACAAAAGGAGATCTCAGCACAGTGCAGCAGGGTGAAGGTGTGGGCAGGATGGGGCCATGCTCTGCTCAGCCATGCCAAGGGACAGAGTGAAAGGCAAAGGATATGAGCAGAAAACAGTGTTTTCCCCTGAGGGTGGTCAAGTGCTGGCCAAGGGCTGGGATTGAAGTTGGACAGCCTTACCTCACAGAGCTGTGCAGTCTGGGATCAGGGAGGGTGGCGATGAGGTCTTCACGCTGTGTCTGTTTTCACCCAGGAACAGCTCCAGCCGTGACAGATCAGAGAAGGCTGGGGACAGAGGGGACCGGGAGTCACGTTCGGAGAAGGGCAGCGACCGCCTGGAGCGTCCTGACCGGGGGGAGCGGGCAGACAGGAACAGGTCTGCCCTCACCAAGAGGAGCTTCAGCAAAGAGACAGAGGACAGGAGCCGAGAACGGGAGAAGCAGGGCGGCCCCGAGGCCGTGCGCAAGGCTGCTAGCATGACGGAGGAACGGGACAGGAGCCGAGAGACCAGTGAGCTGGGGAGAAGCGGTGTCCTGGGGGTCTCGCTGTGGCCTGGGGCTCTGCCTGTCCCAGGCGGTGCCTGATCCTTGCTTTCTCCTCGCAGTTAAGCAAGAACCAGCACCTCCTGCAGCATCCCCCAAACCCGCGCTGTCGGAAGAGGAGCTGGAGAAGAAATCCAAGGCAATCATAGAGGAATACCTGCACATCAATGACATGAAGGTGAGAGGAGAGGGTGGCCAGGAACAGCACCATATGGCCCCCATAACATGCCAGCCCCTTCCTTGGCTGTCGTAGGGTAGGGTGTCAGTGGTGCCTGAAGGAAGACGAGGGGAGCCGTGAGGCGGTACTGACCACCCTTTTCCCTGCAGGAGGCCCTGCAGTGCGTGCAGGAGCTGGGCAGCCCCTCCTCGCTCTACATCTTCGTGCAGAACGGCATCGAGTCCACGCTGGAGAGGAGCACCATCTCCCGCGAGCACATGGGGGTCCTGCTGTGCCAGCTGGTGAAGGCGGGCACGCTCTCCAAGGAGCAGTACTACAAAGGGTGAGGGGCCGGGGCAGCCTGGCCCTGAGCTGGGACTTGCCTGGCTTTGAATTTGGTCCTGTCTTGAGCAGGGCCCGTCACTGAGACCTCCCGAGGTCCCTTCCGGCTGAGGGATCGGGAGCTGCTGGATCCCAACTGCCCCCCTCTGCCCTGCAGGCTGCGGGAGATACTGGAGATTGCAGAAGACATGGAGATCGACATCCCACACATCTGGCTGTACCTGGCCGAGCTTATCACCCCTATCCTGCAAGAGGAAGGCATCCCCATGGAGGAACTGTTCAGGTAAGGGCTGTGCCGCTCCACAGGGCTGCCTTGGGGGTCCCTGGGGGCTCCTGGGGATGGCAGACAGCTCAACCAGGTCTCTTGTGCCCTGCAGGGAGATAACGAAGCCTCTGGTACCCATTGGGAAGGCCACCACGCTGCTGGTCGAGGTGCTGGGCTTGTTGTGCAAGGGCATGGTAAGTGTGAGGGGCTCGTGTAGCTGCTGGCTGCTGCCTTGGCGACTGGCAACCTGCTCGGGGGGGTCAGGTTGGCACACAGGGATCAAACCCTTCTGCTCCAAGAGGGGATGGCAGGGGGCAACCCTTGCCACCTCTGGGTCGTGGGGCGGGGAGGGTGCGTGGCCAGGCTGCGGTATCCCGCTCCCCAGAGGTGGAGGGCATGGGGGGCTGGTGCTGACTGTCTGTCCTGCAGAGCCAGAAGACTGTAGGCAAGCTGTGGCGGGACGGGGGCCTGAGCTGGAAGGAATTCCTGCCTGAGGACCAGGATGTCAACAAGTTTGTCACAGAACAGGTGGGGGCTCAGCAGCGGTGGGGGACAGAGACGGGCCCTGTGGGACCCTGCGGCTGGGAGCGTGGTGTTGCCACGTGCTGCCTTTTAACACCTCATTCCTGCCCGCTCCCCAGAAATTGGAGTACACTATGGGGGACAGCTCGGACACGCCGAGCCGCAAGGAGCTGACCTCGGAGGAGCTGTGCAAGCAAATGGACAAACTGCTGAAGGAGAACCCGAACAACCAAAGAATACACGACTGGATTGAGGTGAGGGTGTGGGCGCAGCGCCCGTGGGTCTGGGCTCTCCCTCCCGGCTCCCTCACCACCTCACAGCCCCTCTACCCTCCCTCTTCCAGGCCAACCTGAGTGAGCAGCAGGTCTCATCCAACACATTTATCAGGGCCCTGATGACATCCGTGTGCCACTCGGCCATCGTCTGTGAGTACCAGGGCGAGGTGGGGGGGAACCCCCTGCCCGCGCTGCCCCCCTCTGACACCCAGTCTTCCATAGTTGAGAACCCCTACCGTGTGGATGCCCTGGTCATCCGCAACCAAGCCAAGCTGCTGCAGAAGTATTTGCGGGACGAGCAGAAGGAGCTCCAGGCGCTCTATGCCCTGCAAGCCTTGGTGGTGAAGTTGGACCAGCCTCCCAGTGAGTGTCGCGGGACACGTGGGCTGAGGAGGGGGGGTGGCAGAGGAGGGGGGTGGCAGGTGTGTCCCCACCCCAGCATGGTGGCTGGCAAACCACAGGGGTCCCCCTTTGTCCCCCCGCAGACCTGTTGCGGATGTTCTTTGATGCCCTCTATGACGAGGACGTCATCAAGGAGGAGGCTTTCTACAAGTGGGAGTCCAGCAAGGACCCGGCCGAGCAGCAGGGCAAGGGGGTGGCTCTCAAATCGGTGACAGCCTTTTTCACCTGGCTCCGGGAAGCTGAGGACGAGTCGGACAACAACTGAGCAGCTGTGAGGAGGAGGAAGGCGGGGAGAGAAGAGAGGGTGGGGCACCCCCTGGGAATGAATCCATCTCTTCCCAACCCCGGCCCCTCTGGACTTGCTGATGCCAGGGCCGAGGGACCTGCTGCGCCCCCTGCAGCCCCCCTCTCTCTTTTCAGTTCTCCTCCTCCCTTCTCTCCCCATCCCGGTTCTGTTTGCGAGGCCTGTACTAGTTTGTCACGATGATAATAAACGGATGCTGACAGAGGCGGCTGTTGCGGTGGGTCCCCTCAGGGCCCCTCCTCTCCCCCCTCCCAGCGCAGGCACGCCGGGTCTCCGGGAGTGAGGCAGAGCACCCCCGGATTCATGTCATGGGGAGGGGGAACGGGATGGGGACATATCTCTCCCCTCCTCTCCCCCCTCCTTCCTCCTCCCCAATTCTTGCTGAAATATAGAGAGATTATATATATATAAACTTATTAAATTTGGTTTGGGGACAGGAGCGTGATTTTTCTCCCCTCCCCTGTCCTCTCTCTCTTCTTCCATCACTGCCTGGACTCCCTCCCCCCCCCATGTTTTTTTATTTTAAATATAAATCATTCCCCCCCAGCTCCTGCTCTGACACCTGGGGAGGATGCTGGGGAGGAGGGGGGTGACCCCTTCTCTCTGGGTCAGGCTGAGTCCCCTNGTCCCCTGTATTTATAGAGCGCCGGATGTGACGAGCCGCACGTGTAATTATTAAAACAAGGATTCAATTACTGGTCACGTGAATTTGTAAATAATTTTTTTTGCCTTTTTTTTTTTTTTTCTTTATGGAGTATTTAATTGAAGATTTAAAGGCATCTTTTCACCTTAAAACTGGAAATAAAAGAACATTGCTAAATAATGCCCCGTGTGCCGCTGTTGCCGCCCCCCACCCCTCCCCTGCCCCATCCCATGTCCCTTGCGCCTGGGCTGGTATGGGGGTGCCAGGCAGAGGCCAGCCCCCCTGGCGCCCCAAGGCAGACGGTAGGTACCCCCTGCCCTGGGGCTGGGAGGGGGTGGCAAGGGGGTTGGATGTGCCTGGAGCCAGGCCCCCTGGGTGCCCCGTGGTGGAGGGGGGTAGCTCTGCCAGCAGCCCGGCTGTGGAGCAGAGCCCCAGTGTCACCACGTGTCCCTTTCCCTGCGAGCACAGAAGGGGCAGGACCGGCGTGGGCTCTGCCATGGGCAGGAGATGGGAGCGACGTGCCGGGCTCCCCCTACAACCTTCTCTCTTGTGGGGAGTCGTCTTGTCTTGCAGGTTGGAGCGGAGGTGGTAAACCTGGGCTGCCCCTAGCCCTGCTGGGGGTTGCCTGTGCGGGTGTCCCTGCTGTGGGGACAAAGGTGAGGATGGGGGGGGCCGGCCCCCCTCACCGCTGGTCTGGTCTTTGCTGTGTTGAGCTGCCTCTTGCTGAGTCACCCTGGCCCTGGCCCAGAGGGTACAGAATAATTAACTGGAGGCTGTTCCCCAGATTAGAGGCTGATCTGTCTGAGCTTGCAGCCCTGGCAGCACTGATGCTGGGAAGCAGTTGGCAGGGAAAGGCCCCAGGGACTGGTGGGGGGGGGCGCAGGTACTGGCCAGGAGCTCCCCCTGCCTGCGAGGGGGCAAGCAGAGAGGGAGCCCAGTGGGCTCTTCCAGAAGAAGGGGGAGGGTGGCACTTTGACAAGGGCCCTCCTGCGCCCCTCTGTGCCGGGGAAAAGGTGCTGCAGCGTTAATTGTCGTCATTAGGTTTCAGGGTGAACAAACGCCCATCAGCCTGGCATCGCCGCTGGCCCAGATCTCCTGTAGGGGAGGTTGCGGTCAGACGTGATGTTCCACAGGCTGCATACACCTGCCCCAGAGCCAGCTCCAGCTCGGTGGGACCCCCAGCCCCCTGCCGTGGGCCGTGTGCTCCCTCTGCACCACCAGCCCCTGGTGCGAGGGGCGAGGG